>JABGLZ010001010.1:0-26760 GCA_014705045.1 Colletotrichum theobromicola | reverse complement strand
CCCCCCCCCCCCCCCCCCCCCCCCCCCCCCCCCCCCCCCCCCCCCCCCCCCCCCCCCCCCCCCCCCCCCCCCCCCCCCCCCCCCCCCCCCCCCCGGATGGTATGTGACGTACCCGCAGAATGCAAACATCATGATGGCGAAGAGGTTGACGATGCCGCTGGCGACTTCCGCGTTTGGCAGGCCTGCGATCATCATGTGCGCGAAGGAGCCCGTGAAGACGAAGAAGATCCAGACCAGGAGGAACATGGTGATGCCGCGAGAGTCGGTGGCGTCGGTGTGGTAGGCGTTGCGGTACAGGCCGATGGGGAAGTACCAGCAGACGAAGCAAAAGACGGAGGCAAGCTGTCATGTCATTTTCAGTCAGTATTGCTGGCCCCAGCATGGATCAGATCGTGGAGGATGGATTAAACTCACCGAGTTCCAGGCCATCTCGACGAGGATGTTGGCAATCAAGAACGCCTTCCACGAGTACGCCTTAGACGGCCGCTCGCGGGCTTCATACATGGTGCGCTGGGAGACGAAGACGGGCATGATCTGCTCGACGACCTGGCTGAAGACCGTGAGGAAGATGAAGACGCCAAACATCTGGTTCTGCAAGCCGCGTTGGGTGTTTTCTGCGTTCAAGAAGGAGAGACCGATGAAGAGGGCCTAGAGATCAGTCAGAATGTGATCTTTCGTAGGTTACACAAAGGTTTGACTCACAGCGCCAAAGGACAAGATACCCTTGGAGTAGATGTATGCCGGACTACGCCAGTACTGCTGGAATACACGCTTGGTGACCTCGAAGAATTGCGTTCCAAAACCGGCGGCGAACTCCTTGTAGCTAGACGAGTCTTCGTTCTGCGGCGCCTGGATCTGCCCCTGAGCCCCAGAGCTCAGACGAGTCAACTCATCCTGAACGGCCTGATATTCGGGAGTCTGGCGCCAGACAGCCGGCCAGTCGATATCCGTGTGAGCGCCAGGCGCCGCACCGATGACTTCCAGCATATACTCTGCGGGATTAGCACCGGGAGGGCACTCCGGCCCGCCGTTGCGGACGAAATAATCAACCAAAGTCTGCGAATTCTTCCCAATCTCCCCAAAGTACACCGTGCGGCCGCCGCGGGCGAGGAGCAACAGCCGATCGAAGCGCTGGAACAGCATCGCCGAGGGCTGGTGGATCGTACACAGAATCGCCTGGCCGCTCTTGGTCAGCTTCTCCATGAGGTTGCAGATGGACCACGAGGTCTGGCTGTCGAGGCCGGAGGTCGGCTCGTCGAGGAAGAGCAAGAGCTGCGGGCGGGCGGCGAGCTCGACGCCGATGGTGAGCCGCTTCCTCTGCTCAACGTTGAGGCCCTCGCCGGGCTCGCCGATGACGGCGTCCGAGTACTCTTCCATGCCGAGCAGGGCGATCACGGTGTCGACGTACGCGAGCTTCTCGGCGCGCGAGTAGGTGGCCGGCTGGCGCAGGAGGGCGGAGAAGTTGAGGGCCTCGCGGACGGTGGAGGTGTGCAGGTGGAGGTCCTGCTGGGTCACGTAGCCGGTTTTGCGCTGGAAGGAGGAGTCGCGGGGTTGGCCGTTGACGAGCATCTCGCCGGTGATGACGCCCATCGTGACGCGTGTTGCGAGGACGTCGAGGAGGGTTGTTTTGCCGGCGCCGGAGACACCCTGGGCAGTTCGTTAGCAAGAACAAAGTGTGCGTGTGAAAAGAGTTGGACTTACCATCAATGCCGTCAGAGTTCCTGGTCTGTAACAACAGTGTCAGTTGGATGCAATAAAAGATCGCGACGCGCAAGAACTTACTTCACCCAGCCGTCGACATGGTCGAGAATCCGGCGAGGTTCACCCTTGATCTTGATGTCGTAACACACATCCTTCCAGTGAAAGACAGAAGTCTGCTTCTCCATTCCAGCAACACCCTCGGAGTCCTCCTTCTCGGTCTGCTGGGCTCGGGTCGTCGCGCCGCTCTCAACATCCACAGCGCCAGACTTGCGGCGCTTGCTCATCGCCGCGCGGCTGAAGACCAGGACCTCACCCTTGGAGCGCTCGGAAGCGACGTACTCGGTAGCGATGAGGTGGAGACCCATGAAGAGAATCGTGTAAGCGATCAAGACACCAAAGTTCCTCCACCGATGCGAGTTCTCGAAACTGTAAGACGTCAAGAGGTAGGTCGTGCCGCTGACGAAGTCCTGTCCGGGGACGGATCCGGCGGAGGAACAGACCTTCTCGTTGGCCGCGACGGATTCATATCCGGCACCCATCGGCACGAACGTCGAGCAGGGAAAGTTGCGCCCGACGAACTCGTTGAGCATGACGCTCTCGAGGCCGTAGAAGACGGGGTTGATCCAGCGGACCCAGCCCAGCCAGTCCTGCATGTACTGCGGCGGGATAGCGAAGCCGGTGTATAAGGCGATGAGGAGCAGGATGATGGACGCCGGGGCGAGGGCCTGGGCGACGGACTTGGTGACGGAGCCGATGAGGCGGAACATCATCGACATGGAGAGCGTCATGGTGAAGGAGATGAGGAGGAAGAAGAAGAAGGCGACGGGTTCCCTGCGGAGGTTGCCCATGAAGTACAGGATCGTGTTCATCAGGATGGCGTTGAAGATTTTGTACGGGAGATCCACGATCATCGCGGACAGGGCCTCGGCTGAGGGGTGGTATAGGGCGTAGCGGGAGTGCTTTTCGACGATTTTCCGTTTAGCGTATAGTGTCATGATCTCGAGGATGCTACCGAAGGCGTTGATGATGACCGTGAAGAACAATAGGATGGCGCGCCGGAAGAAGCTGGATGTGTCGGTGGGTAGGTTGTAGAACAGACTACTAATGATGAGGGCTTCGAAGATGTTCGTGATGAGCATGGTCAGCGTGATACTTGGGTCGCCCTTGAGCATCACCCAACTCCTCCACAACGTCAGATTCATCTGTTCCGTGTACGAGAGCGTGAAGGGAGACTTGGCGCGCTGGGACTTGGACTGGTCCATGCGACGAGCCTCGAGGAACCTTTGGAAGTGCTCGCCTCCAAAGGGGTGGCGCTGGAGATAGTCGTCGACTTCGGCCAGGAGGCGGACACGGTGCTGGCTGGCCTTCCAGGCCCGGGCGAACTCGTCGGGGCTACGGGGGGTCTTGCCCTCCCAGCCGGGGCGGATGACGCGCTCCTGGTGACTCGTCATGGACGTGAGGAAGTCGGCGGTGGTTTGCTGTTCGGGGCAGACGAAGCCGAGGCCTTCGAAGTAAGCTTTTGCTTCGGTGGTCTTGCCGAAGAAGATCTGGCGGCCCTCGTACAACACGACAACCTTATCAAAGACCTGAAACATATTAGTCCACGCTGGTTTTGATCGTCAGAGAAGTTAGACTTACATCGTAAGCATCCTGAGATGCTTGATAGATGGCAACGCAGGAAGTGCAGCCCATCACATCGGCCTGGAGTCTCAACGTGCGACAGAACTCAAGAGCGTTGGCACTGTCGAGACCGCGAGTACTGTTATCCCAGCACTGTAGAGGCGAGTACGAAAGCGCCGCCTCGGCAATCGTCACACGCTTGCGCTCGCCGCCGGACACACCACGAACGAAGTCATCGCCGACACGGGTGTTCTTCGTATGCGAGATGCCAAACATGGCCATCGTCACATCGCGGAGATGCTCAGCGTACTCCCGCCTCGAGACGCCTTCCGGGATGTTCTTGGGACACCGGGCACGAGCGGCGAAGTAGAGCGTGTCGCCAACAGTCAGGTGCGGGAAGTGGTGGTCGACTTCGGCCGTGTAGATCGCCTCGCCCCTGAAGGCCGTGCGCATCTCTTTGGGGTGAATGCCCTGGTAGTTGATGGTTGCGCCGTCGCTGATGTGGAAGCCGTGGGTGTCTCCGGCAATGGTGCGCAGGAGAGTCGAACAGCCCGAGCCAGGGGGGCCGAGGACGGCCAGCATCTCGCCGCTGTGGACGACGCCCTCGAGATCGTGGAGGATATCGATGCGCTGCTCCTTGGCCCCGGCGAGCTTCTTGACCATGCTCGCGGCTTCGAGGAAGACATTGCCGACGCTCTTCTGGTAGTCCGTGGAGGTGCCGAAGCCGTAGGCGTTGAGGTCCTTGAACGCGATGCCGGTCGTCTTGGGCGGGTTGCCCTCAGAGGTGTCGGTGCGGATGTCGTAGAAGGCCTTTGCCCATTTCCTCGCGTTGAAGTTGGGGCTGGCGGGATTCAAGGGGCCCTCGGCGGGGACGGGGAACAAGGCGCCAGGCGCGCCGCCGTGGGACTGCGTGGTGAACCGGCGGGCGAGTTGCAGGACCTCGTTGTTCATGCGCTCCTCCTGCCCGGCGGCGTCCTCGTGCTTGACCCATTCCTTCTCAGCGACGGTCGTGGCCGAGTTGGACACCGAATCCGATGTCGATGGCTTGTGCTGCTTCTCGTTCGCGGCTGTCGTCGGGGGAGGCAGAACGGCGCTGTCGGTCTCCGTGTCGCTGTCAGACCGCATGGTTGGCTCGAGAGGTCTCTCAGACCAGACGGCACGGATTTTAAAAGTCTGAGGGAGATTGACAGAGTCTTGAGGATTAAGGCGACGATGTAGTAAATTCCAAGTCCGATGTAGTAGTGAGGTACGATCATCAGTTGAAACCCAGGTGACTGAAAGTGGAATGGAATGAAAAACGACATCCCATCTTCGGGACGAGATTCATAAATAATAAACATGGTAGCACTGCACGATCTGAAGGATCTGATCTCCATCGCCATCATCATTGTTTGCTTTCGTCAGCCCGTGTTGTTGGTTCTGGACAATCGGATGTTCGGTTGTGGAGAGTCCGAAGGTCCGCCTTTAGGGGACTGTTCTTCAGCCCTATGAAACATCATTTCGGACTCAGCCAAGTCTTTATAGAAGACTCATTTCGATCTGGAACCCAGCGCTAGCCACGTCTATGACTGGTTGGTGTGGCTTGGCTCAGGAACATGCCGGTTCCCCCCTACTATGGAAGTACTATGCAGCAACGACTTCAAGCATCACCAGCTGGCCCCAGCTGTAACTGGTGCTCTTCCCCAGCTTTTGACAGTCCGGAAGATTTGTTTTTCACGATGCCGGTGGGCTGCCGGGTTTCTCGGGATCCCTGGTCGAGCAGCCCGCGGCCCCCGTCCCTCGAAGCTCGCGCGGATCCGTGCTATGCAGGCCCCCCTTGCCAAGCCCAATGAGCGGTAACCAATTTGACTTTGGCAGACAAAACCATGTCTGTCCCGGAGATTCCACGTCCATGATGCGTCAGATCGGCTCGGGTGGGCTAGTCGCGGGCCTGTACATGGTTATTTGTCTTCCGACTCCCCCTCTGTTTACCCTCTCTTGCTCCCGCGCGCCCCTCACAGCGCCATATCTCCGCCCTCCGAACCTCTCGCGAGCCTAGCCAGCCATGGCGGATCAGTCAGCACACTTGAACCCGCTCTCGGTGCGTAGCGGAGATTCCCACGGCCCATTGTCCGCTCTCTGTTGGTTCTTCTCCTCAAGGGAGAGGGCGATGGGCATTTTGCTTTGTTGGTGGCTCTCATGGCTGACAGTTGGTGTCTCATTGCGCTGTTGTGTGTAGTGCAAAAGATGCAAACACAGAAAGGTCAGTCAGTTCTGCATTCCCCCCCGGCGAGAGCGCCGTTCATGATGTGAGCATCAGACTAACGATCTACGCACATCAACAGGTCCGGTGTAGTCGGGTGATGCCGACATGCGATAGATGTAAAACACACGACATCGAATGCGTCTATCCTCAACGGGTCAAGAGGAAAGTGACCAAGACCCTGACGGACCGCCTCTCGTAAGTGTCTCCGCCCCTCCTCCCTCCCTCACTCGACCATTCAACTCCCGCCACCCCCTGTGCCGTCTGTCCCTGGCCAGATTTACGAGAGAATGAGATCTCGTTCGCTCACACTCCGTCTTCTTGGCGTCTCCCCAGCACGACAGATGACGCGCTCTCAACTATCCTGGAACGGTTACAGCGCGTCGAGGAGCACTGCACCACGCTGCCGAACGGGGGCCAAGCCGTTCCTGGCTCTGGAGATGCCGGCGCACCCCCTGCTCCCGCGTCTGATCCTCCCGCCCCGCTGCGGCACACATCAACATCCAACAGCGCGCCGTCCAACGTCTCCTCCCCGGCTCCTTCGAGCGCGGCGGTGGTGGCGTCCCCCTGGACGTCTTTCGCCACCCCGAGCGCGACTCCTGAGATCGACACGGCGGCCATCCTGAAAGATGCCGTCGACCAAGTCCAACGACTGAGATTACAGACCATCGCTACCGCGACCATCACTGAGAATGTTACTATTCCGCCAGAATTGTGTAAACAATGGATCGAGAGTAAGTTGAGAGCAGAAAGTTCGTCATGGTTTTTCATCACCACTCACTGTGTCATCAGACTACTTCACCCACATGCAAACGGAGATGTTTGTCAGTTTGATCAATCTCAAACTGATCAAGCTGATCCCCGACTTGCTTGATCTTCCTCATGTCCACCTGGACCCGGCTATCCTCGTCGTCTACTATGGCATTCTCTACCACGGCTGCGCTCTCGGTGCAACATTTGAGGGCAATGCCGGCAACGGCTTGCACTATGTTCGCATGCTGTATTTGTGCTGTCTTCGATCGCTGCCGCTCTGGCAACGGGAAGCAACAGGGACAACGACAGACTTTATCGCCGCGATTTTCATGGTGAGTTTTTCATAAAAGAACATTTTGATAATTGGAATGTAATTGTATTAACTCACCTCGACTTACAGTGTCGCACAGCTGCCGAATGCTTCGACGAAGAGCTAAGCTGGCGGATGTACACCTACGCCACCGACTACGCGCAGAAGCTAAACTTCCACAACCTCGACGCTCACACAGAGGGCACCAACCTCCTCCTCGACCAGGCCAAGCTCGATGCCGACCGGAAGGGCTTCTGGGAAATGATCCAGATCGACTTCTTCTTCCGCCTGCTCTTCAACAAGCCACCGTCAATCACCGCCAGCATCAACTCCTGGAAGGTCAACCTGCCCTGGCTCTCCGCAAACGCACAGCCAGACATCAACGCCGTGCCGACCATAGCCTTCCTCGTCGGCTCGCGCCAGACCTTCATCCTCTCACGCTTCTTCCAGGAGCTCGAGAACAGCAACTGCACCGAGGAGGAGATGCGGCCCAAGACGGAGGACCTCTGCCGCGAGATCGGCCAGCTCTTCGCCGAGTGGGGCGTCGAGGAGTGGGTGACCCGGACCTTCTCCAGCGAGAACAAGTCCGAGGCCTGGATGATGAGCGACGTCGCCATGTCCGGGTACACCTACGTCATCTTCATGCTGCGCAAGCTCTCCGTCCTGCGCTCCAACTCGCCGCGCCCCGTCATGTCCGACGCCGACGTGCCCGACTCGCCGCTCGCCGTCGACGCGTCGCGCCGCCTGCTGAGCATCGTCCACATGGTGCTCGTCAAGAACCCGTTCCCCGAGACCATGTGCGTGCTGTTCGGCATGTACCGCCTGTACGTCGCGTACGCGTGCCTGATGAACAGCGTGCTGCACTCGGCCGACGTCCGCGCGCACATGGACGATGTTGCGTTGCTGGAGCAGGTCTGTGATGTTATGACGGTTGCGTCGAGGGGGGAGAAGGACTTTGTGCCGTTGATTAGGGCGATTCAGAGCTTGGGGATGGAGGTCAAGAGGAGGCTTAGTGAGCCGGGCACGACGATCACCACGCCGATGATGGGCTTGGCAACATGATGTTATTTGCTAGTGGCTTTGACTCTGTTTTTTCTTTTTTTGCGATTGTTATCCAGCCTGTCAGTTTATGGGTTTGTACAACCATGGTCATCACGGAAAATGGATTGAAGCTCTTCTGGTCTGCCATGGGTGGTGAAAGCGGGTATCATGACTTTGCTGGAAATACTGTGGGGCGCTGTACCTGATTTTGAAAATAGAGATGGCTGAGGTATTCGAATTCACTGAATAATCATTACTCTTATTATTACTTGCCACCAGATTACATTATTTTAAAAGGGGATCGTCCTTCAGCGACTGCTCGTACGCTTTCTCTATCAGCTCCGCTCTTTCAGGGCTTCTCGGCTTGAGCTCAAAATCAAAATGCTTCGGCTGGACGTTGAACCCCTCGACAAAGTTGTACACAGGGGGTATGATTTCCTCCCCATTAGAATTCTTGGCCCGTTTGACGTTGCAACCCCAAGCCATCATAGCAATCTTCAGGTTGAGACTCCTCTCGGCAATGTTGATACCCTGGCAGATTCTTCGGCCGTGGCCGAACGCGGAGTAGTTCTGCAGGTTGGGATACTGCGTCAAAGGCTCCTTGTACGTCGGGAACGACGGGTCCAGCCAGCGGTCGGGGTTGAAGACTTCAGGGTCGGGGTATTGCTCGGGATCTCGCTGGATCGCCCACTGCACGGCGTGGACCACCGTCCCTTTCTTAAGGAAATAGCCGTTGTAAGTGTCGTCTTCCGTCAGGCGATGGGGGAACCCTCCGGCGGTGATGGGATAGACACGGATCGTCTCCTTGACGCACGCTCTCACGAGGGGCAGCGCCGCAATATCGGTGAATGTGGGCAATCTGTCAGCCCCGACGACTGAGTCGACTTCCTTCTGAAGCTTCTCAAACCACCCAGGGTTCCGCACCATGCACAGCACAAACGACGCGAGCGCCGACCCTGAAGTAGTAGCCGCGGCCTGGAACACGGACCCGAGCATCCAATTCGCCTCGCGCCGCGAGAGGCCCCATTGCTCCTTCGTCTCCAGCCAGTTCCGCGCCCACGACGGCGCCCTGCTGCGCTCGATAAGCTCATCGAAGAAGTCCTCGTCGCGCCGGCGCCGCGCGCGGAGGTACTTCTTCCAGGGCGCCAGCCGCTCGGGCACGTACATGAGCGACGGGAACAGGTCGACGAGGTACGCCCCGGGCGACCCGACGCGCTCGAGCTCGTGGACGATGTCGAGGATCATCCTGGCGTCGCGGTCGTGGCCGCTCTCGAGGCGCAGGCCGTAGATGATGCGCATGCCGAGGCCGACGCTGAAGCGCTCGAAGAGCGCCTCGTAGTCGCCGGGGTCGCGGATGAGGTCGCGCAGCAGGCGGACGCCCTCGGTCTTCTGCTCCGTCTCGTAGAGCGGGGCGACGGGGGACATGGTCACCTGGTGCAGGAAGCGGCGGTACTTGCGCCACTGCTCGTCGTACGGGAGGAGCAGCAGCATGTGGTCGTCCGTGAGGAGGTGCGAGGAGGCCGGGGCATAGTGGCGGTCGCTGTAGATGTTGCCGCGCTGGCGGAGGAGGTCGTTGGCGGCGGTCTCGGTGCCGAGGAGGACGTGCTCCTGGCCCGGGATCGAGAGGCGGACGATGGGGCCGTGCTCCTTGATGAGCTCGTGGAAGGCGAGCCAGGAGTGTACCGGGGGGATGGATAGGAGATTACCGATGAGGGGCTTCGGCTTCGGACCCGGCGGGAGGGCCGTTCCCGGTGGGAGTTGTTGTTGTTGGTGTTTCCTGGGCTTCAGGGCGGTGAGGATGAGGGCGAAGATGATCGCGGCCCCGGCTGCCAGGTAGGGGTTGACGACGCCCCCTAGGGAGAAAGACATGTTTGAGAGGGGTCTACACGATGATGACTGGAGATGGTTGGGATGCTGCGTGGGACATGATTCACTCCACGGGTTCTGTCTGGCTCGACCGAGCGAAGATCTTCATGTATGAATGTGGAAACAAAAATCTTCAGCAACGGGGGTTTATGACTGTCGGCAGGTATTTGTGTAGTGACAGCGTAGGCCCCCGCATCATAGTAGCTCTTTGTTATCAGTCTAGACCCCCACTCATGGCCAGGCGTTACCAATTAGAGATGGTGGCTTTGGAATACGGCCTTAGCAACGGCAGTGCCAGATGTGTAGCGTCGGGTAGCTTGAGTCATGTCCGATGGCTCATAGCAGGATATCAAGCACATGTTGTAAGTGCTGATATCCATAATTGGATGCCTCATGTTGCTGCCAACAATAGAGTCTTGTTGCCGATGCGTCAATGTGGCACAGCATGCAGAAACACATGGTTTGTGGGGTAAATGGCCCAAGCTTCAAGACCTGAGAACTTGTTCGGAATCAGGTTCCGTGTTGTCTGGGTAGTACCGGCATGATCCGGGTCAAAGAACAGTAAAGCAAAGTTGGCCGCAGAACCATTCGAGCTGACTCATTACTTGAATAATTGATATCCACCAACTTCCCTTAAGCAAGTCATCTTCTCCTACGCGAATTAGAAGCACTCCAGGTCCGCTGAGGGAAGACCTTCGAACACGCCTTGTTCGATGCTGTGAGACCCCTTAAAGCATACCCCAGAAGCTTTCTCACCTTCTCATCAACTGTGCTAGTGACTTTTGCGCTCTAGACGCGAGCGTTGGCTTATTCTCCATCCCCGCAGGTTGGCTTTGCTCGATGGTGGTGGTGGCAGACTCGAGTCTACGAATGATTTCCTCGTACTGTGGTGTAATAACATGAAGCAATTGGCCCCGCTGCATGGCAATTCTATGCTGATCTCGGGCGTATTGCAATGGCGATTTGCCAAACTTATTTTTCGTCGAGATGCTGGCTCCATGTTCGAGAAGAATATCAACCGCATCCACACTGGTCTGTCGTATTGCATAGAACAGGGGGGTCTCTCTGCTCTGCGTGGCATTGGCGTTGGCGCCCCAGCTGAGAAGTAAATGTAGGATCTCACCGCGCCTTGTATGGATCGCGTGGAAAATAGGTGTATGACTCTCGAAGTCCTCGGCTTCAATGTTTGCGCCTTTCTCCAAAAGCAAACTAACCACCTGATGATGGCCATACGTGATAGCAAAAGCCAACGGCGTCCTGCCTTCCTTATTGTCTGACAAATCAATGTCAGCGCCTTGCTCGAGGAGCAGTTGGACAACTTGGTCATGACCATTCCTGGAAGCCAATAATAGCGACGTTCGGCAACTTCCATCCGTTGCATTGATGTCAGCTTTTCGGCTTAACAAGCGGTCAACAACGATGTCGTGTCCCATATGGGCTGCGATGGCCAATACAGGGCAGTCGACTCGAATTCCAACTGTAGTCTGAAGATGAGACAGGCCTTTCTCATTGACATTAGCTCCAAAATCGATCAAGCATTCGACGATATCAGCAAAGCCCAGACGAGCAGCCACAGCTAGTGGCGGTTCATTCTGGGCCGTGGGGCGTGATTTAGACTGATTTTGAAACCCGCCTCTCACACCTGATCCCTTTTCCAACAGCGTTCGGACAACTGCACAGTGATTCGCCTTCACTGCCACATCCAGTAGAGTTTGACCGTCTCTGGTGTCAAAGCTGATGGACGTCTCCTTCTCTATCAACATCAGAAGGGCTTCATGGTGCCCTAGCATGACCGCTATTGCTAAGGGAGACTGTCCACGGCTATCTGAGCGATTCACGGCGAATCCCTTGGATATTAGTGACTCAATAACTGGAATGTTGTTCGAAGCAACCGCCAGGGACAGAGCACCTTGTCCATTGGAATCTTCGATAGTCTTATCAACTTCGAAATATGCCCAGAGATATTCCATAGCAGCAGTGTGTCCCCCAGCAACGGCACGTAAGAACGCTCTCCGTACGATGTTGGTAAAATTGCCAGTTGAAGAAATGTCGTTTAATTGGATATCTCTGCAAAGACTGATCAACACCGAGCGATGCCATTGTTTTTGTCTGCTCTCAGAGTGCGCCATCAACCCTTGGACCGAGTGTAATTCCAGAGAAACTTGGGACAGAAGTGCTTCTCCTACTTCTAGAATATCAAGAAAGACTGTATCTTCAGTTTTCTCTTTGACCTTCAGTGGTTTCCTGAACTCTGACAACGTCAAGCTGATCGGCCAGCTTTTTGCAAATAATTCCGAGAGTGACTTTGTGTGTCCAAATATCTGCAGCTCTTGGTCTGCGTCCACCATGATGTCCATCGGCTGTGACGCTTCAGCCAACACTCCAAGTGTGACCATGTAAAGTTTGGAACCGGGCAGATCCTGAGACAGCTTTAATTCCAACGTCAAGGAATCGTTGCTTGCAATTTTGCTGCCGAGAAAACCATCCGAATCGCCTGCTGCTCCAGCAATCTTGTCCAGGGTCGTATCCCTAGACGCAACCATCAGATGGCAACTCGCGCGCACTTCCATCTGCTGGACACGAAATTCGAGAGCGATGACAAAATCTTTCGAACCTCCCGTGTTTTGGCGAATCTTCCACCAATACCGCTGAACAGCATCGTATCGGATATTCATAGCGGTACCAACCACCGTTGGGCTTTTCTTCCATTGTCCATCGGCATAGGTATCGACGATGCTCAAGTCGGTTTCCAGGATATCAGACCATTGTCCAATGTGGAACCCGTATTTGCACTGACTCATTGCAGCCATGTTTCTTGGCAGCAACGCACGACATCGAATGGGTCTGGGTGCCGAATCTGCTCCCGAGGGAGGTACACGCAGGACTGCTTTTGTTCCCGCCGGTCGTATGTATTCTCGAGGTACTGCGCCAGGTGTGAAGCAAAATAGGGGAATTCCCACGACTTCGTCAGTGCTGTCCATCAATTGACAGTTGAGAAAACCGATAGCGTGTCTAGTCTCGACGTTGCTAAGACGAAGACGCAACGGCAAACAGCCCCTTGCGGTCTCTAGTCCTTCTATGGTCGAGTCACCATTTCCCACCGCCACTATGTTGCCACTGCCCATAAACGCAGCTGGGCTAGTGGCCAGAGCATTCCCGAAGAGATTGATGTCAGTATCTTGGGTTTCAACGCCATAGTTGAGGTTAGGGCTCAAACCCCATGCGAGAATGGAATCATCCGCCGTCTTCTTGATGATTTCTTCCTGGAGTCGAATGAATGCATGCTCTCCTTCCCCATATATCATTGGCATCATGACGTCAAAGATACCCAGGAGACAATATGCCAAGTCTTCTTTTCTCTTTGTGACTCTCTTGGCTGCCCAAGACATTCGCTGTGCGACGCTAGCATTGCTTAAATCATCAAAGCCAAGGAGAATCCCGTATGGGATACCTGTGATGCTTCCGATAGACCCAACCAGCTCGTGCCTCTCTCCTAACAGACACCAGTCGCAGTTATAAAATCTGAGACGTCTGGGAGCCAAAAGCTCCTGCAGGGTCCACCCTCGCGTAAACCAGCGGCTTCCATGAAGTTGGTTCAGATCGACTTCTGCGTCATGACCCGATACGTCCGCTAGGTAAACGTAACAAACAGTCGATTCCCTGTACCATCGGAACATGGAGTTTATCGCCTCGCCTAATTCGACAGAGTTGCTTTTGTCGATACAACAAGTGTCGATCCAGACGTATCTGTGACCGTCGGATCTTGCCTGCTTGCAGAGCCCATCTAGCTTAATTTCGAATCGTCGCTGGAACGAACTATCTTGCTGCATTTCCTGGAACGATATCTCCTCATGGTCTTGTCCCCAAGTGTGAGACAAGATAGCGTAGCTCGGCGTATCGCTGTGGAACTCCTCCAGCCTTCCTGTTTGAACGTTGATGAGTCGCATGGCAAAGGCGGCGAGGCTGCCACGGGGCCACGCATGCACCGGTGTCGACAGAAGGGACGGGGTTGCGAATGAAGTTCTGGGCCTACAAGATGGGCTAGGGGCAAACGAAATCTTCGAAGGTTCCGAGACAGATGGTACACGACTAGTAAGATTGAGACTGATGATACCGTAACGGATGATGCCTTCTTGGCATTGGATGTGATATGTTCAGGAAAAAGATCAGGCTACAATCGCCACCCAACGTCGACGTGTCCAATAGAATCACCAGCTGATAGGTCGGAAATTCAGAAGTAAGCCCTGCACCTTCGCGGCGTTACCCGTCATCTATGCTACATGTAAGCGAGATACAGCCGATGCTGATACGTCAGATTCTCATCTCAGCTCAGTCTCGGTGTTTGCCACAGAATGCTGTCCTACGAAACCTGTCAAAAACCCTCTAGTGGTCTTGTGGGCTTGACGTGTGTTCCATGTTACCCGTCGAGTCTGAGAATACCCCGAAATTTCATCGAACGAAACTGGTCATAGCAAGTTGAATAACAAGCATATTAGTTCTGCACTCCGGGCGAGTGTTGCTCACTTTCGCCATCTGCATCGACAGAGGGATAATCATTGCCAAGGCGATTGTCCTAGGCCAAGTCAAGCATCTCGAAGTAATTGTTTGACACTTTTCTATCCCACATCATGCCCGCAAATTGATGAACTTAGGCCAGGTCGATATTTATGCTTCTCCACGTTTCGCCACGAGGTACCATGTCCTCGGGTCCGCGGCAGACCGACCTGCAACTCACCCAACCCGCGTGCCCGCGGGGTCCCTGACCCTCGGCCGCCGGGCTCTTCGGGGCCCGCAAGCGCCGCCCTTGCACCCCGCCCCGAGTTGAATCGACGATGATCAAGATTGCTGGCAATATTGCTGGATTTCTGCCAGTGATGAAAGTTAGTGATCGGGTGCATCCCCGATGCAAGCATGCTTTAGCGTTCAATTGCACGTGATCAAGCAGAATGCCAGACTCTGGTTTTCACTGCAATGTTCATCTCACCTCCCAAAGTCAACATAAAGCTTCGGCGATTAATTACCCAATCCGCTCCCTCGGGAAGTGGGTAGGTAGTCAGCATGCCACCGGCGCTGGATCCGCGGACCGCTCGAAGGGCAGCCGACCAGGAAAACGCCAACACGGCGGATAAGTGCAAGAGTTCCAGACCGTATCCCGCTGGTCGCATCCCACAGAGCAGTTTATATTGTTACTGTGTATCTGATGTATAAGAAGCACATGTTCTCCCACTTCGCGTCCGGCAAACGCGGGGTCCGACGGGCGCCCGACGCACCACCTGATAGATCGTGAGCCCACGCGAGCGGCGTTCTTTTACCTGGTCCAACCCGACTAATCAGCAAATTCAATCAACTCAAAAGCTGATCTTCCTCCTAAGGCTGACAACGTCTCATCGCCTTCGGGCTAACCTTTTGTTCCATCTCCGCTCCGCATTGTCCGTCGGTCGGTTGGTCGAATCAGTTGTGAAGCAAACATCCACTGGACATGGACCAAGTCAAGGTGGAGCGGGCGGAGGTTGCGTCCCGGCCGGCGGCATTTCGATCGGTGAGTTAGACCAATGAGAAACTACGACGATGAATCATCGATCGATCGGCTCATTAAGTTGATGCTGAGGCTAATTTCACTGCATCGATAGTGCGACTGGTGCCGTTCTCGAAAGGTTAGTTGTTGTCCATGCCGGTGTTAGTCGCTAGGCTGCACAGCCATTCCAGGAAGCTGAAATGCTACGATACTTCGGCCTCTCCGTCTCTTGTTACAAAGCGTACTTGACGCTGACCACCCGTCTTAGATTCGATGCGATAAGGGTTCGCCCTGTACTAGCTGCAAGATTTCCAAGGTGTCGTGCGAGCGAAAGCTCCAACTGAAGCATAGGCCCCAAGCACAGAGAGTGCTTATATCGCCAGAATAGTCAGTTGCCAAACCCAGCACGCCTTTAGATCTCTATGCCATTCTGACCACCAGAGACCAACAGTAGGGACAAGATCGATCGCATTGACGAGCGTCTCGAAAAGATCACACAAATCTTGATGGACTTGACACAGCAGACCAAGACCCCCATAAAGCAAGAAATACCAAGCCCTAGGCCGAGACCACATCCTCTCTTGGCACCCAAAGTCACGGCCGAATGAGCAGGTGAACGCAATTCACGATTGAAGCATAACGAAGATACCACATGGGAATTGTTTCCAAGACACAATTGAGAGCTCCGGATTGGCCAAACTTTTCTACCTCTTTATATGGTTGACGATGGGACCAGTTGATAGTCCCGTTGCGGCTTGATTGTTGGCGTAAACAAGACTTTTGTCTTTATGATTTTTGTTTTGCTTGTTCGTCTCGGTTATCTTGAAAATTGAAAACACCTTTTGCGGTTCTCTGATGTAGACGTCAAAGTCGTATCGTCGCCCATGTGCAGTCCGCACAACCAGTTTGCTGTGTGCAGGTTGTGCAGACTGCTGAGGCCCTAACGTGACCGCTGATGTGGCTGATGTAGGTGCAAATCCAGGCTACATTGGTGTTCTGTCGCAATATTGTCAGTTGTTCTTTTCATTCTGCCTCGTATTGCAGGATCACGGCACATAATGACGGGAACGCATACTACTATGTGTTGCTGAGCGCTCGTCACCAAGACTGAGTATTTAGCCGATCCTGAAGCTCTTATAGGACTCGGTCAAGATACTACCCAGAAAGTACACAGAATGAAAGACAACCATCGCTCAAGATCGAACTCCAATAGCTCTTGTGTGATCAAACTTGCACACTGTACAAATACATTCAGCTTGGCCATGTCTACAGGATGAAGAGATTATTGTTCTGTATTGTCAAAGTCTAGATCTTGTCAGCAACGAGTATTATCACATAGCTGTTCACCGCAAACATAGAACACGTTGAGGGAGCCCTGCACACCACCCAGTCACCCGGTTTGCAAAAACAACAGGCACACTATAGACTACTAACACAGTATACGTAAGATACTACAGTTCTTCTTTACGACGTATACTAATAATAAGAGAGCTTTAAATCCTTCAAAAATTATTGACTTAGATAACTCTGTCTAAAAAGTTTTATAAGATTTATTTTACTATTTTACCTATTTAGTTACTGCGCTGTAGTATCTGTGGTATATGCTGCTGCCTGCTACAGTGTGCCTGTTTTTTGCAAACCGGGTGCCATTGTAGCAATCAAACTAGAGGGAAAGCAATACATCCAGATTTTAGCGCAGTAAGGAATAAAATCAATCATTCACAGAATACCTTAGACAAGTTACGGTGATCTGATGACGCAAAAGTCTAAAACATACCAACACAACCACTTGAAGCGCTTGCTAACCCCTTTCCATCAGCCATTGCTGGCTATCGCCGATTTCTATCTGCAAAAGCTGATCATTCTTCAAGTTTCCTTATGCTCTCAGTGTTGTTGATTAGACTCAGGCAAAGTTTCCTCTGGGCTGTGGCTGTTCAACAAACGGTTCATAAAAGTCATCAAGGACACTAGGACAAATGTGAGAATGGCACCGAGATTTTGAGAAGTCATGGCTTACGCAGAGGACAGACTGTTTTGGAATTCGATTATTAGTGAATGTACCCAAAAAAAATTCTGAGAGATTAAATACTTACACCGCTACCTAGGCATGAGACGAGGACGGGCTCTTCGCCATTGGACGGACTCACGCACACTCTTCGCGTCGGGAAGGTGTCGGTTTTGTTTCCAGGCTCTTCACACTATTTGCTTGATCTTAGCAGCAAAGTCTCCGGATTAGTGTAGGTGCTACCTTACGCAATAAGTATTGGACTAAGGCTGTTAGCTCGTCGTACCGTCTACGATTCTGTGGCTGTGATATCGCAAGAAAACTTGCCTGGGCAAGTGGGCATGAGCCACCTTCAGGCTTGTCCCATCCAGCATTACAGTGGGCAGCACTGGCAGATGCGACAAGAGCCAGAATGCAAGCCGAGTACTTCATTCTGAGATAATAACAGTACTTTGTAAGACAAAGCTTCGATGCGATTCCAGTGGAACATATGGTGATAAACTCAACAGACAGGAAGTCGGCAAGAAAGCGGAAATACTCACTTAAATACTCCTTTTAGGTCAAGGCATCTTTAGGTCAAGGCATCAAAGAGGAAATGCATCGGATGTACCGGTTTCACTGTGCTTCTCCATAGTCAAATGCTCGAGTGCAAGGGTTTGCGACCTCAACTTGGTAAATCATCTATATCTCGCAATGCCAGAGTGGCCGCCAGGTTTGGAATACCTTTGTCGCATGGTATCAGAGCTCAGTAAATCCGGTCTCCAGTGATCTGCGACGTTGTGTTTCCTTTCTTTTTGGCCTTCGTTGTCTCGTCCCGGCGCCAAAGTTTCGCTGGGTGTTCTTAGAAAGCGTTCATCCCGTCAGTGTCGGGGACTAGGACGTCACGACTCATGACGGCCGCGCTCTATGGAACGCAACTCTTCCAATGCTCGGCGATTTCTAAAGTAGTTAGGTGGTCAATACGCGTTCGAGGAAATTCGGGGATGATCTGCCAAAACAGGCACGATTTGCCCGAACGTACACCTCTGCCGGACTGCCTCAACACTAAAGCTGCCAGCCGGTCATTGACTGTTAGCAGGGACTGATGTGCCTTGAAACTTGGAATGATCATCATTCCATGGCAAAACCAAAAATAGCACACTATGCGTATCGCTGAAATTGCTTGGCCAAGGTTACCTTTCTCCAATAAGGATCTTCGTGCACATGTCAGCCACCAACTAATCTGCTTCTTTTTGGTCTTTCTACCTTTTCCATTAAAAGCAGCAAAGGAAAGATGAAACAAGGAACAACATGATCACCTTGAATAAGATTTCGTTGACAAACTCTTCGATTGGGATTCACGGATGAGTCGAATGTATTTCTCTATCAATCTACATAACGCGAAGTACATCTGCCATTACTTTATCGAATGGGGTATGTTTCGGGAAAAGGGCTGCCCGCTCGGTATATCTGCTATTGAATTCGGCTATTCATATTCGCCACCGGGCTGAACATAGAGGCGTGAATGGTTTTAATTGTCATCAAGCGCTCAACTGTACCAACCATTGTATTGGAGTTTAATCTTTCGAGAAAGTCAGCGACTCGCAAATCAAGTCATGTCAAGGGATGAACTCCTTGATTCGAGTTTCTTTCAATCCGGAGTATTGTCCACAAGTATGGTTACGATGGTTCTTGGCAAAGAGAAAAGGGGAAACTTCATCTTCGGCATCATGTCGTCTTGTTCGGCGTCAAGCCGGTCCCACTTTAAATTCCCAGCCACGACGAATTCGACTGACTTATCACAGAGGTGGGAACTCGAAAATCACTCATGGCAAGATATCCGTCAATGATCCATGTTCTTTGCGACAAGGCTTGTGCGGGAACGCCTGCCGGTAACCTGCCACTAATGTCTTCGTCCTAACCTCAGCCATATAAATACAAGAGCCCCAAAAAGCGCCAGAAACAGCCCTAGCGTCTTGTTCTGAGTCGTCGCCTCCGTCAGGCTTTGAACAGCACTAGGTCTATAAACGAGACTCTCGGCCAAGCGATGAGATGCTTGCGGATCGTGCGCGGGGAGCAACACAACCTTGTTGCTCCTTGCGAACTCTTTGACTTTCCTCAGAGAATCGATCGCCAGCATTGGATTGTTATTGACACCGTCTGTGAGCTCCTGGTCAAGTAGATCTTGGTCGTATGTAGCATCTCCAAGCAGGAGATACGTAACATCATCGGCGTAGACAATCACTGAGAGATGTCCTGGCACATGACCGGGTGTGTCAACGGCCACAACTTTCCCATCGTCGGTTATAGGATAGCTCCGGTTCCATGGACCGATAGGGCCACCAGTTGGCTGAAGAATGAGAGGCTTGAAAGTCTCTGGCCATTGGTTTGGAACAGCCCCTTCAATTGTGGCGTGGAATGGCTTCTTATATGCTTGCCAATGTTCTTCGGTGATCCAGACCGGTGCTCCGACAAGATCAGGCAGCCCGTCGCCATGATCATGATGAAGATGAGATAATACAACTGCCTTGAGGTCGGCGGGAGTGAGGTTTACTTGCGCGAGTCGAGCGCCAATGCCCTCGTTCTTCCCCACGTTGATATCGACGGCAAAGTGGAAGAAGGGCATCCAAAACGGGAAGTATCCCGGTTCCATACTGGATGGAGACTCACCAGAGTCGAACAGGATGTGTCCCTCTGGATGATCGATTAAGTACGTGTTGATTGGCAATGGGGTTGTCCAGGACCTATCAAGCAAGACTGATAGCCGACGTAAGAACACAGCTTTCCCTGCAGGCTGATGGCGATGGGAAGGGCGAATTCGTATGGTCCCGGTCTGGAGAATTTTGATGTTGGTGGCCATTTTGATGGTTTAGAGATGTGATCGATCTGGGAAAAGGGCGTCACATTTTGCATCCCAAGAAGGGAATTAGTAGTGGTGAGATGAGAGTTTATTTATTCATGTCCATAACTGAGGCCTTGGGCTGTTGGAGCAGTGGCATGCTGTAGCCACTGAAACCGAATTCCAACCTGTAGAGTGACCGTAGATCGTGCCGGTGGGATATCATCTCTGGGCCTATGATCTTAGGTGAATGTGGAGAATGATGTTGAGTAGTCCGGGGGTCCGACTGACTTGGCGTTCAGATGGTAATCATGGTACTGCCAGCACGGCGACAGACGAACACCGTTTTCCGTGATCGGAGGGGCCAACTACCGACATCCGACTTCATGTTTGCATGCGATTTATAACAGCTCCTGTTGAACGCTTTTCATTGCGGCCCATTATGCTAATGAACGGGCATATAAATCTCATCACGGGCCACAGCAATGTGAAAATAGAACTATGCCTCTTTTGAATGAGCGGCTTTCGGAACTGCCACTCTCCGTTACGGCCCTAGTGCTGCCAGCTTGGACTTATCGACGAGCGATTAGATCGCCACCAACAACGAACGCAGCACGACGCCCCTGCTCAATGGCTCCATCTATATAGCCAACCCAGCCATCCGCCCAATCAGATCCAGCCAGTGTAAGCCTACTAGACACCGTTTTGTTCTCCATAAGACGGCCAAGGGTTTCCGAGAGGACCTTGGCAGGGTAGACAGGCCAAGCCCCTTTGGAGAACTGATCGTTTCGCCAATCATGCCATAGATACTCGTTGATATTGCCCAAGTCAACCGACGTGGGCTTCAAGTCGTCAAGGGCGTCATCTAGAATTTCCAATGGTGGCCGATCGGGCTCTTCGAGTCGGCTGCTCTTAAAGGCAACAATATTGACGCCCCCAGTGTTGGAAGCCGACTCAGTAAAGCCAAAGCAGGCAGTTTTGGAGGGATTAGCGACGCCCAAGAACCTAGTCGCGCTATTTGGTGAATGCACATGAAGTTTTCCTCCAAGGTTGTGGTGCCTGATCGAGGTAAATGAGGAAGGCAGAGGAGGTAGGAATTCGATATCCGCGAGACAGTGAACAGGTATGGTGCATATTACGTGGCTCGCGGAGAGGATTTGGCCACTCTTGATTTGAACTGTTGCACCTGTTGAGTCGGAAGTAATAGAAGTGACATGACAATTGAACAAAGCCGTACCCTTGAATTCGGCAAACATCATTTCGGCCAGTGCTGTGGTCCCCCCGGGAATCTTGAAAGTCCCGTTGATCTCAAGATATTGCTGAAAGTTATAGCCTGAGAGCGCATAAAGACGTAGCAGACTGAGGAATCCGATTTGAGATACGTCAGTCAGGCCTGAGATTGCCATCCATATTCTCAGCAACCTTTTCTCTTGCTCCGTAGCATCCATCTGGTCGATGCGCTCTTCAGCGCTGATATCCCACATGGCGATTGCTTCGCGGTTGAGGAGAGGGCGACTCGGCTGAGGCATGACCTTTCGCCCACCATGGCCGTCGACGTTGAAGAAAGCCGCTGCGAGGGGGGCAAATGATTCTCCCGCCTCCTGCATGCTTTGGAGGTTGCCATCGATATTCAACGGTATATCTGAGTCCATACCAGAACTCTTTTTGGTCGCCGTGAGTCCATATCGACTCATCTCACTCCACACATGAGGTTGTAGGTGATGGACCCAGCCGCCGCCCATTTCGTAATCATCGTTTTGCCCTTTTGCAGTCCATGTACGGCCACCGATGCGATCCCGAGCTTCTAGAAGGAGCACGCTTAGGCCTTGTAGGGATAAGTCTCTGGCGGCTGTCAAGCCTGTGAAGCCAGCACCGATGACGATGACGTCGTGGTGTTGGGGTACGTCATTAGTGTCGGGCTTGACGGCTGCAGTGAGAAGGCCGGTATTGACGATGTTGTGCTCAAAGTCCCAGGAGCAGCCTTCTTTAGTTCGAGACCACATGTTGGATATAAGTGTCAAATATTGCTTTAGTATGCGGGAAGATTATGATGGGTACTCTTGTGCTTCGCGCTTGGTGATTGACAAGGTGGGTCAATTTCAAGATCGCTTCGCCCGTGTGATGAAGGAGGAGTCTTTTGATTATATCTTGTTGCTTTACATCAGATTGTACGTCATGGCTAAAGCCTGGAATCTAAGAAAGTTCGAAGGTCCGAATGACCCCATCCGGTCCTCAGATGCACGTAAGTTCGTGATGTCAGCTAGACTAAAAGGTGTACAGGTGGGATGCCGAATTCACCAAGAAGCCCTTCGGGGTCGCGCGGGCTGCCGGAGCATTTGAGCATGCGATGAAATATCGGACGACATACAAAGCACAAAATCCGACTGATGCTCAATTGCCATGCAGACAATTCCGTCAATAGAGGCTACCGTTCGCGACGCTCAGCAAGCAAGACGAATTAAGACGTTCATTATTGACGACGAGGTGGGTTTGGCGCAATCTTTCTCAATAACAGGTTTCACAAAGGTCGCGAAGACGAAATCACGTTTTATCAGCTCTACGACTCAGAGTGACAAGTCCGTGGACTATTATTGGTGGTCTTACATCCGGACTTTCATTCAATCAAAGATGACTTGTGGTATCAGCAACATTCAACCTGTTCCATACTTCCGACCAGCAAGGGACTTCAGCTCGTCTATCGCATCTTCACAGTCGGAGTAGTCAGGTCGTCATAGGGCATCGGGGCCCCTGTTCCAAACTCCTTAAGAAGACTTGGAGTAACGCCGGCGTAGTCCACAAGTGGCTTTCTACTAGCGAAATCGGAAGCGGGAACCTTATGCATCGTCGTTAGCTGCACCATCAAAGACGTTTGGTAGAGCGGGGGTCTTCTCCAAGCTCCCAACTTACCCAATTCCCATGTACACCCTCCCGGATTCTGAACGGAAGCTGAATGATGCTCACAGGACCCTCCGTAATGTCTCGCGTGTCCAGGATCACGAGGCTTCCAAGAGTGGTGGTGTGGTCGCGACAGGAAACGACTAGGAATCCGTCCGCTTCCGGCGCATCCGCAGAGCGGGGGACAAAGCACGGCTCTCCGACCGTCACATCCGGGCCTGCGTTCCACATTTTCGTGGTCCCGGCGGCGATATCAATGTGCAGGATAGTCCCGAATCCCCGGGGTGTGGGCCCGCCGGAACCGAAGGCGTGATTGTATGGCTTTGTGGTGTAGCGATCGTCGCACCGGGCCATCTCGCCGGCCACATCACTGATGATGGCCGGCGGCTCCATCTCCGTGGTCTCTGCGGTAGGGTCGATCTTGAACCTAACGAACTTGCCCACAGGGGGCCGGTGGCCGGGAATGTGCGAAGATTCGAGTTCGGGGTGCTTGGTGGGGAAGACACCGAGTGCGTCCGTGTCGTGGAGGAAAGTGTCGATGTAGATGCAGCCGTCTTCGCCCTCGAAATGGTTACACACGTGGCCCCAATAGTGGTTCTTGAGCGAGGTGAACCATCTCGCGTCCTCCGGTTTTGGGCCTCGTCGTGGAAGGACACCAAAGTGATTCGCCTTTGGGCAGGAGTGATTTAGTCTACGGGCGGCATTCAACACTGGGGAAGGGCCTAGTAGCTACTTATAAGGAAAGGGTTCCGTCGAAAATGGGTTCCATTAGCTTCCTTCATGTGCTTCAAGTCGAACTCATGTGGCGTCATCCCGAAAATGACATAACTAGACTTTCACGTGAGCATGCATTCTCCTTTTAAAGCATTTCAAATACAAAATATTAGGAAAGATGGGAGCACACTTGTCAGTTGCGGCCATGTCATGAGTCCAGGTGACGACCGGTGTCTTGATCCAACACTCATCCAGCAATTTTCCCTCTTTGCTGAACCTGTAGTATGCAAGGTCATTAGAGCTGAGTGAGTCGTGTCAGTGCATGTTTCCTCGAGTCCGTAGGTGGGTAACATACCCAAGCCCAGCGGCCTCCATACCGAAACCGAGCATCTCACCAGTCGAGACGTCCGTCTTGGGATGTGCGCAAAATGTCTTGGCCGTCATCTGGCCCTCGAAGTCGTACACCCCTGTAGTTCGTATTCTTTCAGCTTCCCGACTCACTACTTCTCCTCTCGAAGAAAATTTGGACGGCGGGTATGTTACCAATCGTATCCAATGTGTCAGGGTCCATGAGAAGCGGCGGGCTGTCTTCCTTGAGGACGAGCAATTTCTTCTGCCACCACTGAACATGCGTGTTGCCGGTGGACTGAACCTGGTCAAAGACGCGCGGGTCTCCGGCATATGGGTTCCGATACGTCCCCCAGAGAGGCTTCCGAGCCGCTCGTTCTATGATGAACCGCGGGGTCCGAACGAACTTCTGCTTGAAGTCGACGACGCCGTTCGAGATTCGCCAAGCATTGACAGCGCCATCGCCGTTTATCCAAATATCATGTCCATTACGGTTGGCGAAGATGTAGTCGCAGATCATGCGGTAAAACGTGCCGTCGATGCATTGGGGGATGCTTCCGTGGACGACGCACGAGGCGATCTCGGCATCGAAACGGCCTGGCTCGTTGATCGGTTGGGCGCACAAAGGGTCGGCGGCTGCAAATTGGAACTCGCTGCTGACTGGCAAAGTCTGCCTCTTCCCTTTAACACTCGTAGAGAGATCCGATGCCACAACCCGAGTTTTATGGCCTAGTCGTTGGAAAGTGTCCCATTGTGGAGGGAGTGGTGTGGTTTCGTCCGTCATTGTTGATATTGGCACATGAAATCTCACATGACCAAGCGAGCGACCATCAACAAGCCCTGTCAATAGCGGTCTCGTTGATACTCAACGTTGCATTTAAGTACATCGTGAAACGAATTACTCAGCGGGCATTCTCTGAAATCGCCGACCGTGTGAGGAAACAAACAAACTTCGCCCTTGAACAGGAAAAAAACCACATCATTGTCGCGAGCCATGATCAGTGTCGCAGATCGCGCCCCAAGCTGACGTGGAGTTGAAGTTCTCACCAATCATGAGATCACCCAAACCTGCGGCGACACCCACTCAGCTGAACCCTCCCTATCTCCCCGCCGCGTGCGTTGGTCCTTGCGGTGCTCGCAGAGGCCCGGAGGCCGATAGTGTCTGTGCGCTCGGAAGAAATCTACTCCAAGAGGACTCTGAGTTGAACAAATGATCGCCGCAGGGACGGGTTAATCAAGGCTGGCGTCTCCGAAACAGGGCCAAGCAGTGTTACGTGGGTGTGCATCCTTGTGCGATCAATGAGACGCTGTCAACATGTTTATGGGACTTATTCTTGACTTCTTGATGAACGGCTAGGTCAAGTCGGCCTACAAGTTCAACAAGGTGGATTAGACTTCACATCACATAGTTGCAGAAGATCCATGGCGCAGTCAGGGCAGCTATGGCCAACTGTAGATGGAGTGTTCGTACGGTAGCAAATCATACATTAGCATAAAGAACGCGTCAGCGTTCATCCCGAACAAATCGGTAAACGCTAAATATTCACGAATTATGCCAATCATGAATCTCTTACAACACGTTGCAGCGAGGATGAAGCCCATCCTCGTCATGGTAGATTCTGGTTACCGAATACCAGAACACCAGCTGACCTGAAGCATTGGGATATGATATCGACCATTGATGATTAGCGTGGAAGGTTTCTACCATGTCACGGCCCGGAAGGGGAAGGGGGAGGGGCCGGAGTGGCGCGGGCGGGGCCGCGTGTAGGGCACCGGAACATAGCCGCGCGCAGAAACTTTAGCAGCAGGTCGGGTTGGAACACGTCGAGCCCTACGCCCAAAGGGGCATTTCCTAGTCTAGAACTCTGTGCCAGACTTGGTCTGACACACTGGTTATGTAGGATCTAAACACAATGAATATCAGATATTGTAGTAAGATCAATGTGCTCCTGTTGATCACAAGCCTTGTGACATAACAGCAATCCTGTCGAGAAAAGACTTCCGCCACCTTCACCTATCGCCGACAATCAAATTTCACTCCTCTTAATGGGATAAAACTTCCTTCTTGTTTTCCTTGGAGTACCACTATGGGGACGTGCAACTTTGTAGCAGTTGAAGTTGTGCATCCATCACTTCTCCATCTTCGCGGTCGGTTTGGATGTGTATCACTTCAGACTCAACATTTGGGAAGGCCAGCCTAAAACAGTCATTCGGCTCCAAATTATCTTCATAAGCCTCGTTATACAGTCGCAGCCCCCGTGAATCTTCAAGTTGCTTTGCATGCAATCGGTAGAACGATGATGACTTCCACCAAGTCGGTGGACCGTGGGATTCTATCCCATGTTGAACCAGACCAAAGAGTGACTGCTTGACCAAGTACATCGTGTACTTAAACACATTATTCCCGAGACCGAATTCAACCAGATTCCCGATCAACTATCGCAAACAATTTTCGCATCTTCGCCAGTAAGTCTTGGATAATAGTCCTTCAACATCCCCTGAAAGCGCCATCGCTCTCAAGCAAATCGCCAACCACGCTTAAAAAGACCCGCGACTCATGCGACACGCAGTGCCGTTTTGCCGATCGAGGCACTGCCAGAAGGCTGTCAATCACAATCTGCAGGACATCGCACTTTAAACAGCAGCCGCAGCAGAATATTGTAATGTGATATTGTGATATTGATCGAACCGCATAGCCATCGTTATCAAAAAAGGGAAACTCTGAAATTCTGGCCGTACGCAGCTGGCCCTGTTTTTGAGTCAACACCCCAGCACCAAAAAAAACACGACGAACCGCCGAGCCCCAAAATTAGCATGGTTCGCCAATCAGGGGCCCCAACAGTGGATCGTCCTCAAAACTGAAACGAGACATTTGTCGACTTCGGTCTCGTGAAAATCGTCGATTGGTTCCCCTGCTGGAATGGCCGCCTCT
>JABGLZ010001008.1:370580-422978 GCA_014705045.1 Colletotrichum theobromicola | reverse complement strand
GTAAATGAACATCCAACTATTTACGATAGATTGGGTGCTTCCCGACGGTCGGTGAAGGGAGCGAAGTGAAGATGATAAAAAAAAAAAAAAGTAATTTGACGCTGCTGCTCGATGCTGATGCCTCCTGCCGCCATGGGCGAGATACTGGTCCAATCCCACACCACCTGCTCTCCTGCTGACTGATAATCCTCCTCTTTGATACCACTACCAATTTCCTAGACTCTTCCTCTGGCTCTTTCGAAGAGATTCGGCGGGGAAGCTTCTTATATACGCTTGGCGGTGTCGCCGGCGACGGCCCTTCGTCTCCTGTAGCTGTCGGCGTATCCAATGCGCTCGTAGGTGCCAAATCCGTAGAAGGCCAGTCCGATCACTAGCCAGGTGCCGGTGACGATGAGTCCAACAGGGAAGATCATGAGCTGGACGCCGGGAAGCACGAAGGCAACGGTTCCGTTCTTGAGGCCGTTGACCATGTCGTCAACGGCGGCCTGGGCCATGGCAACGTCGGACCGGACGATTTCCTTGGAGAAAACGCCGGTAATGAAAGAAGCCTCGTTTGATGAGACATTTGTGCTGACAGACTGGCCGGCGGCATTGACACCAGTGAGAGTGAGGGTTGGCATAACGAGCGACTCAAGTTGAGACCTAATTTTGTCAGTACAGCGCGGCTCCAGATGGGCAGTAACTACACGTACATAGACATGGGTGCAACCATTCTGCTCTGGTCAATCTGACCGACGAACAGATACGACTGCAGAGCTTGGGGCGTGACGACACGCTTCTGCAGACCAGTCCAGGGGACCTCAAAGGTCACGTCGCGAGCCATGTCGCGGCGGACGGAGGCCGTTCCAGCAATCTTGTTCGCGCTGACGGGCGACACCGAGGCGCCGTTGAAGGAGAGGCCGACCTGGATATTTTGCGGCGGTATACCGGAGAAGGCACCGACGGGATCGGAGACCTTGAACAGGCGCAAATCGGCCTCGAAGACTCCGGTCTTCGCATCCAGACTCGGGAGGTTGTAGCAGATGCAGGTTCCTGAAGGGTTCGACGCCGCATCGAGGTGCGAGAGTGCTGAAGTGCAAGCCGCCGAGGTTTCCGTCTCCCACGCCGTCATGTTGATGGAGCCATCTGCGTTGACCTTGACCTCGAGGGCGTTGGGAACCCATTCCGCGTTGACGTCCATGCTCTGACGCTTCTCGATGTACCGGTTTGCGACATCCTCGTAGTTTCGTTCCAACACGTCAACGGCCCTAACCTCAATCTTGGGATCCATAGCCAGCGGGCGGATCTCGGCGCAGGCGCTCGAGGCCAGCGCGGCGGTGGTGACGGCCACCTTCCAGAACATGGTTGATCGTGATTTCGTGTAGTAGTGTAGAAAAGTAAGCTTAGATGGCGGGTGGCGATCGGGGTGGGATCGTATTAATTGATTGACGAGATTCGGAGCCGAGGAAAGGTGGATCTGGCTGCTAATGTCGGTATGGCGTGGCCAAGGTCTAATTACAAAGTCGGGTCCCGGCCGGCGGCGAAGCGAAGCGAATTGAAAAAAGACGAAGCTGCTAAAGAGCGAAAATGAAGTCCACTACCTCGCCTGCCCGGATGAGCGGAGCCGATCGATCGATGAGAGTTGAAAGGGAAAGCGGTTGCCGGTGGTTTTTGACTTTTGACGTTAACGACGGGAATCGAATCGAGACGAGTCGTCGTAGACGGAGGCGGCGTCGAGTCGGATCGATGTTCAAAAAAAGGGCGTGGGAATTCGACGGCGAGGAAGGGAAAAGAAGAGAAGGTGAAAAAAGGGACCTGCCCGTGATAGGGGAGGATTGCAGTAGATTGCTGGCTTAGCTGTACTCGGGTTGGTCGCGCGATGGTCAGGTCGACTCGACTCGGAAAGGCGCAGGAGAGAAGAGTCGAGGCAGTGGGAGGGGTGGCGAGGATAGAATAAGGGCGGAGATTAAACGTCGATAAACGGGCAGGGCACAGCAGGGCTGGGCCTTTGACAAACAGGAGACTGTGGGAGGAATTGTGTCATGCAGCGACCATCGTGGTGCCTGACAAGACGAGCAATGGCCTGACACGGTGCGATCCACAGCACAAGTAGCAGGGCTGAGGGGGTGGTTTGGGTTCGAGGATGGGATCGAGGGGTCAGGTCGATGGGGGTGGGACGCGAGGCCGTGGCTTGTGAGAGGAGGAAGAGAGTCCTGGAGACGACTCCTGGCCTGTTCTGAGGAGGTTGAGTCTTGTTGGTGGTGGTGGTGATGGGTACGAGCCAGGCAGAGCAGAGTAGGCTCGGTAGAGAGACTCAGACAGTGGCGGGGTGGTGGTAATCGGACCAGGATTGCTGGGGGTCCGGGAGGATCTGAGGCGTGATGTGACTGAAGAAGCAGGGAGGGCAGAGTAAGAGTGGGTGGTACGGGAGAAGGACGAGGGTGACCTGTGCCGTAAACCGTCTGGTTGTGTTTGCGAAGCTGGACGAGTGGGAAACTGAGTGTGTGGTCTGTGGTTTTGTGAGACGGGAAATGCAACGAGAGACGCGCAGGGACTCTTGTGGGCGTGGGAAACGTGGTGTTTGAGGGACGAGCGGCCAGCAGGTGTCAGGTCTCTGGTTTTTGATGGACCAAGTGGTTGAATTGGGTGGTGGTTCCTCGCTGGAGACGGAGAGGTTGAGGAATGCAAATTCGCTTGATGATGACGGGGAGCAGAGTCGCAATGAACGATGCCAAGTTCAAGTTGAGAGGCGCCGAGGGCAGGGTGATGAGGGAGAAAAGGGCGGCTTGGCTGGTGGAGGGACGGGAAGCGATGGAGACTCTGCGAGGTAAGTCGAGGTAAGGTTAGCCGGGGAAGGAGAGGCTAGAGCCGTTTGGGGATAGCGTACCGTGTGCGAGGGAAGGAATAAGCATGGAAGGCCGCCTTCCCTCTTCCCCCTTCCCCTTCCCCTTCCTGTTCCTGTCCCTGTTCAGTACTGGCAGCAACGGGCAAGAGCTTGGCACAGGGAAGTCGGCACGTCCACTGCACTTTCCTACATAACATGCAATACATAATACCTATTCAGTTTTAATACATGCAGCAATACACTACATACTATCCGTAATACAGAATTGTGAATGGCCACTACATTTCCTGCAGACTGGCCGCCAGATGGACACCACGCTCCCCCTTCCGTCTCCATCGACCAGTCACGACAGTGCCACGGCCACCCTCCGCAGCAGAAAGGTTTGGCTGGCGTGCGCTGTGCCTGAGCCTCGTGAGCCTATCCCTTCCACCAGCCCATGGCATTGTCGGATCGACTGGCGATGGAACAAGCGTCGTTCGAGGAAGGGGCAGGGTCGGGCGCTGAAGCAGTTTCTGGCCGATGCAACCCTTTCATTGGACAGACGCCATCATCAAGCGGGGCCGCTGGGGTCTCATGTGTGGGGCATCTGATCAGGGGTACAGGTACTTTGGCTTATGCATAAAATACACCAAAACGCAAGTACCGCTGATTCAACTCTCACCGCAGCAGTCGCCCAGCACGCCAGAAAATGCCAACGGTCACCCAAGGAATGGATTGGTTCTCAAGTTCTCCAGAAATTCAACCACCCAGAAAAATCCTCGGAAAAGCAAGCAGAGAGACACCCAGATCACCAAGCGGCACAAGTCCCGTCTTGACGACACTGGACCATCGTGCTAGGGGTTCCTCCTCGGCGCCAACAGCCACCGGTTTTAGGTTTCCAAGCCGCACTGCATATCCGATCCGCCAATGACGACGCACACGAGCGGGTAGAGGCCTCAGCGGTGTGGCGACGGCGCCTACGAAGGTCTTGCTCTGTCCTCTGTACGGATAGGCACAATTGCAATGGCGATGACGATGATTGAATCAGTGGTCATGTCCGAACCATTCGTATCCATATGCAACAAGCTGGAAGGACAGGCAGGTCGGGAGATCAACCCACAACAGTCCGAGGTGGCCGCATCATCATCCCTTTTCCCCAGCCGTCAAAACTGATAAACCACCGGTAATCAATCACTCATCCTCATCCAGACAATTAGTCCTCTTGAGTCTTGCTGCCGCGCGCGGCGCCTGCAGGCAACGGCCCTTGTCTCAGGTGAAACGGAGGACCAGGTCGATCCTGGCCTGCTGCTCCTCGTGTGAACGGGCCCGCTGCTTAAGATGCCTGCTCAAGATGCCCGAACACCGCTGCTGCGGACTGCAGAGTGCAGACTGGGAACCCACTCTTAACGCCCCGACGCGCTGTGAGTGGACCGACCGAGAACAGCGTCTGGACTCGCGGCTGTTCCGAGGACCAAGGAGAAAGGCAAACGGTCGTACCAGCCACAAACGTCTGGATTACCTCATCAATTCCAGCTTACCAGCCACACCCTCGATTGGTCCACGTCCACGTCTTCGTTCAGTTCTTCACGTTTCACATCCTGACCATCATCCCCTGCTTTTCCATTTTAACCTCCTGTCACCGAAAGCTTGGCCTCTTCTCGTCTGAACCCTGGCTTGCCCGGCTCGTCAATTTCGATTGTTCACGCCGCTGCGCCCATTGGACCATTGGCGCATGCCCATGATGATATGGACCCCTGACAAGCAAGATGCAGCCCTGCCTGCGCAGCCTCAATAATGGGTTCGTGACATTGGGGTCCCAAAGTCGGGTCCCGAACGTCTGTGAATTTCAATCGTCGATCATCGTTCTTAATCAAAAAACAATCGCACACCCCCACGACCCGTCGCCATCTGCCGGACGAACCCGAAAACACCAATATCGTTTTCTACTTCAATGTCCACAAGAGAGAGACTGCGAGAGGGAAACACAATCACCAACACCGGGCCACCGCCAACGTCCGGCCCTCCCGCGAAACATCGTCACACAGCTGGGTCCGTTGGTGCGACCTGTTTCGGGACCCCGGTGCCGTCTCGCGAACTGCTCGCCTCGCGGCTCCTGCTCCCACCTTCCGGCCTTCTCAGCACTGTCCGTACACTACGGATACAGCCAACCCTGGCGATAGCGATAGTCGTCGCATTAAGGTCGGGTGGCGGTACGGTCACCTGCCGGCGACTGTCCTTCTGCAAAGTTGCAACCGTTGCATTCTCGGTGCCTCACGGATCTACAATGACGCGGCCAGCAAGGGAACTGGCTGTCACGGCAAGCGCCCGTGACATCGTCACTTGTCATTTCAACGAGAATGGAGTGTGTTGAAGCTTCGTTAATTCATTCTGACTGACGGAACCGGCAGGGGCCCGTTCGCTGGGGAAAAAATAGGAGGAATGCAGTCCCATCTCGACGCTACCAAACATTCGCCAAACACCGGTACCAAGCCACAATCCTGCGATACAGGCAATCTCTCCATCTCCCCGGAATGAACGCCATACCCTCTGTGACCCTGGAATGTCTTCCACCATCATCTCCAATCATGCCGCCGTCGCCTGCGCCGAGAGTTGCGGCAGTTTGCTCTTGAACCACAGCATCGCCTCCGTGAAGGCTAGGTATATTCCCGTGAGGCACCAGCAAATCATGACAACGGAGAACCCGCCGGCCAGCTTGGCATCCACAATCCTCCCAACGAGGACGTCTCGGAGGGCGCTGTTCATGAGCAGCCAACTGTACATCGGCACCAGCTGGCTGATGGCGTTGGATGCCGAACGCTGGTGCACGAGTTGAGCCCGCTCCCGCTCCCGCTCCTGGATCGTGTCCGCCATCCGCCAGGCCACCTGGTTGTTGATCTTGTCCCAGGACGCCTTGCAGGCCAGCTCCCGCGCCTGTACCGCCATGGCCAGACGGCAGTCCCTGTCCTTGGCGAGGTACATGACCTTTTCGACGAAGCCGTCGAGGTCCTTAGGAGGCACGAGGTGTCCGCAACGGCCGTCTTGGATGATATCACTCGGACCGCCCTCGTCTCTGGCCACCACAGGCACGCCCGAAGCCATGGACTCGAGGACGACGAGGCCAAACGTCTCGGTGACGGAGCAGTGGAGGAAGATGTCACCGGAGGCGTAGGCGGTCGCCAGGTCGTCGCCGGTCTTGAACCCGGCGAAGACGACTTTGCCCTGCTCCCGCAGAGGGTCGAACATCTCGTGCACCTCGCGCTCGACGTCGGGGTTGCGGTTGCCGCCAACAACATAAAGCTTGAACGCCAGACCGCGGGCGTCCAGTTCTTTGACGGTCTTGGCCAGGAAGCCGAATCCCTTCTCGCCGGCCACTCTGGAGACGCAGATGAGGATGATCTCCCCGTTGGGCGCAATCTCCCTGCGCAGGGCCTCGCTCCGCATCTCCGGCCGGAAGAGTTCCGTGTTGACGCCGCGCTGCAGGAGCTCCATCTTGGAGGCCTGCACACCTTGCGCCTCGAGATACCTCTGCACGAAGCGCGAGGGGTAGAAGACGGTCTTGATCGAATCATGCCGGAATAAAAAGGACTGGACCATGGAGAAGGCGAAGACGGCAAAGGTGCTAAAGGGGTGGGGGAAGAGGATGGCGCAGTAGCCGGCCAGGTCGGTCTGAAAGTTACAGATGACGGGTACGCGCTTCTCCCTCGGCTGTTGCTGGAGCTGCAGCATCACCTGGAAGCCCAGCGATGCGGGAGAGGCCAGGTATATCAGGTCGGGTGGGGTGTCCGAGCCGAAGGTCCGCGAGAAGAGGGCGGAGACGCGGACGGGGTATACGACGGAGAGCTCGGGGTTGAAGGGCAGCGGGTAGCCCTGGAGGCGCACCTCGAGCTGAGTGTCGCCTGTTGCTGCTGTAGGAGAGAATGTGTTGTGCTTGGTGTGGTTGTGCGGCGCGACGACGGCGACGAGTGCGCCCTGTGAGCGCAGGTGCTCGACGAGCATCAGGGTTGTTCTGCTAACGCCGTTGACGGGGCCAAAGGACTCTGTGCAGAGTAAGATGCGCTTTCCGCGTAGTGACGGCGGGAAGACGGCGTTATCGTGAGGCGGGTATCGTGGCATGATGCCGTGAGCTCGCGGGAGAAGGGGTTGTCGTTCCATGACGGCTGGTGAGAGCGCATACGCTCTTTCGAACGTCAGCCTTGCAGCGTGGGCTGCAGTCTACTATGAATGCTTACCAGAAACTGTCTCAAGCCTTTCCCGCTGAAGATGTCTAGCTGCAAAGCGCCTTGGGGGTTCTCGCGAAGAATCCGAAAAGGTTCATACAGTTTGGGGGCAGGAGAATATCCATCGAGTGCTCCAAGGCGCGACGGCCACACGGCTCGGGCGCTTGGCTCCATGATATCTGCGCAACGAGACATGACAAGCAGCAAAGGCTAGACTACAATCCGCAATGATTTGGTAAAGTCCAGTCCCCGTGATGTGCGGTGTCGGAGGGGCGCCACGAGGTTCGCACATTTGCATTCCGCATTCCTCGACGGCGCAGCCTGTAGATGCAGCTGCGTAGGCCACATGGGGAGCTTCGATGGCCTACGGTGACGCTGCTGCGGTGGTGGGGGCGGGGCACTCGCTGGGAGCAGCGTTGTCTTGCGAGGTGCTTAGCGCGTTCAAGGTTAGGTTAGGTCGTGTCTGCAGGGTCCAGAAGCCAATTCCGGGCTGCAAGGTACCTGAGTGATGAAAGCGGCCATCAATCATGACGAGCAAACCAACCGACCAACCAGCCAACCAATCTTTGTACACGCTTAACGCTGCCATGGTCTTGAATTGCCTTGACGATAATCGATACATGGTGTTTCTGTTTGTATCGATTGCCACTTTCACATGAAGTTGGCTGTTTACTCTACTCACTCGCTGACATACATGATACATTCACATTTACATCTCCCATCAGCATCGTCATGTCGGCATGTGTCGCCTTCTCGGGGTCTCAGGCGTAATACAAGAGTCATGCAGTCGATGAAGCACGAACTAATTCCCGCATCACGCATCAGTAACGCAAAAACGTCTACAGCCAGAGAGGGGAGAAATAGAGGCCGGGGAACAACACCACGATGTCCAGGTCAGCAGCAGCCAATGAAAGTGGCGGAGGTCGGCACATTGCGACTCCGCTGGACGAGAGCCAATCGATAAGACGACGGCCGCACAAGAACTTGCCATTGCAGACACAAAAAACTGCGTTTTGTGCCGCATGACCATCGTTCTCGATTTCAGAGTGATGGGGGGAAGCACGAATGGGGGCCTGCATCTGGAAGCCCGTGGTCTCGCCGGTTGGGTGCCGTTCATTAAACTGGCGAAGTGGTCCCGGCTATCCACAAGACCGAGGCGGACAATTGGGTTTTGAGTTGGCTGTTCGACTGCGAATCATCACGGGCATGGGTTCGTGATACCGAGACCCTTGTGTTGGAGGGGCAGAGCAGTGAGGGGCAATGTGACGGCAAAAGATACCGATTCTGACTAGATTGCTCGCATTTTGTGGTGCGGTCGGGTAGTGGTCGCGAAGGGCGCCAGTGCTACGATTCCGTCGTCGGCTGCTGGATGATACGCCCATGGGGACGCTCATCTAAGAGTTGAGGATATCTGTACCGCGCATTACACCGGCATCTGATGCTGGCCGTGACTTTCGTTTCTCATTGCGTAGCACCGCACTGAGCAGCCTCACCTTGCTATTGCTATTAAGACGCTCAGGCAAGCATCGCCAACCGATCTAGCGCGCCTTCACCGCGGTCCGCTCAAAGCAACGTCATTGTCACGATACAGCAATTCAACAGCTTCATCAGGAAAATCCCAGTCTACTAGCCGACCTCTTCTTCAACTCACTGACTCGACCCTCATAAGGCGCTGCCATAAATACTGACCCTCTGCCCTCTCCCCCCTTTTCCTCGCCGCGATATCCGAAGCTTCAACGTCGCGGAACACGGCAAACCCCCAATACCAAGAGAGTCCAATAGTGCTTGTTCATGCGCTTGCCTGGGTATGTTACGCGCGTCAAGCTACCCATAATCTCACTTAACCCCAAGTCCATCATCATCGGACGGACCACAAAGCCACGTCAGATCGCTCACCTACGAGAACCAGTTCGTTCCGCACGGCCGTTGTCCAACGTCGAACCTTTCCCGAAGCGGTTGGTGAAACGAACACCCTCATATCGGACGGTGTAATTGAAGCCCATCATCGTCGAGACTGTCGCCCTACGTCTCTGCATTGTCGGGTAGAAAAGGGATTGTGTTTCCTGAACTTTGGGTTCTCGATTTTGAGTTGTCACCTTTACTAGACGGAGGCACCAAGAACTGGCACGATGACGGCGGAAGGTTATGTCACTTTTGCCCCGGTGGACGAAGCAGCGGACGAGAGCCGGTTCCGCGAACCTTCGACGGTGCCTACGACTCCGGACGGGAGCTGCACGTTTAGCCCCGTGCTCAGGTACGCACACGAGGCGGACTGCGATGAAAGCGTCGACGGGGAGAGGTTTACCGCGTTGGAGAACAAAGGGCTCGAAGGACGGCCGGGTCTAAGCACCGCGACGCAGAACCCCGTCCGCAACATCTGCTGCGTGGGGGCGGGATACGTCGGTAAGAATACCTACGAAAGCCTTTGTGAACCAGAAAATCATCACTAACATCGTTCACAGGCGGACCAACAGCCGCAATCATCGCGTTCCAGAACCCGCATATCCGCGTCACCGTCGTCGACCGCGACGAACGGCGCATCCGCCGGTGGAACTCCAAACACCCGCCCATCTACGAGCCCGGTCTGCGGGACATTGTCAGGGTCGCCAGGGACGGCGCGAGAGAATGCACACTTCCCAGCGAGCCCACCGCCAAGACCGCCGCGTCTTCAGCCACGTCCGAGTGCGGGAGCCAGTGCGGCGGCAGCAACGACGATGGCGCCGTCACCGCCGTCCCCGCGCGTCAGCCGAACCTCTTCTTCTCGACGCGTGTCTCAGAGTGCATAGCGCAGGCGGATATCATCCTCGTCGCGGTGAACACGCCCACCAAGACCCGCGGCCACGGGGCGGGCAGCGCGACCGACATGACGGCCTTTGAGGCCGTCACCGCCGAGGTCGCGCGGCATGCGAGACCGGGCGCGATCGTGGTTGAGAAGTCGACCGTGCCGTGCCGCACGGCGCACCTCGTCCGCGAGACGCTCGCCGTCCACCGGCCCGGGGTGCACTTTGAGATTCTCTCCAACCCGGAGTTCCTCGCGGCCGGCACCGCCGTCAACGACCTGCTCCGGCCGGACCGCGTGCTCATCGGCGCCGACACGACGCCCTCCGGCAAGCGCGCGGCGGCGGCGCTGGCGGGCGTCTACGCCGCGTGGGTGCCGCGCGCGCGCATCCTGACGACGAACGTGTGGTCGTCCGAGCTGGCGAAGCTCGTGGCGAACTCGATGCTCGCGCAGCGCGTCAGCAGCATCAACTCCATCAGCGCCATCTGCGAGCGCACCGGCGCGGACGTGGACGAGGTGGCGGCGTCGGTGGGCTGCGACCCGCGCATCGGCGACCGGTTCCTCAAGGCGGGCATCGGGTTCGGCGGGAGCTGCTTCAAGAAGGACATCCTGAGCCTGGTGTACCTCGCCGACAGCCTGGACCTGGACGAGGTCGCGGAGTACTGGCTGCAGGTGGTCAAGATGAACGAGTACGCGCGGGAGCGGTTCACGCGGCGGGTGGTCAAGTGTCTGAACAACACGCTGGCGGGGAAGAAGATCACGGTGCTGGGGTACGCGTTCAAGAAGAACACGAGCGATACGCGGGAGGCGCCGGCGTTGGAGATTATACGCGCGCTGCTGGAGGAGGGGCCGCGGGAGGTTGCGGTGTTTGACCCGTGTTGTAATCCGTTGGTCATCAAGGAGGAGATTAGGCAGCTGTGCGGCGAGTTGAAGCCGCTCAGGGAGGACGGCGGGCCGTTGGCTATCTACGGGGATGCGTACGAGGCGTGTGAGGGGAGCATGGCGGTGCTCATCACGACCGAGTTTGACGAGTTCCGGAACAAGGCGCCGCCGACGAGCACCGCCGCATCCCCCGGCAGAACGACGACGAAGGAGCAGCGGGTCGACGTTGACCCGCGGCCGTTCCAGAGCCTCGAGGTCGCCCAGTCCGACGTGCTGGCGCTGCACAGGTTCCTCAGCCGGCGGCAGTCTTCAGACGACCCGCTGGGGCGTTACGAAGCAGAGCCCGGGTGTGCGTCCGACTGCCCGGACTGCAAGGCGGAGGCGGACAGCGAGGCGTCGGGGTTTGCCATCGGGATGGGCACCACGGAAGAGTACAGGACCAAGGAGAAGGTGGACTGGGCCAGGGTGGCGAGGGACATGCAGATCCCGAGGTGGGTGTTTGACGGGCGGGGGGTGATTGATACTGGTGAGATGGCGAAGCTGGGCGTGAGGGTGGAGAGTGTTGGGAGACAGGGACGATCGTGAGCTTCAGTTCTGAGCCACGATCTTGACTCCTGAGTGGCTTTCGCCTTTTCATTTCTCGTCATTTTCTCATCATATACCATTGTCGTACAGGATAACGGGCCTCCTCTGGAACAGGTGGCGGCGGAAGACGGGACGGACTAAGCATCGTAGAGTTTAGAGACGCTTTGCACAAAATCGTACGCTGCTAGCCGCAAGAACTTGAGTCGAGACATGAGAGCCACACGAGCCAGACGCAACATGAGATTAGGAGTGAGAGAGTGCCGGGGGCGGAAGTCGCCGCCGGCACATGGCGACGTGCATCCGGCCAGTCTGATGCAATGCGATGCGTGCCATTATTCTGCACACGATTCTTTTCATCCCGTCCCCCCTGCGTGCCTGTTTCACGCTACCACGACAGACTTCTCCGACCAAACGAAGGAACCAGTCATATCCGGGCCCCGGGTTCGTCTGAGGATGGCCCAGTTGGAATTGAGACCTCGGGGGGAGGGTTAATAAATGTAGGGCTAGGCGGATCGGCGGCGGCGGCGATGATCAGGTTTCCCCAAGATCCCCAGAAGGATGTTCGGGATCATCACCGCGCGTATGTTGGTCGAGGTTGAAGTAGTGTAGGAAACCGGAGAATTAATACACAACACATATGATCTTTGCCTCGGGATTTTCTCCCCAGAATAAGATCGTTTCGCCCCATGCCATATCCACTCATGAGAACAAAATCAAACAATGAACCCTCCGCATATTTCGTCATCGCGGCAAGGACCCCGGAACGCCGTATGCAGCAGTCAAGCAATGCATCAACCACTTCTCGTCAAAACCGTTGAGACAAAGACCCCCATTCTGCTCGCGTGCAACATGCTTAAAGCCCCAGTGCCGATGTTCAACCAAGGGCGATCCCTTCATCTGGAAAGAAGCAGAGAGCCAACGGCGGCGATGCAATGCGATTGGGGGATCAGCGTTTGGTCTGTTCGCGCCGTTTCACGTCGCAATTCCAGCCAGCCCAGCCGGACGACGCTAAGCCTCAGGTTGTTTAAAGTGTGTGTGGACATGGTTCTACGTGGATATGAACGGCGTTATTGCAGTAGTCAGTAGCTGACTTTACCGTCTAGCCGGCCAGGAACCCAGAACCGGCCGTTGGTGTTGCGTCCCCTCCCCCGTTCCGAGACGTGTAAGACGAATCGTTCGAACCGAATGTGGTATCTGGATGTAAGGATGGGGCTGGCTTACCCGTGCTTCCGAGCTGCGATGGTTTGGTCAGAAGTGACAGACAGCGTGTGTGTGTCTAGCATCCCCAATGGCGACTTGCCTCGCACCTCCATCACGCATTTGTCAGTTTGGGGGAGGCAATAGGAGGTTTGGCTTTCCGTCCAACCTTTTTAGCGTTCAAGGGGAGACTTCGTTTCATCTGCTATGCTGTGCGGCGGGATGTGTGCGGGAGGACATGCAGCCCTGGGGCATGAGGACATGAGAGAGACAGAGAGAGCAGCATGAAGGAGGGGAGCGAGGAAAGCTGCAGAGCTGTCTGATATAGGTCTCGTCTTGGTGTGCGTCGTCCTTTCGTCGGGCGTAGTGACCTCCTTCTCCTTTGGACCAGACGATGAGCGGATGATATTATTTGTTTTCCACGACGGTTTGTTGGGTGATCGATACGCACACTAGACCGAGTCCCTGGGGTGACTTGGACATCATACCACCGAGTAATCTCACTAATACCACCTGAACGGACCCTCGGAGTTTGTGTCTCTGGAGGATAACCGAAAGAATGAGGGGAACAGACGCGTCAGTGTTGGTCCTCACGGGCCTGGCGGCCTTGGCCGGGGCGAAGGAGCTCCAGATCGACGACGTGCCGGTAGAATGCGCGACGATATGCGGGCCCATCGTCGAGCTGACCTTCAAGTGCGACGTCGACAACTCCTTCGACGAGCTGCGGCGGCTGAAGAGGAGGAAGGTCGACGGCCCGGAGGCGAGGATACCACCGCACGCCAAAGGGGGCGTCGCACGACGACACCATCACCGCAACAGGCCGGCCCAGAACGACGCCGAGGTCGCGGTCACGACGCCGACGCAGCCTCTGGACGCGGCCCCGTCGAACGGGGACGCGCAGCAGGTGCAGCAACCCGCGGCGCCCGCGCAAGATGCCCAGCAGCCTGCTCCGGAGGCGTCGCCGGTCTTCATCGCGACGCTACCGTTCGCTGCGCCGGCGCCGGATCCGCAGCTCTCAACCCCTAATCCGCCACCGGAGGCAGCGCAGACGACGCCATCGATGGAGGCCACGACGCCTACGCCGTCCTCGGATCCGCCTCAGGTCTCGTCGACGTCTTCGTCGACCCCGGCGGCGCCTCCGCCTCCGCCTCCTCCACCGCCAGTGATACCTCCCCCGGCACAAGCACCCCCTCCCCCGCCTCCTAAAGTAATATCAACGCCGTTGGTCGTGCCCGTCTTCGTGCAGCCGACATCGACAGTCTTCCTGACGGTCCCGGCACCGTCACTACCCCCTATCCCACAAGTAACCGTCCCAGCGCCCCTGCTCCCCTCGATACCCCCGATCCAGGTATCCATCCCGCCCATCGTGGTGGCTCCTCCACCTCCTCAGCAACAACAGCCTCCGCCGGCGCAGCAGCCACCACCAGCCCAGGCGCCGCAGATCCCGGCGTCGCAGCAGTCGACACCCTCAGCGTCGATGAGCATGCCATCCGCGATGCCCGCGATGGGCGAGGGCCCGGGGAAGAAAGAGCCGCAGCCGAACCCGGAGACGGACAAGGACACGGCCGAGAGGAACTGCATCTGCGGGAACAAGAGCTTTGACGTGAACCTGTTGGCGGGGATGTGCCAGAGCTGCATCCGGCGGTCGGGGAATCGTGCGAATGGTGAGTATTTCTTCGGGGTACCTCAAGACAGCGATGAAGGTGATGCTGACGAGAGGTGCAGATATGGACTTCATCATGAATCAGTGCAACTTCACCCAGGCGACGTACACCCCTGATAAGGACAACCTGGCGTACAACGTTCGCGTCGTCGCGCAGAAGCCGCTGCTGTCGCATAGCGCCAACGCCATGGGCGACGCGCCCAGACTCGGAGCCGGATCCGCGATCGCGGCGATCGGAGTTAGTTTTGTGGCAGGAATGGCGTTGTTGCTGTAAGCTTACGGAGAAGGTTTTGGCGGAGGTAATGAATTGGTGAACACTGCGAAACGTGGAACGTAATGGGAGGATGTAATAGTATTCGGTGGCCATGGTGGTCTAATAATGAGAGGGAAGACCGGAGATGTACGAAAAGTTGGAGATGAGCAGTGAACTGGATGATTTAGCGGCAGGGCGGCGAAATGGAGTCGAAAAGTCTAGATGGCGGTTCTAGATATCTTATATGATGAAATTTAACTCTCCAAGCGCGATATCCTAAGCTAACTCAGCTAAACCGGTGGAAACCTAACTATGACGGACGATGAACTATCCCGCCAGTTTCGATCCTTACCCAAGCTGTCTGTGTTACCTTTCGTCCTGCCATCGTCCCTCGAGTTGCTGCCCTCCTTGTTACGATTCTGACGGTTGTGGTCATTGACACGATATGATTGTCTTCATCATGTCATTCTCACTCCGCCCAAATGACAAAACGTTGGATTGCATGGTTCATCAGGCAATGAAGACGACAAAATGAAGCATGAAAGGTTTGTTTATGTCTCATTTCATTATTGGGGATCTAATGCCGCATTCTAGCTGGCCCTTTTATGATTCTATCCCCCTAACATGGTATAATATGCACAAAACTTTGAAATCATTAACTCGTCACTCTCTCCAGCGTTTCTCGCTTTAGATACGCTCCACCCAGGCATCGGTGTTCTTCTTCTCGTCGACAACAACGTTGCCATTGGCGTCGGTCTCGACGGGAGGGTACTCGGCCTCCTTGACGCGCATGATGTGGCGACCGTGACGGAGCCAGTGCATGGTGACGTACCCCAGGACGTAGACGAAGCCGACGAGGGGGACAATGTACGAGGTGCGCGTGCCGACGGCGTCGGCGATGGCGCCCTGGATGGGCGGGAAGACGGCACCTCCGGCGACACCCTGGACCATGATGCCGGCGGCGCGGCGGGTGTGGCGGCCGAGGTTGGCGGTGCCGAGGGTGAAGAGGGTCGGGTACATGGGGGCCTCGAAGAAGAAGATGACGATGAGGACGGCGACGGCGGCGGTGCCCTTGCCGACGCAGCAGTAGGCGGTCAGGGCGATGGCGCAGGCGGTGTAGATGATCATGAGGAAGTCGGACTGGAAGACGGTGGCGAGGGCGGTGGCGATGAAGCGGCCGACGGTGAAGGTGATGAGGGCGTAGGAGAGCATGTTGGAGGCCTGGCTGTCGGTGAAGCCGCCGTTCTCGTGGGCGTAGTTGATGAAGAAGGTGGCGATGGTGACCTGGGCGCCGACGTAGCAGAACTGGGCGAGGAAGGCGAAGATGAGGTTGTACTGCTTGTAGATGGGCCCGCTGCCGACCTCCTGGCCGGGCATGGCGTCGGCGCTCGGGCCGGAGTCCTCGATGGTCTGCTCCGAGACCTCGGGCAGGCGGGCGAAGAAGAAGAGCACGGCGACGGCGGCGCCGGCGCAGGAGACGGCGAGGTAGACGTACTGGACGTTGGTCAGGGAGTTCGCGTTGGCGCCGGAGAAGAAGAACTTGGAGGCGATGAGGGGCCCGATGAAGGAGGCGACGCCGTTCCAGGACTGGCAGAACTGCAGGCGGGCGGAGGCGGACTCGGGCTTGCCGATGACGACGGCGTACGAGTTGGCGGCGGTCTCGAGGGTCGCGAGGCCGCAGGCGATGACGAGGGTGCAGGCGCAGAAGCCGCCGAAGACGGCCCTGGTGTTGGTCGTCTGCGTGGAGGCGTGGGCGACGGGCCAGAAGAGGATGGCGCCGAGGGAGTAGAGGCCGAGGCCCATGAGGATGGTCTGCTTGTAGCCGCGGCGCTTGAGGCACTCGGCGGCGACGGGGGAGTAGAGGAGGTAACCGCCGCCAAAGTACATGACTTGCAGGCCTGTGGACTCGAGCTTGGAGATGCCGAGGACGGTCTGGAAGTGCTTGTTAAGGACGTCGAGAAGGCCGTAGGAGAAGCCCCAGAGGAAGAAGAGGGAGATGACGAGAGAGAGAGGGAAGATGAGGGCGCGGCCGGTCAGGTAGCCGCCGGCCAGCTGGGGAGCGGCTGATGGGATGCCGCCGCCTGCCATTGTGATGATGGTCTTGGTGATGTCTTGAAGGAAGCGAAGATTGACAAGTGTTAGGTGTAAGTGCTTCCTGAGCTGGGATGACGGACCACCGGGATGTGTCTGGAGAAGAGGCTTCGTGAGCTGCGGATGATGACAAGAAGCATAAACCCCAGATGTCCGGGGAAGAGACCCCCTTTTATCCAAAATGCTCCATGGCGAACCGTGATGTGATGTTCATCCCCATGGAGAAGAGATGGGCCGCCCCCATTGAGCCCCCAACCATCCACCCCCAGGTCTTCTCCCCGTGGCCTGTGGCCGTCGCCGATGGGCTTGGATCACCTCTGGATCCGGCGTCGCCCTTGGCGTGTCGATGTTTGACGTGGGAGGCCAGGATCAGGACCAGGACCGGGGCCGGGGCCGAGACATGGCACTAGATGAAAACACCTGAACCGATGCCACGGAACGTGTGAGCAGCGCTAGTCCTGCCCAGCCCGTCGAGCTCGCATGCCGTGAAGAGAATAATAGCGCGGGCAGGGGGCCATGAGTTTGGATGGGTTTAGTGAGCAAAGGAGACAAGTGCGCCGTCTTGGGTGTGAGTGCCACGCAGACGGGAAGAACGCCGTCCTAGACAAGCCCGCCCACAATACGGCCGGGCGCGCATTTCCTCGCTGATTCTCGCGGCGACACCAAGCCCCAGAAACCCCATGGGCAAGGAGGATGGAGAAATGGTGGTGCGGGGGAGCGAAAGGGGACAAGCGCTGAGCTTGGCCATCGCTCGTTAAGACGGGCTACGGGTCCTCCCAAAGGGGATCTTGATCCAATCATGCGAGTGGAAGAGAGGTGATGCCGGTGAAGCTATACTGAGAGAAGCAAGACGCTAGAAGCTTGTTGGAACGTGGCTGGAAAAAATGTCCGTGGCGAGCAAGCAAGCAAGCCGCCTCGGTGCGATCCCTGCTTGGCGCGCCGGTAGTTTGACCGAGTTGATCTCCTAGTCGTCTGTCGAGAATGCTTGGCTTTCGCGATAGCGTCAGATGCGCGAGATATTGATCGATCGTTTGAGCGCGGCAGTCGTGTTGAGGCTGCGGCCAAGACAGCACTGACGAGACTGTCACTACGGCCGTGTGCCTTTTTTTCCCTCTCGGATCGTGACTCTGGTGTTTCCCAGAGACTTGGGGCGCCGTCGACGGTAGCCTCACTGGCGCGGCCCCTAGCATGATGCTTGTCCCGCCTCCCTGTTGACAGCACGGTTTGGTTGGGCGAGCAGCTCATCTGGAGCGAGCCTCCACAGGCCACAGCTTCATCTCACCGACTCCATCGCACGGCTGGGGAACCCCATGGGCAGGAAGGACAAGGTGGTGGTTGAGAGGACTACCACCCACGCGGAGATGTTCAGATATCCCTCAAACCCTGGTCAGAGACGGGCGTTCAGGCCAAGACTTGCTGGTGCCACTCATTTCCTGCCAAGCTGATGAGCGTTGGATCATCAGAGGAGCTTGCTGGGGGAGCCAAGATGTTCGTCATTTGATAGAGGCAAAAACCATTTCAGACTTTCCAGGTTGTTTCTTTGATGCTCACATGACCGCCAGAGCTGAAATAAGTCGCCTCAATGGAAGAGTCACGATCGATCCACTGCAGAGCCCATCCGCAGCGAACCCCGTATTCTGCTCCCCAGATCCAGTCTGGAGCCGTCTGGATCTCTTCTCCGCAACATCCAGAGTTTGGGGTTTCTCTCTTTCCCCAGCCCGCCCCCAGCTTCGTCGTTTAAAGTCGCCCCGCCAGAGAAAAGGGCCTGGCCATGGGTGATGGAGGCGTCCAGACCTGCCAGTCGCCGTTAGCGTTACAGAGGCGATCCACCCTGATCGGGCCGTTACCAAGAGCCAAACCTCGCCAAGTTGGCGCTGGTTCAGTGTTGATTGGACTGACTCGCGCTGGGATGCGGCCGCGTACGCGCCGTAAGCACCTCCTGCTCATGGCGACTGCGGTGATGGTGCAGCGAAGGCTTCATGTTGGCATGCTATTGTGCATCGCTGTTTGCTGTACTATGCAGTAGACGTCGGCCCAACATTTCTCATCGGTGCATGGGCTATCCCATTCCTAGTAGAGAGAGAGATGGGTTGAACTGGGCCGCAACGAATAGTACGAGAAGCTCGCATCAGAGTTTTGGTCACGACGGCGGCTAGTTTGACCCCGTTCTCCAAACAATACAATAGAGAGCGGCTTGCACCTGCTCAAATTGGCCTCCATCTTTCATGCCCGAGGCCACGTGAGCGTGTACGGTGATTGTCCATGTCGGAGGTCGAAGGTTGCCCCTTGCGCGTGACATGCCGGCGAACCGTCCCCTGCATCAGAGAATGCAGCGTGCTGCGTGAGCCGCAAAACACACGTTGACAGCGCGCGAGGAGACAAACCCCCTTCCTTGTTCTCTCCTCCACGATGGTTCCAATAGTTTAATGATCCGAAGGCTCGGGACAAACCATGCTACGCACGTGTCTCAGCTTGAGCATGACGCCGAGCTAGCGAGGAACTCAATGAAAGCTAATTGAAGACATCAAGCAGTGTAGGACCGGCTTCGGAGGCGAGCTGGCACTGCTCTGGCGTTCCCATGTTGCTGGAAGTGTCAGCCATTGTCCGTGATGTTCGCGATGGCGACATCCGCATGGCTGGGTCGCACGGATGCTGGCTTGGGCGTCCTTGATGGCACGGTGCCATCAGCCCCCGCGGGAGACTTGGGCTGCCAAGTCAATCTGGTTCGGTTTGTGACTGCAGGCCTGAAAAGTGCCGCAATTATAAGATTCTCGCTCGCCCACGCGCTGGTTTAGTCTTCACGAGGGTGGTCGAGATGAATGTTGATTGGGGGCCAAGACCGCACCTGGGCAATGCTATGGGGGGCTGTTCTAACACTTTTCTTTGAGCAGTACTTCTTCCCCCAATTATGATTCAACATGCCCAGAACATCGCAGATTGTGCGTTCGTTCCCATCCCGAATGTGGTTTGGGTCTTGGTGTGCTCTTGAGGGATTTGACAATCAGTGAGCATGCTTCAGCTGCGACGTCAAGAGCCAATGTTGCCTAGAGGCTAGGTTGTTGCATAGCCCAAGCAGTTGTTCTCACTCATCGTCAGAGTCGCGGAAGACAATCCACCAGATGTATTGACTTGAATCGAAAGACATCATCGAGAGCAAACGCGGATACCTGAGCCAGCTGAGAACATGACCATCAACGAGGCCGGCAAGGTTAGTTTGACCGTCGGAGCAAGTTGAGTCCGATCTACCATAATGGAAGAAGTGAGAAGGAAAATGTGTTTTGAACATGCATACCTAGTAGCATTGCAGCTGCAGATGGTCAGCAAATTTCGGTGTTAATCGGTGTTTGCGGGAGGCCTGCAAGGACGCGAGAAACATTCGGCAGCCTAGAGCGCTGAAAAAACGGCTTTGGGGGTCTTTTGTCTGCGAGACTCCTACCGAAGCGGGTGGCGCGCCCGCTATGTACGTCAGATTACTGCTGACGCTCGTCTCTTCAGCCACGAAAATGAGGACACAACAATTATAGGGAAACTCGCCCCCAATGAAGGAATGAATATGATCTCGATTAGGGCTGAAACCTGAGCCCGTTGGTCGGGATAAGAGCCCGGAAGAGGCCTACATAGTGTGTTGACCCGGCTCCGGTGAGCAGACCGCATGACAGCGGGCACAGCCGGGGCTCACAGTGGTGATACTGCTAACTCCGGCGCCGTTACGTTGTCCACTGACGCCTGCGGCGGCTTACGGGGCGGCAGTGGAGACCAATTGCCCGCTCGTTGCTGCGCATTCTCCGCTGGGAGCGGACAATGCGGCCGCTCGTTGATGCGTCCGCGCCGGGTTTAAAAGCTATCATCAACCCAGCTGTTTTTGCGAATATTTCGGACAAGATTCGTGATCTAAGATCTCAGGTTTCTCACACAGTAATACCACCGCTTCATCCTCCTCACAATGCATCTCATCCTCACTGGCGCAACTGGCCTGGTCGGCTCGTCCGTCCTGGACGCCATGATCAAGATGAAGGACGTCACCAAGATCTCCATTCTCACCAGGAGACCAATCCCCATGGCAGACGACGCCAAAGACCCCCGGATCAACGTCGTCATCCACAAGGACTTTGAAAAGTACGAGCCCGACGTGCTCGAGAAGTTGAAGGGCGCGAACGGCGTTGTCTGGGCACTGGGCATCAGCCAGAACAAGGTCACTAAAGAGTAAGCTTACTGCCCCCCCTTCCCTGTACGTCAGAAAAGTAGACCTAACACAGCATCCCCAGAGAGTACGTCAAAATCACAAAAGAATACACCCTGGCAGCGGCAAAGGCCTTCGCAACACTGCCGCCAAACGACGAGCCTTTCCGCTTCGTCTACGTCTCCGGCGAGGGCGCCACCCAAAAGCCCGGCATGTTCAGCGCCATCTTCGCCCGCGTCAAGGGCGAGACCGAGACCCTCCTCTCCGAGATGCGCGCCGCGAACCCCCGCCTGCAGGCTGAGTCCATACGCCCGGCCTTCGTCGACGCTCAGAAGCACCTGGACATAAAGCAGTACATCCCCAACCCGGGCATGACGTACAACGCAGCCAACGTGCTGATTGGCCCGCTGACGAGGACACTGGTGCCGTCCTTCGTAAGTCCGACCGAGTACCTGGGCAAGTTCATGACGGAGATGGCGATGGGGAAGCATGATGCCAGTCTGGCGGCTGGAGGCCAGGGCATCATCACGCTGAGCGGGGGGTTGAGGATTGTTGAGAACATCGGCTTCAGGAGGTTGGCGGGGCTGGGGCCTAAAGATACCCAAGGCGTCAAGGTGCCCGCGGCATAGATGCGCATACGATTTGTACGATTGTGTAAAGAAAGGTGTAATCGTTCCAGCGAAATCTCAGCAGTTTAATACGCTTAGTCTTCTTCGTCTTCAACTGTGTCAGCTTATGCTTGGTTTCCTTCCATTCGTGTATCCTGGTCGGGTCTATTCTCAGAGAGCAACGTCAGCGTCTTAGAGGCGCCCGTGCGCTAAGCTATATATTGATTAAATTCGGCCGTCCTGCCAATCACCGCGCATTCGGTCCCCTAGGGACTGTCAGCCGATGTCGGCTCAATGGTCTAGTGGTATGATTCGCCCTTCGGGTCACACAGCCCTTGCGCGCAGCGCGAAAATGGGCGAGGTCTCGGGTTCGATCCCCGATTGAGCCCCTTGAATCACTTTTTGTCCACATTCGCAATGTGAATGATTTCCTTTTTATTCTATTTCTTTATAGAACGCCTCACTCTCTCTCAGCTGTGGAGACGCTTAAGCGCCTTAAGAATTAAATATAATTAAATCCTTTTTTCTATCTTTTGCTGTGAGTAAGTAACCTTAGATGCAAGCCTTTTTCCTATGTAGGAGTCTGTAACTCTGAGATTCTTCTCCCTGTTAAATCAGTCCCACACTGGATATAAGTGTAGGTAGTTAATGCTAGCTCCTCTTGTTGCGCGCTGGTGTGTCCGCCTAAAACCCTGTTGTCCTTTATATGCTTGCCGAACGCTGAGAATTCCATGTCTTGTCCACCGCACTGGTTCAATCCAAGGTGATTGGACTCGGCTGGCTAGAAGTCTCCGTTATGCACGCAGAATCATTTCTCCCTTCGTTTTGCCTATGTACATCGTCTGATCGGAGGGAAATTTGATCTCCTCCCTCGTCTTGCCTGTGCATACCGTCCTGTGGAAGGAAGGTATGATACTCCGGCGGGGGAGCGCCTCCGGCATAGTCAAGCAACGGAGTCGCCTCCGCAAGATTGGGGTCCACCAACGAGTACGCAGGCGGCGGCTCGATTGACGCCTGTGACGAGATTGGCGATCTTGATGATTCAATGTGGCGGGGCTCGTGGTCTGCGCAACTGTCCAACGAGTCCACGAGTATGCTGACGAGGATCACCACGCTCATGAGCAAAAGAGACAACCCACAAATGAGCAGGAGGACCATAAGGTAATCGGTTAACATCTGTGTTGGGCTTGCGTCATCGGGATACTCTGTGTGCTGTGGTGGGATATACATGGTGTTCGTCGTTTCTGTTGTTGCCCGTCGTTTTCGTCCGTCGCTGGTGTTTTGGTAGTTGTCGTCCGTCGCTTCTGGTTGGTGATTGTCTTCTTCTGCTTTTGTCCCCTCGTCCGTTTCGCTTCAGGTGAAAATGGGCTTGACTACTCTTTGCAGATGATAGCAAGCCACTTTGACAGCAGCTTAGAATCCGTTGATTAATGTGATCTGGTGTGCGAGGTTCCGGAGATGTGTTGTGCGTAGATGGGCGCAGCAAGCTAGAGTAGTCGTGGCAGCGCAAATTCTTCTACATAACTATCTAGGATTTACCTGTGAACTCCCTCAAATATTGAGTTTGAATGTTTCCTGGCTAGTTCCAGACATCACGGTGTATTTATGAGTGCGGCTGAACCTCTTTGGCAACCCGCATTGCCAGCCGCCTTTGCCCTAAGTACCTTAAAGAACTTGAGAGTTTTCAAACTCAAAGGGTAACCCAAGCCGTCTTGAGATACCACTCACCTTTGCTGGCACTATAAGTTTTGTGGGGGTGTAGCACGGAATTCTCCCCCAACATTTCTCATGTCTCAAATAAACCTATAAACCCATTAACAGTATGATATGTGCGGCATCAATTACGCCTTTTCACGGTGACCGACGTAGGTTTGCTGCGCCTGTGCATTGGTGGGTTAAGGAAGATGCGTGAACACACTTCCTTCTTTACAGACTCAGCACATAGGAAGGAACATATATAAACTGTTTGGTGAGCCCGAAATTCTCACTCATTCATGCCAGTCCGAACCAAACATGTTGTGGAGGTTGTCAAACTTCTTGTCGATAGTAACTTATCGTGGCTTGAGCACGTATAGCGGCAAGGGAACTGAGGCAGGAAATAGGTGGACTCAAGCTATGTTCAGATAATGACACCCCGTAAAATTGACGCGTTGTTGTATGTCATGTTCTCTGTCGATTTATTTAAACGGACTCGGAAGTGCAATCCACCCGCGGCCGTTGGGGCGGCACCAATGATGCGCCGCTGTGGATCGTGACTACCGGCACTCGGCAGTCGGCAATTGGAGCGCCACGATGAAATGCAAACTTCTCACTGATTCAACCTTGCAATCGTTCCACATGCCAAAACTTGGTGGTTTTCTTTTCATTTGGGCACTTGATTGTGATATTTAAATCTGCTGATATCTCTTGGCCGTCTTTCCACATAATAGCGTGTCTAGCTGTGCAGTGTTCCGAACCATCCCTGTAATTCTACCCCGGCATCGACTCCGGAAACTCCTCCGACCTCCAATATGGGCAGCAATTTGATCGGGTTCATATCCACGGGGAAAGTGAGGATGCGGGAACCAATGAGCGGGCAGCCAATCACCAACAAAAGCACGACTCTCCGCCTACTACGCTGCTTCACGGGCGAGTGGACGCCGTGGCTCCCCATCGGCGTGTTCCTCATCAGACATGCCGACGGCCCTATCCTCATCGACACCGGAGCCTCGCCTCAGTGCATGCAGGCGGGGTACTTCCCGATGTTGAGCTACCTTACCACCGTGCTAAGCGAGCTCGAACTATCACCGGAAGACGGCATCGTCAGCCAGCTCGCGAAACTCGGCGTGAAGCCGACAGACCTGCAAGCCGTCGTTCTGACGCACCTGCATCATGATCACGCAGGCGGCCTGGAGGAAATTGTCGAAGCTGCCCCGGATGTGCCGGTGTACATAAGCGCGAGCCACTGGGACGCCTTCGGAAAGCACCCGACTTACGCGGCCGTTCAAGGCTGTGCGTCCAACCACTGGCCGAAGGATTTCAATCTGCGGCTGTTGAATTTTGATGGGAAGCCTTTTGGGCCTTGGAAGAGGTCAGAATCTATCACAAAGGATGGACAGGTCATGGTGGTCGAGACACCAGGACATGTTCCGGGACACATTTCTATCATTATCAAAGATGGGAGCGAGAGCCCAGACGCTCCTGACACGTACTTCATTACGGGCGACGCAACGTACAGCTTGGAATTGTTGGAAAGGGGAGAGCCCGATGGTATCAACCAAGATCCGATGACAGCGTTCGAAAGTCTACAGCTTATCAAGAGGTTTTCTGAGGAGGAAAAGGTAGTTGTTCTTCCCAGCCATGATGTAAATACTCCCAAGATCTTGCAGGAGAAAAGGCAGTATCGGGCGATACAGTAGCACATCACTATTAAAATCAGCTAAGAGACGACTCGACGAGGGGAGGAACTAGTAATCCCATGTAATTTTCATTTTCAAAGCTTGTCTGGTTCATCGAGATACCATGTGGGGTCTCCATCTCCAAGCTCCTTGGTTGAAAACCCGTTCCCCAAGAACTGAAACCGATTTTTCTTGTTCATCCGGGTGTACTCCCAATCTTCACCTCTGAAGTTCTCCAGCATGTGGAAGAAGTGGATTCGGCTACCCGGATGTAGGGCCGTCACGGGCCCGTCTATCGTCCCCCCTTTGAACCAAGAAATGCAGTCTCCAGACCAGGCAGTACGAGGCATGAACCTTTGAGTGTGCTCAAAGAGCTCATCCACGGCAGAACTCTGAGGGGCTATGGCACTGATTCCCTCCGTCTGACACTTCTTGATGATGCGTGTGAGGTACTTGGCTATGTGTTCGGTGATGGTGAAAACACTGCCGTGCCCAATAGGCGCGTTAGGGCCAAGGAACACTATATACGATTAGTCCAAAGCAGCAAAGCAAAGACCAGACAAATTTCTTGACGTACTGAAGTAATTCGGGAATTCGGGTACTGCGCAGGACATGTAAGATTTGGGGACTCCCTCCGTCCAAAGGTCCTGTAGATTGCCTCGCCTTCCACGGATGGGGAATCGAGGGCGGAACGAGACATCGAACCCCGTGGCGCAAATGATCGCGTCGACTTCAATCAGTTCACCGGCCTCGGTTCGGAGACCCTTGGACTCAATACTGAGAATGGAATCCGTGACGACCCTTACGTTGGGCTTTCGGAGAGCCCAGAGGTAGTCCACCGCAGGCGTAAGCCGTCGACATCCGAGAGGAAACTTGGGTATAATAGCATTGCACAGTCGCTCGTCGCCACCCAAAGCGTCCTTCATATACTCGATTGCTTTCTCCTGTACGCTGGCTGCAAACTCGGTGTCTTTGAGGGTCTTGTCACACCTTAACTAGGCACCTTAGCTGAAATGGGAAATTGTCCGACTTACGATGGGGAAGTTTCCATTTACGACTTCTTCAACCGCCTTTACAAACTTGTTATAAAATGTTGGATCTGTCTTGAAACGCTCGATTTGTGCCTCGGTGAAGTCTGCGTTTTCTGTCATGCCAACTTCGCCGAGTATCCCACTAGCAGCGCCTTGGGCTAGAAGCTGGAGACGCCCTGGAACAACCCAGGTGGGCTCTCTTACAAAATGTACCAATTCCTTCACATCTTCGACAGGTGTTAGTCAAGTGTCGCTACATGTGTGGGCAGGTTGACTCACCCGGTTGTATTTCTGGCAAGATCTGGACTCCCGAAGAGCCGTTCCCAATTACGGCAACTTTGAGACCGCTGTGGTCGAAGCCAGAGGGCCAGTCCGCACTATGAATAAGATGACCTCTGAAGTCGTGCAGTCCCGGGATCTTGGGCCACTTCCAATGGCTGTAAGAATTTTTGTCAGAGGAAGAAAACATCCAATAACGGTTGACTTACTTGAGAATTCCAGAAGAGTCCAGTAGGAAGTGACAACTATCATCAAATTCGGAGTTGTCTTCCAAATTGAGAATCTTCAGCTTCCAGACACAGTTACTTTCATCCCACTCAGCTTTGTTGACCTGGTGCCTCAACTTTATCACCTCTCGCATGCCCTCTTCTTCGCAGACTCGGCATAGGTAAGCTTGGATCTCTGTTGCTGCCGAGAAGAAGCCGGTCCATTCTGGGTTTGGGCGCCAGGAGAACTGGTAGTTGTGCGACGGAACGTCACACTTACAGCCTGGGTACCGATTCTCGAACCATGTACCTCCTATTTCGGGGTTCTTCTCATAGACAACATGCTCAAAGTCGTTCAAGTGGAGACGCAGAGTCCGAATCATGTTGAGCCCGCTCATACCGGCCCCGATGGTGACAATTCGGACATGTCTTGTAGTACCCAGTGGCTGTTCTGAAATCTGGTAGGGGGCTTTGTTGATGCCATCTGGAGTGTCTGAGAGGTGGCCCGCAAGCTGTCGTACTCTGTCAGACATTGATGCGATGGGTGATTGAGTTTTGGTGTTGGCTCATTTCACGTCTTTGAGACTAAAAACCACAAGTATATAAACTGCTCCCAGTAACATGCAACCTTCGAGGAGCCGCAGGATTCCCGTGTGAACCGTCGTAAATTGCTGCTTTGTATTCATCCTTCTTCCGTCCCCGAAACACAGGTATGCACTTTACCGACAGCCGGAGGCAACACATGTTTGTCAAGCTATCCGACAATCAGCATTGAACAGTATGATGATTTCTCAAGCGATCAGTATTGCCAAGTACCTTCGGAACCATCGGAGTCCACCAAAAGTCGGCCGAGTCCATCATCTCAGGGTTGACTCTACTGCCGAATGCCGAGTGCCGAGCGCTCTTTCACAGGGACTGAAGTTAACAGTGACCTACCTTAGCATTTTCGATGGTCAGAGGGCCCGGTGTCATTGTTTGTAGTGTCTGGTGCTAGGGCTTGTCCGCCCCGGAAATAGGTCTCCAGTGCTCCCCAGCAACTAAACCTCGGTTCCCCGCAGCCTGGGAGTGGCCCCAGTTTGCTTTATTTGTCCACGTCGTTCGTCGGTTGTGGTCCGTCACAATGTTCCCAGGCCCCAGATTTCAAGTCTTTCTTCGGCACGTAAAATGGTTCAGTCTCGGTCCCTGAGAGACCGCGCAAATGTGGTCTGCGTGGATTGCCATGCGCGAAAGGTCTGACCCTGGTGGAGACAGACCAGGCTTCTTCATCAATTGACACGCACCTAGGTCAGATGCGACCTGCAGGACAGGGCGGATAAGGTCTGCACCAACTGCCGTCGGCTCAACCATGACTGCATGTAGGTAGTTTTTCTTACCTGCGTCTTATTATACAGCTTCTCACTCACAAACTGCGTTTCTCAGCCGCCGAGATGGCGTTCGGAAACGGCGCAAAGGGCAACGGCTTGCGCAACCCACTCGTGTGCCGAGGACCGATGGACAACAACGCACCGGCCCGGCAGCTGCTACTGTCACGGATAACGCTCTAGACGGAGCACTCGGAAGGCCGTTGTCACCGGTTATACCGAGACCCGGTAGTCGTAGCGACGCAACGGCAGACACAGCCCAGCCGCCGATGGCGTTCATCTCTCCATCGACAGTCATGTCATACGATGCTGCACGTGTCGAGCCAGAAACCGACCCCAGTATCTCGCAGACCCTAGACACCAAGTCGGCAATCCTCAGGCTAACCCAAGCCGACGTACTACCTCGACCTGCGTTACTCAGAGCATTGATAGACGCATACTTCGATCATGTCTACCCGTTCTATCCAGTCGTCGATAAAGAAGACGTGCTAGGGCCAGCTCCATCTACCCTACTCCTACAAACAGTCTGTATGGTCGGCTGCCTGATGCGCCGTGGACCTGAGAGCATGCGGCTTTGCCGTTCACAGTATGAGAAGGTCAAAACCTTGATTCACCTGAATTATGAAGCCGATACCCTGGTATTACTGAAGTCACTCTGTCTCATGACATGCTACAGCGTCATGTCCACGGACTTGGTAACCTTGGATGGTCCCTGGCACTGGTTAGGTGTAGCATTACGTATGGCTCTGCAGATGGGCCTTCACCACCGTTCCACCCACGATCGGCACACCAACCCAGGTTGTCCGCGCCGAATTTTCTGGCAGCTCGTGGTTTGCATACCGTTATCACTAATCAATGCGACTCTATGCTGACTCAAAGTTCAGACTTCGGATCGATTAGCAGCCTCTTGCTGGGGCCGGCCATTATGTCTTCGTCCTCAGGAATATGACATACCGCCCCTAGAAATCGGGGACTTCCCCACCGCGGACCTTGATTCGTATGCTTTCCTCGAGGTTGTGAGACTAACAGAGACGATGAGCATCATTGCAGAAGCTAGCAATGGGCGAACAAATATTACTCAAGAAGAGGCTGCGGGTCTCGTTCAACGACTATGTGACTGGCTCCAAAGTCTGCCCGAAAGCCTGCACCTCCACGATGCGTCTGGCATCAGAAAGCCATTCTATCGCCCCGCCAGCGATCTGCACATTATATATTTTGTCACTATTATTCTATTGCAGCTTCTTGATGGGAAAGGAACGAGGCCGTCGATCGCCGCTTCCTCGCTCACTGCCGCATCATGCATATCCCGCCTCTATGAAGAGATTCACTGCCGCGAGGAGACAGCCCACCTTATTGCCATTCATGGCTACTTTTGTATGGTAGCGTCTGTTCCCTTGATTTGTTTCCCCCGTCAGCCCCGAGACGACAAAGAGACACGAGACGAGGAACTAAAGATTATTTGCGACGTGCTGGGCGAGATGCGATCCCGGTATGGGGGCTCTGATCTAGTGCTGAGAAAGATCAGACAGCTGCAGAAAGACACGGACAGTCGCGGAGGCCAATCTTGCCATGGTCATCGGCCAGGTGTCCCTGGACAGCACGCCATGTGGGCAACGCGTAGTATTAGTGAGCGGCTGAATGACCTCTTTGCGTTCCCGCCAAACTTTTGTCCTCGCATGGACATGTCAGAGGCGGCAATGAACCAAACAGAAAACCCTGGGAGAGACTGGCTGTCGCAGATCGAATATTTCCCCGATTTCCTGTCCGAAAATGGGTTGAATTTGACTGATATGCTGGCTTTAGACTACAACCTCCTGGAGATGCCGAATGGCAGCAGCGAAGGGTTCTGAATGAGACGATCACACCTGTATTTGGAGCTATGACACCTTCTGGGAGTTGCCTCGCCGAGGATTTTGGATAGCGTAACACATCAAATGCACACATTTCAACCAGAGACAGTTCTAAGCTCTCCTGCTTTGCCCAAGGGGACGTCGGCTCTCGGTATTCCGAACACGCTCGGCACTATGCGTGTTGGCGTACTGCCTGCCGAACATGTCAGGGGCTACATCCCCTCTAACCCGGTGTGCCGTCCATTACAGTACCCCGACGAAATAAAGATGCTGTTGTCCAGGGCGACAAGCCCACTTCACCGTTCCCCTTTAGATCATATGTAGCCTTTGAACAGCCCACAGCTTTGCGACGTAGATTGGGCATCGTCAAACATCACTCGAGATGGAGAATCTGACCGAAAAACAGCTGTTGGGGCTTAAGATGATGAACGGGTTCTTTGGTGAGGATTTGTTCAATGAGCTTAGGCAAGCTTCGGTAAGTCCCTAATGAATACTGAGTGGAAACTGTCGCTGATTCCGCAAAAGCGAGATGACTTGCCCAACAAGGTTGGGGCTGAATTCATCGCCGAAAATTGCTTTTCATCATACGCTCGGCCAGGCCTCACCTTTCAGCAACGGTCTCTGATGAATATTGGCATGCTCATCGCTCTCAACCGAGGCCCGGAATTGCGTATTCACATCAAGGCGGCGTTGAACAATGGGCTGTCTGAGGAGCAAATTACTGAGGCCTGTAGACATGCCATGGTTTATTGTGGAGTTCCTGCTGGACGAGATGCGTTGTCTGTTGCCAGTGAGATTTTCAACGAGAAGACGAGCAAAGGGTCTGAGAAAGCAAAACTGACTTGAGTCTTTGGCACGGTTATTAAGGATGTATGGGTTTCATGCAGATATGAGTATGTCCGTAAATGAAGTTGAATTTGCAAATACTACTACGTCTGCTACAACTTACAGATTGGTGGTGGCCTTGAGCGGCTCGCAGCGGAGAGCCGTAATCGTCAAGATATACTGGAAATTGCCCGAGTACTCTCAGAATTCATGTCACCCTCCTTAGAACTGAAAAAGAAATTTCCTGACTCATTTTTTAAGAGTTTGGGAAAGTACCTACCTGTGCGGATTGGGCATGTTGGAGGGTTTGAGGCCAAATGACCCACACAGGTCAATCGTGAATCACACAAACACACGATCCACAAGGTCTAAGCCCTATAATGCAAAATTGCTAGCCTTCTGTCAACAACAACCCCATACAACAAGCACAATAGCTCAGGGGTAGAGCGCTGGGCTCATAACCCAGAGGTCCCTGGATCGAAACCAGGTTGTGCTATCTTTCTTTTGCAATTTTTTGCATGTGCCCTTTTGTTTTGGTAGAGACGTTGCAATTGCGTAGGCAAAAGCGCCAACCATACAGGGTCTCAAACGGGGACAGTACACTCACGGTATCACCATTGCTGTTCGATCACGAAATCCGAAGTAGAGTTCTGCGCCCACAATAGCTGCATGATCTATTTTGACCAGTGCCTCCAGAGGAGCGCAGCGGCGAATGCCTTAAACTATTTCTTAAGCTCTGACCTAACTACCGCTTGTGCCTGCTCCGGACTTAAGCCGCCCAAGGTGTAGAATGGAATTCCATCAGGGCATACCACTGGATGATGCTTCCAATCAGGAAGGCAGTACTCGCAATAAACGAGACCACGGCGCTGCCGAACATCTCGTTGGTGAGAAGCATTACACCCGTGACGACGAAACCGGCCGAAGCCATTGTGTTCCAGGCAGCGCCCTGCCAGTCAGATGCCCATAACCGCGGTTTGAACCAGCGCTCCTGAGTCTGAATGAGCAGGGCGGTGTTGGCGAGGAAGAAAAGAGACCCGCCAATGACTTGCGGCATGAAGACGAAAGCTTGAAGAAGAAACAAGTTGGTGGGATCGAGGACGCCTGGGAACCCAGCAACAGCAGCCGTCGATAGAATGATGCCGCCAGACAACATGACCAACCCGGCTTGGAACGGAACGGTGCGGATAAGGGTGGCGAAGTCAGCTCCGGACGGGATCCATACCCAAGCTTCGGATCCGACGAGGGCGGGCCGGTAAATAGCAGGGGCATCGCCGTCAACAGACTTGGTGTCGCTCTTCTCGAGGGTCCCTCGGTCTGCATTGAAGGCGGCAAAGACGCCAAGGATACCTCCCGTCATGAACATGGCGGCACCAATCAGGATCGTACCCGGGATCGCGACGGTCGCCAGTGTTTCGAAGCCAAGACTTGGGTCGAGAAGCGGGAACAAGCCAAACCCTGCGTTGATGACGAAGGAGATACTGCCGGCGACGAAGAGCATGGTGACTATCCAGTTCATATCTTTATATGGAAAGATTGTGAACATGCGCCCGACCTGTGACCGCCTTGATGTCTCGACCTCGATGGCGTCTTCGATGGTATACTCTTTGATCGGGGACGGGAGAGATGCCTCCCTATCCATGTCGCATCGCACGCGGTATTCGAGGTAGTCCAAGGTCTGCACAATGCGCCGCCGTTCGCCTGTGCCGACCTCGATGCCGGTTGTTCTCGAAGGAAGGGCATGGTTGTCGAGCCTTGGGGGAGGAGCCTGCACTGGTACCAGAATCGATGTTCGGATCCTAGATGCTCGAAGGTTGGCCGAGGCATTCATTTTGGCGCTTTGTAGCTCTCAAAATTCGATGTGATTAATGAAAGTAAGCTTTGCTTGCGTTTGAGACGATTCCAGCTCGCCGAAATTACGAAGGTAGCAATTCAAAGAAATAGGACAGCAGAGAGAACGGAGATGAACAAGACTGAGTAGAAACGAAAGCAAAGACGTAAAGAACACTACGGCTGAAGAACAAACAGGCGTGCCAGCACGCTGGAGAGAAGAGAAAAAACATCTTCCCCGGCCGAAGGTTGCAATGATATTGAGAGGCGATGGCATTGACAGAGTTCATCGCACTGACGTGGACGGTCGCGCCTTTCCATGGCTCTGGCAAGGACATGAGACAACTGGAATATCACCCAAGTGCCGGACCGGCGTTGACATGGTGTTTTGATCGCCGTAGCAGTCTGGAGAACTGGAGAACTAGCAGAGGACGTGCCGGGGAGGTTATAATAAGAAATACGGTTGACATAGCCGCTACCTTAAAGCCAATTAGCTGACATGTTTTTCCCTGACACGATGTGCTCCATGCTCCCGACATATTTCAAATGGTCTCCCGGTGGGATCTCCCGTGTCCCGCGGTCTCCGGGTTGCCATCGGCACCGTCAGGGACCCGCCAAACTTTTGCCCGAAGTGGCATCCTGCTGCCGGAGATCAGATCAGCCTGGACCAACAGTCCATTCGTCCCGTTTCAAGCTCGTAGACGTTTCGCCTATTTCGGTTTAGCGGATATTGAGAAGAAGCTCTACCCCGGTAAGTATTATGAAATCAAAATGCTCGATGGCGGACTTCTTCGTAGCTGATCACACGTCCCTGGTGGATTCTCGTGAGCTTGAATCAGTTTCGTGTTTCTACTCAACCTCAATTTGCCTAGAAACTTTTGCCTAAAATCGTGAACATGTTGTTTCCAAACGTTCTTATACGTCTGTCTTCGCGCGCCTCTTGTCCTCTGGAAGAGCAAGTACACAGCCATTCTCTTCTTATTTCCTTCACCGTCTAGGGGACGCCTTGAGTCAACATGGGTAATTCAATCGTTGAAGCCGAGCAGGGGCGCGACTCATCCCCGGACAACCAAATAGCCTTTGATGAAAAAGAACAAGAGCGACTAGGACGTCAGCGGCCTGACGTCTTCAGCAGCACTCTGCAGGAAGTTGGATTCTGCGCCTCAGTGCTGCTATCCAATATTATGGCAGTTCGTCAACCTCCTCTCTACCTGGATATTATGTACTTCTTTGCGGATCGCTGAACAATCACCTGCAGGAATTTCTCATCAGCGGCTTCAATGTTCTTCTACCTAATCTCATATCCGACCTTCACTTCTCTGCAAATGACAAGACTTGGCCCTCCAGTGTCTTCTCTCTGGTTGCGGGAGGGTTTTTGCTGCCCTTTGGACGTCTCACAGATATGTACGGGGGCTTTCCCATGTTCCTTGCAGGTAATGCATGGATGGCTGCGTGGTCTCTCATTGGAGGCTTCAGCCGCAATTACATCATGCTGGTTGTCTGCCGCGCTCTTCAAGGCCTCGGCGCGGCTGCTTTCCTGCCCTCGGGTATCTCTCTGTTGGGCGGCGTATACCGACCTGGCCGCCGGAAGAACATCGTCTTTAGTCTTTACGGTGGTTGTGCGCCTTTCGGCTTCTTCTCGGGGATCTTTATCGCCGGGGTGTCAGGCCAGTTCTTGACCTGGAGCTGGTTCTTCTGGATCGGCTGCATCCTTTTGACTTTTGTTTGTATCCTCACCTTTTTCTGTGTTCCCAGACAGATCCATCAGGCGCGCATGCCCATGGACTGGTGGGGATGCGCCACGTCGATTCCAGGATTGATGCTGTTGGTTTACGCCATCACCGATAGCCCTCATGTACCCAAGGGTTGGGCATCACCACAGATCCTGGTGACTTTCATTGCCGGCATCATATTTCTTGGAGCCTTTGTCTATGTACAAGGTTGGGTCTCAAAAGCACCGCTTCTCCCTCCCAAGCTCTTTGCCCCAAAGTACACAATAGCATTGTTCTGTTGTCTCTTTGCTGCTTTTGGGTCTTTTGGAATCTACCTTCTCTATGCCAGTTTCTAGTAAGTACTTACTCAACTATGATTGAGATTCATGGGCTAACGGCATCAAATCAGCATCGAGACTATCCTCCACGTTCCCCCGCTGTTGGCTGCCGCCTGGTTTGCACCTCTTGCGATTGGGGGTGTAGTTATCGCCATCGTCGGTGGAGCAGTGTTACACAAGCTTTCAGGCACCATCTTGCTGCTTCTCTCCGTCACTGGGATGTTGATATCAAGCCTTCTTTTCATCTTGATACCTGAAAGCCCCAACTACTGGGCATGGGTGTTTCCTGCAATGATCTGCGCTACGATCGGCATTGACATTATTTACAATGTCAGCAATATTTTCATCACCACTAGCGTACGGAGCGATCAACAAGGCATCGCAGGTGCATGCGTCAACGGCCTTCTTTTCCTGGGTATCAGCTTCTTCCTTGGGTGGGCTGATCTGGCTGCAGCGCAGGCATCGCCAAACGACCTCAGGGAGGGATATAAGATTGCATTCATCATGGGTGCAGCATGCGCGGGCGCGGCCATACTAATTATCGTGGTGGGAATAAGAATTGACAAAGCCAAGGGGGATCTGACCGCTGATGAGCGCGAGCAAATGCAAAGCGGAGCTATTGGCAGCGCCTCTGGTGAGACGCCGGTCGCGGACCCAGGCAAGCCGGCATCATAAGAGCTGTTCAATTTAGATAGTATCAGATTAATATTCCACAACACATTTGGAGAAAATCTATTCTAATCGCTCTGCGCTTCTCATAATTTCAAACGTCATGGCCGTCGGACTCATCTCCGCCAAGCCACACCGGCGCCGCAACCTTCACCGCCTGCTTTGGATCTTCAGACTTGAAAACTTCGTAGCAATGCTCGATGTGGCTTTCCTTATCGTACCGCTTCTCTGTCATGAAACCTTTATTCCTCAGTCTATACTGTTTCCTCCAGTAAAAAGCACAATGGGCGACATGCCAGCCATTAGTGGTGTAGAAGTATGCCTGGTCGCGAGGCAAGTCGACCAGGAGAGAGATTTCGCGAAGATTGGTGGATACGTTGGCGGCATTGTCTTTGTAGTACGGCCAAGACCCGTTCGGTCCAGCGCGCTCGAACTCGGCGGTGAGCTCGTCGTCACGACAGTGTGGCGGCAACCAGGAGACCGACAAGCTGTCGTACTTGCAGTCCAACTTCTTCGCTTCGGCGAGGGAAGAGCCGCAGCTACATTCCAGTGGATGGGGGGGACGAGGACTGTACTTCTGATCTCTCACATAAACCGCGGTAGAGAGAACACCCAGAGCAGCGACCAGGATGTTGAGGAGTAGTAGCTGAGTATAGAAGGAGAGCCTTCTGTGTGCTGCTCTCTGCGCGTTCGGAGGTTCTGGGTCGGCTTCATTCTCTTTGGATTCGGCAGCGTCAGTGGAGTTCGGCAAAGCGGAGTAGTCGGCCGGCATGTTCTACAGAATATTTCGTCGTACGTTGAGCTTTTGGGGTTATCTTAAATTAATGATTTGGTTGATCGTATGCCAAGGAAAGGGAGCTTCTATTTTGGTGAAGGTTTCTCGTTCCTTGGATTTCCTTGGATTTCATTCCGGCATAGATGGATGTTGATGTTTGTCTGCACCTTGTTCAGAAGTTCGGACTTTAACCTGGCCCAGTTCCTCATCTGATGATGAGCACATGGCCCAAACCCAACGTGTCAAGCGCACAAGGATGAGCCCACAAGAACGCCAGAACCACGTTTTTCGAAGCTATTGTGTGTTGGGTTGTCCATCGCTCGACCTGCGCTATGGATCGAGCAAAATCTGACCATCGCAATGCAACTTGACGGTCGCGTTTCAATCTGCTTGAATAAATATGATGCGGACCAACAACGCTCACTTCTAAGCTATCAGAATGGGGCGCGCAAAACTGCCTGACTCGTTCTTTATGGCGCAGATCATGCTTTCTTGAGTACCTAATTTCTTTTGACGCCGTAGAAAGCGAGAATAGGCTCACAATCACTAGTTGAGGTTTACGCTGAAGAAAGCGTCTGTGACGTAGCACTTGCTCAATTTCGGCGTCCGGTCGATTTTCTGAGGAATATATCAGAAATGTGATTCGTCGACGTTGTCATCAAACTCAGTGTATCAAAACTGTACGTTTTGGTGGTAGAAGATAAGTCCTGCCTGGGTTAAAAGCGGTAGTTTGAAATGGAAATCTGGAATTTCTTTTTCTCCAACATCTCTTTCAGTGTACCGCATTAATCAATCTTGATGATTGCGTGTATTATGAGATGTAATTGTCCCAAGGAATGAGGCTGAACAAATCTATTCTCGGATAATGACATCGCTGAAGGATCACAGGACTGTTGCGCCCCAGCTCATCTGATATTGCCAAGAAAACATCGCACTGAGCAGCCCTATCATGAATTCTTCTTCGAAGGATCCGATCCGCCGGGGTCGGGGTCAGATCCAGCCGCTCGCCGCCTTCTCTCGTTTGCAAAGTGAGAGTCCGCGGAGTCGAGCTGTTCTCGCCTCAACGTCTGCGACTTCGGGCGAATCTATCCGCCTTCGCCTCCTCTGAACGGTTGCAGTCGCTGTAGCCGCGCGTATCTTGGCAGATTCGGGGAAGAGATCACTCACTTCCGCCTTCAGTAATCAGTGGCCGGGATATCCGGACTAGTCTTGCAACGCCTTCGTTACCAGTATCATGGGCCACGTCAAACTTGACACCCGCACGTCTCTTAGCTGACTGTTTTGAAAGGTGGCAAGAAACACAGAAGGCACTCTTGCTTCATTCGTGCATCCAAGAACACCGTTTTGATTCGATCCTCGGGCAGAATGTGAAAATCCTCCAAACTCTCGTCTTCCTCCCTCAGCCTGCATCCTCTCATACAGCCGCACGGTTGTTTTAGACTTGAACCCGCCAACCGCCACATGCGCCGACACTGAACAAGACAAGCAATAGGCACAGTGCCTAAGTGCAGAGTCCGTGGGGGTAAGACGAGCCAGAGGACCTAGCGGCGGGAAAAAAGTGCGAGTTGCCGCTTGCCCGGGCCGAGCGTATTTTGTTTTTGAAGGAGGCGATTCTCCTACTTGGACTTTTGACACGTATAAGCCACACTGCTCAGACGTTCAGCTGCCAAACGCAAGATACGCTTTGCTTACACAGAGCCAAGACACGGCCGAACACGGTCGCTGTCCTGAGCGAGTCGACGCCGTTGTTTGGAGTCGGGGTATGGGATCCTTTGACAGGTGTAGGCTGTTGCCACAACCTAGGAAATGAGGTATTCAGGATTTGGCGGATTAGAGATTCTGGGGCAAGGAGGGTTGACATACCAGCATAGCCATGCTTCACAGAGAGAGAATCAACATCTCCTCGGGCGCTTAAGAGAACGCGCTTAACGGCCTTCTTGAAGAAGCACAGCAATCACTATTCATATCCATGATTCATCATGCACCGGCGGCTCCTTCTGTGAGATGAGCCACTGTGTGCCGATATAGCCATCACCACCGCGGAACCCATACGAACCCGAAAGCCGCCCGAGGGTTGCATGGTGGCGTGCTATTTCTCTTGTCGCATACAGCTTCATGCCAGAGACTGCCTCGCGACCTGCAGGCTGGTCTGAACCTGTCCTGCCTTGCATGCTCGATTTGTCGGGTCCATGACACTACCCGACAAGGACAGGCGCATGCTTGCCGCTCAGTCGGACTTGCGCGCTACACACAGCCAGGCTGAAAAGACATCTGACACTGGCACGTCGAACCGTTTACCAAGGCGGGGATCATGGCTCGGGACCGACTTGACAAGGCAACAACCGCAACTGCACCGCTCAATCCTCGCCATCAGACTGGCTGGAACACCATCTGATATTACTGCCGATCCGAATGTTGAAACAGGATATCCGGGCTCTTGGTATAAAGATCTCCTGCTGGTACGTGGGGTGTAAACAGGGCCCTTCTGAGCGGCGCAAAATCCATCGGTTCTTCGCAAAGGACGACGAAACAAGGCTAGACTGCGGGTGATTCCCGAACGACAAGACCGTGCTTTCGAGGTTAATCGCGTGTTGGCCACCGCCAAGGACCAGCTTCTGACCTTATCTACAGGTTGGATCGACCGTTGAAGTTGAGGATTCTGGAAGATCTCTCCGTGGCTTGCCTCCCTCTTTTTTCTTCTTTCGTTCATCGAAGATTGATCGGTCCGCGATTGGAACAGACGTTTGACCAGCTTAGGGTAAGCCAACTTCACAACTCTTTTCACTCCATGAGAACGTAGCTGGAGTTGACTGACATTCTCCAAGACACAGAGTCACGACGAGCTGTCTAGTAAACATCTTAACACGACTGTTGTCTCATACGCCATTCAATATGAGGTCCACGCTATCGAAGGGCGTTGTGTTCCTTCTCTACGGCCTGGCCGCGGCAGCACCTTCCGATAAGGGTGTCTCAAAGAGACAGTCGTCGCCCTCTGTACCATCAGGCGCCCCGAATGCTCCGGCACCTGGCCCTCCTGCCAGCTCGGCCACACCCGACCCGGTCAACAAGTCTTGCAACGCTCCCGATAGCAGAGGTTGCTGGATTGATGGGTTTGACATCAACACCGCCTACGAGGAGAAGACTCCAGACACTGGAAAGACTCGCCAAGTAAGATAACGAACAGTTCAACATGACAGAACCAGCTTGTGTGCTAACCAAACTCTTTAGTACGAGTTGGTGCTCACTGAGCACACTTCTTTCACCGGTGGAGATGGAATGAGCAAGAACTCCGCCATGCTTATCAACGGTGCCTTCCCTGGTCCGACGATCGAGGCAGACTGGGGAGACAACGTTGAAGTGAGAGTTGTCAACAATCTCAGAACAAACGGGTAAGCGGCAGTCAGACTGTGTGCGTCTGACCATACTAACGACATCTAGTACCTCAATCCATTGGCACGGTCTGCGTCAGCTGAACAACAACATCAACGACGGTGTGAACGGTATCACGGAGTGCCCCCTTCCGCCCGGCTCAAGCAAGACATACAAGTGGAAGGCAGAGCAATACGGTTCCTCATGGTACCACTCTCATTTCTCTGACCAATACGCCAACGGTATCGTCGGTGCCATCAAGATCAACGGCCCTACGTCGGCGAACTACGATGAGGACTTGGGTGTCTACACTTTGACCGATTGGTACTACAAGGGAGCCGATGAGATCCGAGCCAGCTTCACCGCGCCTGCGGCTGTCCCTGCCAGTGACAACATCCTATTCAACGGAACCAACGTCAACAAGAACGGCGGCGGTAACTACTCCCGTGTCACACTGAAGCCGGGCAAGACCCACAAGATCAGCCTTATCAACATGTCTGTCGACAACACCTTTTCCGTTCAACTTGTGGACCACAAGATGACGGTTGTCAACAATGATCTTGTACCTGTCAAGCCTTTCGAGACCGACTCGCTTTACCTAAGCGTTGGCCAGCGCTATGAGGTCATCATTAAGGCTGATCAGGATCCCGGAGCCTATTGGTTCAACGTCTCCTTCCCGTCCAACAGGCTTTGCGGCACTTCAAACATGAACAAGCCGGCTTCCATCTTCCAGTATGAAGGTGCCAGCACCAAGGCCTTGCCCAGAGATGCTGGCAAGGCTATCACGGACGCTCAGTGCCAGGACAAGACAGACTTTGAGCCCATGTTCAGTGTCGACGTCGACCAAAACGGTTTCCAGAAGACTGACGATGATACACTTGACGTTACTGTTGACACTAGCAGAACGACCAGCAGTCAGCAGGTCTACTGGAAGATCAATGGCCAGAACATGGACATCAACTGGGACACGCCTACTTTGCAGTATCTCGCCCAGAACAAGACCGACTACCCTCAAGCCTACAACGTCTTCAAAGTCCCCGACAGCAACAAGGCAAGTAGTTCTCCTCGTGCATGGACATGTTTTTGTGACTAACACTCCCACAGTGGGCCTATTGGGTCGTTGAGAACCTTTTCCCTGCGCCTCACCCAATGCATCTTCACGGTCATGACTTCTACATCCTGGGTCACTCTGAGCCTGCCTCGAGTGGCCGTGGCGATGGTGTCCGCTTCAACGCGCAGACAGACACCTCCAAGCTCAACTTCAAGAACCCGACCCGTCGTGACGTCACACAGCTGCCCGGTCGTGGTTGGCTCGTTGTTGCCTTCAAGACAGATAACCCGGGAGCCTGGCTTTTCCACTGCCACATTGCGTGGCACGTCAGCCAGGGTTTGAGTGTTCAGTTCCTTGAGCGCACGAACGACATCGCCAACACCTTCAAGATCAGCGATATGGATCAGACCTGCGACGCATGGGGCGACTACTCGGCCAACGCTCCCTTCCAGCAGACTGATTCTGGTCTTCGCAAGCGTATTGCCTAAGCATCGCATTGGAATCAACTGCATTTCATGACCTAGAATTGGTTAGGGGTTCCGCAAATTTGTGCTTCTTCAGGGATTGGACACATGGGTAAATGAGGCAACTGGGGTTTGGGTGATGGCATGGCATGATCACGAACGTGGAAGCGGGCGCATCATAGATCGAGAGAAAATTCTGCGTCTTAATTGATTTCTTTCCTTACAATATGTACACTATGAGAGCTGGGTGGATTTTAGATTGAGGATATCAATCAACTTAGCATTGCGTGTATCTTTCGAAGTGATATTATTCAAGCAAGATGATGATGCTATGTGCGAAGCCCAAATCGGCAATTACGTGTACTCGGGAAAGACGGGCCAGGATTGAAGCGGAGTGCCGCAGATATTTCAAAGACAAGTGGTTTATGATAGTTCATCAGACAGGGATGTCGTCTTACTTGCATGCGAAATGCCTGGGTGTTGTCCACGAATCATCGGCAGCTGATTACTTCAGAACCCTTGTGTGAACCTGCCTGTTGTCCTACAAAACCCCCCATTCTTGCTGACTGAAAAGATGAAGTTTGAACTCTCCATGATTTCTCGCTTTTTCTCTGAATTTCTTTTTCAACTCCAAAATCATGAATGAAACTCAGACGCACTGGGGCTCTGCGTTCCTCAACGGCTGGGCGTTCACAACGTTTGCAATCCTCTTCGGATTCATCCTCATCCGTCGCTTCCTCCTCCCCAAGCCTCTCGCAGGGATCCCATACAACGAGAAAGCAGCCAGCCATATTCTTGGGGATGTTCCCGAGATGATGGGATACGTAACGCGTACCAAACGCATTTTCTGTTGGCTCACGTCGCTGACCATACGTCATAAAAGCCCAATCATTCAGGCTTTCATCAAACCTGGTTCATTTCCTTGGGTGGTTTTGACCGACCCCTTCGAAAGTCAAGACATTCTTCTTCGCCGAAAGGAGTTTGACCGAAGTAGCTTCTTCGGCGAACTCATCGGAGGAATTCTACCGGAACAGCATATCCAGTTCCGGTCTGCAGATCCGAGATTCAAGAAGCCCCGCAACTTGATTAATCATTTGATGGCGCCCACGTTCATCACTCAAGTCAGTACTCCAGAGGTATACAAAGCGATCAGCACTTTGATCAAGGTATGGCAAGTCAAGTGTGGGCAGGCTCAGGGACGACCGTTCGCGGCTCACCATGACATTACCCATGCGGCACTGGATTCTATCTTTGCGTCCTCGTTCGGACTTCCGGAGTCGCAGAGTATCACCGTTCAACGACTGAATGCAGTGGCACAGTCACCCCTGGAGGCCCTCGGTGGTCCGGATGAAGAGGTTGTGTTTGCAGAAGGCACTATACCAGAACTCTTTGCCGCGGTTCTCACCTTGACGAACTCGGTAACCGACACGCAATTATCCCCCGCCCCGGTTCTCACATCATGGGTCCTCCGCAGGTTTCCGTACATGAAGAAAGCTACTGCTATCAAGGACGGCTACATTCGTGAGAGGATCACCGAGTCAGTGCAACTCATTGAGGGCGGCAAAACGGAACCTTGGAGCGCTCTCCACTCAGTTCTCCTGCGGGAGAGAGAAGTTGCTGCTAAAGAGGGCCGCGAGGCAGACTACTACAAACGTTCAATCTTCGACGAGTTTTTCGGGTTCATGATGGCCGGCCATGACACCACAGCCACTGCCACGGCCTGGGGGGTAAAGTATTTGGCCGATAGCCCAGCAAGTCAAGATCGTCTGCGCAATGCTCTGCGTGCCGCGCTCCCTGAGGCCGTCAACGAGAAAAGGCCCCCAACATACCAGGAGCTCATCAAGGCGCAGGTACCGTACCTCGATGCCATCGTTGAGGAAGTCTTGCGTCTTTCGGGACCAATTGCTTTTGTCGTTCGTGAGGCCTTGCATGATACAACAGTATTAGGCCGCCACATCCCCAAGGGTACCAACGTCTTCCTCATGGCCAATGGTCCCGGATACCTGGAGTCTAACATGCCTGTCGATGACAAGTCCCGCAGTCCTGGTGCACGCCGCGGCCAGAACAAGGCTTTGACTGGCGCATGGGCCGACGATGATATTGCTGCTTTCAGGCCGGAGAGGTGGCTCAAGTATGATGAAAATGCGAAAGACGAGCACGACGGGGTATTTGATCCCATGGCTGGTCCAACTCTAGCGTTCGGGTTGGGCCCGCGCGGATGCTTTGGCAAAAGACTGGGCTTGCAAACGCTGAAGATTGAGTTTGCGCTCATCGTGTGGCACTTTCAACTCTTGAAGCTACCGGCCGAGTTGAACGGGTACGAGGGCATACAGAGATTTGCAAGGGAACCTACGCAATGCTATGTCCGTCTGAAAAGTGTTGAAATCTAGGTTTCAACTGTTACTGATGGGGGTGCGCCCTATACAAAGAATTGTTCACGAGAAGTGACGGGTGCCTCAAGGGTGCGTCTCGAAGCGAAAGAATTTCAAGCAATTGTTTGCATTGTTTAAAAGTTCTGGAACTCGCAAGAAGGGTATCGGAATTAATAGATCGCTGGTCTCTAGGACCCTGGCCCAGGACAACCGATTGTTGTTCACTTGTAGCCCTGTGCAGTTGGACTAGCATGATCCAATGATCCAGAACTGCCAACAAGACAGCTGGCCTTCTACCATAAATGATGCCCAAACGCCTGTGAAAATGCGAAGATCCAAATCAACCACTCTTCTCGTTGTAAATAACCTTAGCCATCTAGTGATTTTTGCGTTAGCATTATTCAGAATCAGTGTTCAAACGCCAGTGCATTTACTCACCAAGAAGGGGCCGACATATGTCAATGGGATGCCGACGTCGTCGCTCCAGTAGGGAGGAACTCCATAACCTCTCATGTTAGGGCAGTTGGTGAACATCGGTGGGTTAACGCGGGCCCAGAGAGTCTCGTAGGGGTTGTAATCAAAGTTGAACTCGCAGACAGGAAGGTTGGACTGAGGATGTCACAATTAGCCCGTCGGTTCGCAACGATTGTGGGAGGGTGCAAACTACTTACCACGCAGCTCAGGTGCAAATCATTGATATCGAATGACTCGGTGCCATTCTTTCCACGGCACGACTGGGCGTCGATGTAGAGCTCGGCTGGGGTCGTCCAGTTCTTTGAGAACGCGGTATCAAGAATCTCTTGCATGCGATCCATGCCAATGTCTAAGTGCAATGTTAGTCAACCCGGGACTTAACGCAGGATGAGGGATTGCAATGTACCGTTTGCCTTGGCCAGACCGTACGTGTCCTTGCCGTCGTGCCAGAGTGGACCGCAAGTGCCCTTGTCATTCAGTTTAGAACAGTCGTACGGGCCGATGGGAATCTGCGTAGGATCGACGGCAGGGCTACAAGCCGGTTAGTCTGAGAGTGACCGGTCTGGGGCATTTCATAACGTACTTCTTGACGGCAAAGTAGCCCGCTTGCTGCAAGGCTTGGTTGAAAACCCACTTCTTCAAGCTGTGGTACATGAAGTCTGTGTTCTCAGGAACATTGGTGTTGAGTCTCTGGAGGTCAATCGTCAGTAGGTGGTTATCATGGCGCGAATTCTTTATCGAGCCTTACCTGGCTAAAACCACCGTTGTTGACGAGAGCGTAAAACGTGGTGAAGTTCGTTTGGATCTGCGTCAAGGCCTCTCCAACTTGCTTCTGGAAGTCGTTGACATGCACGCCAAGGGCATCAGAGAGTCCCTCCCACGGGACATCGTATTGCTGCTTTGTCGGGAACAGAACGTTGAACAAACCAGCTCCACCACCTAGGACACCAAGGAGGGATGCAAAGATCATACTGGCTCCAAGATAATTACCAAGGAGAGGCGCCAGAGCCTTATATTCCATGATGTTTAGTATTCGATTAATCGAGATTTCCGATTTTAGCTAGTACTTACGGCGAATTGTCCAATACTGACAGCATAAATCGGAGCAAAGAGTGGCGTCTTGGGATGCTTTGTTGTTGGCGGTGCAACGGTTTTCACGATCTCGGCAACCGATCCGCTGTTTCCATGGGTCAGTGACTGATAGCAGAGATTATTCAAGGGAACTGACATCGCAGCAGCCTGTCCTTGCAGGAGAGACTGGTGGTAGTTGGTCCAAAAGAGGTTGATAGCTGTTGCGTGGGTCAGTGGGCTTATCCTGTAAACACATCTCATCAATACCAAGATGACCTACCATAAATGTTCCAGATAACCTAAACTCATGTTAGTATCGGGAAACGCGGCCATAGAAGCGTGAGATACTAACGTAGAAATCATGATAAGAGGCATAACCTGCATCCTTGCCGCTGGGAGGCGGGGTGCAGGCGTTGAGAGCCACAAAATCGCACTGCCATGTAATCAAGCCCTACGTCCTGCAAGTCAGATCGGGGGAACGTGCAAAATTGACAAGGTCATAGATAGGCGTGTCCGTACGGCGTTGTCCAAATAGCACTGCGCGAAGCCCTTGTTCTGAGCTTCACATTTCGCAGAATGGTTTGACCACCAGTACTACGAAGCGGTCAGCGTGATGTTCGAATTCGTGGAAGAATTGCAGTTTACGTACGTTTAGGTGGTTGTTCATCTCGAGGACCTCCCAGCATTCTGGCAGAATGCCGTCTGGAGAGAAGAAGGAACACTGATCAACGGTGACATTTTGCTTGGCGCCCGCATCCTGTCGCGGTTCCAGAACCTCGATCTCCTGCAAGAATGGGGTGGGTGAAGCAATCGCGCCTATCGCAAAAAGCGCAACGAAGTTGAAGAAAATCATGCTGTTCGACACTCTGTGCTGTAAAGACTGATAAGGGCGTAACATTCGCGGGGATCAAAGAAGGAAAGGGGATCCGCGATGCTGGGTATTTGATGAAAGTGGTGGATGGGAAAGAGAGGGTCTATAGTTGAGTTGCTAAGGCCGGCTCTGACACGGTTGTCCGCGGGTGGTTCCTAATCCCGTCTGAAGTCGAGGCTGTGCCTGGCGCGCGACTCGATTCATGAACAGCGATCCCTACGCAACCATGTCCGGGGAAACTCTATTACAGCATCCAACCCTGTTTCCAGGCACACAATTTCATGCAGGGCGCGCTCCAATGCTAATACTGTCCAAATCAGATGATAATGGCACGTATCTGATAAATTAACAATGGAGCAGGTCATGACTACGAACCCCCTTGGTCAACTAATATAGAATTCATATAGGGCTGTCACTTGAGTTATCTGTGGATGTTTGTCAATGATGGAATAAGGTTGCCTCTCCCTTTGGTGTGTCAGCAGCCGGCGGCGATTCTTTTAGCCCTTATCTGCCGGTCCCTTCCCACTCACTTGCTGTGATACCATCCACAGTCACTTACAGAGAATTGCTGTTTCGTGTCATTCCAAACACACCACTGCCCTTATCACCACCATCACCACCACAACCACAGTCTTTACGGCCAAACACTTAACCGCCTCTTCAAGATGCATATCATTTCACTCATTCAAATCTTTATCACTTCTTCTTTAATCGCCTATGCGGCAGCTGACTGCTGCTGGGGCGACCACTGGGCCGACACCAACTGGCTCTGGCTCAAATGGGACGAAGCCGCTGGAGTTGTCCGTTGCGGTATTGAGGGCAACTTGCAACCCGGCACCAAGTGCACCAGCGTAACCTATAAAGACGACAACGGCAACACAAACGGGCTAGTCAACGTCACCTTCGGCAGTGACCCTCAGCCATTTAAGTTCCGCATCGGCATTCAACCAGGCAGTTGCGACCTTCTGCCGAACGAGAAGGTCATCTCCGGATGGGAGGGTTGGGGAGCGTACATGTGGGAGGGCCATGAGTTCAACGCGCAGAGGCTGGACGCTTGCACTCAGTCGAATTCTGCTTAGACAATCACTTAAACCATCTTGATACTCGTGAATGACCAACTTTACTGGAGGTCAACCGTAGCTTGTTTAGTTGTCGTTTACGAAGCGTGGGAGTTGCCGCATACCCTCAAACTTGTTTACATGTACATATTGGACAGTCCATGTGGACTTGCGAAGTCACATCTTGGAGAATTCGGGAGTTAACCCTCCGCGGCTTTCAGAATCCAGTATTTTGGTGGGCTGTTTCCGTAGAACTCGGTGTTGATCATCTTGGTGGCGATTTGCAGCACAGTAGACTTTGGAAGTCCAATTAATTCGAGAATCACTATCGCACTTGGCGCGAGCCAAACTTGGAATGGGATTCTTTTTTTGTGATAACCAAGAACCACCGAACCACATCGCAATTACCCCCTTCATCACCAGATGCCGTGCAACCCGTGGGAAAACGTTCGCTGTAAACATCTCGACATAATGACTATCAGATATCAGATAGACTCCTGTCATCCCAAAGTGAGGCTTGCGTGTTCGACTACCCGCTCCCCCCTACACGCTGAGTCGAGACCCTTGGCCCGCGCATCCGATCGCGCAATTGAGTCAGGACCCCCCTCCCACCAAGAACCTTTTTTAACTCTACCTTATTGCAGTAACCACACGTGCCGCAATGCCAAATACGTCTTGCCCCGCAGTAACAAGGCACCACCCCTTTCAACTCGACACAGGGGCCCTTTGCCACTGGACAGGACATCCTTGAGACTTGAGATACCATAAACAATAACCGCAGTCAGGCTATCGCTGGCAAGTGCCGTAGTAATTAAACTCCGCCACGCTTATCAGGCGCGACGGATAGGTCACACGCACGTCCTCATGTCCTCGTGGGTTGGTTCCCAAGTCGTCGAGGTATATAGCAAACGCATCCCGTCGTCGTCCCATCTAGGTTCCGCACATCCATGATCAGCGCAACCTTCAGACAAAACACCAAGACACAATGTTTACCAACTCGCTATGGAAGTTCATCACATTAGCGTTGCTCATGATCTCAGGGTATGTTTCAAACCCCTTCCCCGACATCCCAAACACGGATCGACAGTTCCTAACAAGTCACACAGCGTCCTTGCCAATGAGCACCGCAACTGCTACTGCAAAATCAACAATGTTCCCAACAACTGCCTGACACAAAAGGCATGCGAACACTACAAAGCAAACGAAAAGATCTTTGAGAAAGACAGCCCGGAATCCGTACAAGTCAAGATGATGTGGACTGTAAGTTCTCACCGCCGGAAAAGCAACACATTCGACTTAGCCGCTAACTCTCACTCTCTAGATTTGCGCAACGATAGCACCGAAAGATGGAGGACGCATGCAATTTGTGACTGGATTTGGCGGCAACGAGTTTGAGGCTTCATGTAAAGCGGCCATCGCCTCTGGGCAGTGCCCGGGCTCGGATGGCGACCTGAAGTCGCAGTGCCCCGACTAAAGGGACTTGAGAGCGAGCGGTTCGGTTTGCTGTGCTTTCTCTGCGAATCTTTCACAGTTTTGATACCACTGTGCGTCTGAGCCTTTTCAAATACCCTCAATATTCTCATAATGATATCATACGGTCTCTCAAAATATCAAACAATTTTCCCGCAATTTTTCCACACATTTGTCCCGCAGTGATGATCCGATCGGAGTGCTTGAAGTGATTATCCGATCAACAGTGAACTTGCGTTTTGGCTTGATGAATCGATACCCGCTATTGCCTCATGATTGCCTCATGATTGAGCACATGGTCTAGACCATACTGCACATGAACGATCCACCTGTAAATCTGGACCTGGGCAGCTGAAAGAATCACCATGACTAAAAGGTCTATGAATACCCAGAGCAAACGGGTCCGTCGGCAAAAACTCTCGGAAAAGCCAATCTACGGTATCATCAACCCCGTCGTGATGGATACCAAGTAAGCTCCCGCGGTGCCATAACAATGCACGCTCCTCCAACAATGTCGCCAAGCAACGTGAGAACGGATAAGTTCCGAGCACCCTCACGTGCCTTGGCATGTCGGGTGCGTCAAGTAGAGCACTTCCAAGCGCCGCCAACGGCGCCTGCCGGCGAACCAACGTCGGGGTCCCCGGCATTGTCCACCCCGGCACGGCCCACCTTAATCGGACGGCCCGGAGGCATAGCCCTGCCTCGTGTTGTATGTGAAATATGTCAACGACACCTGAGAGTAATTATTCTAAATGAACAATTAACACAAACTGAATCGCACTTATGGACGTGCTTTGATACGCTCCTGTGCGCTGATACGTCAGTAATTCACCCGATGATATTATCCGACGGTTCTTATCCGACTCATTACAGCCATGAGCGCACCTTGGCATGGGCTTCCCGGAGGGATGATAAGGCCGATGGCAGAGCGGCTGGAAATACCACGCAGCAACAGCCCCACCGCAGCTCCCCCACGGGGTATTTGGACCTTTTGCGCGTGCTGGTCAGATGACCTGTGGACTCTCTCATTTGCAGAAGATGCAGTGTCATGACCCATGAGCGCCTTAGTCTTGCTCCAGTCACTAGTCATGCCTGGGCCCTTCTTCCCAAGAATGCCCTCTCCCCAAGGAAATGGGACTGAGAAAGGCATACCCATGGCTTATGCTATAGTCTATTACTAACTTTCATCTTTAGACCAATTTGCCAATTTCTGGATGCGACCGTCAACAGGTCACATCCGCCGATATCCGCCAAAACGGCAAACTTCCGCCCGGCTTAGGCATTGGTGAAGATAGAGCACATATTGGGTAGGGCGCTGAAACAAACGCCAATACGAAGAATATCTGATACAGAGCTGGGTATCGCATACAAAATTACATGAAGGCCCAATAGTTTTCCTCCGAGGTTTCCTCCGAGGTTTCCAAACAAAGAACCACACCAAGCTCCTGTTCAGCTCCTGTTCTAGACCTTTTGCCTTTGCCCCCTTTGCCCCTTGATCCCCGACTCCGACTCGGGAAGACTATTCTCTCCGTAGAACGCATGGAGCGGTTCATCTCAAAGCGGCCGCCTCGATGTCCCCTGGAATAGCTACGAGCTAGTCAAGCCCGCTTATGGAAACATCATGTCAATGTTCCCAAAGTTCAAGGTCGAAATGAACCCACCATTATCCTGCCATTGTCAGTCAAGCCAAGCCCGTGCCCAGTAACGTGACATTCCAACTTACCATGCTATCCCAATCCCACTCTCCCAACATGTCAGTCCCGACCTCGAAGTCCATATCCAAGTCGTGTATGTCAGGCGCCCCGATCCCCACCCCTTCCTCAGGGACATCATCCCCGACCAGCTCCTTTAACAAGTCATAGCATTCCGTGACCCTCTCCTCGCAGGCCCTCTCAAAGTGCTTCTCGACCCGCTCATCATCGACCCCGGCCTCGAGCACCTGCAGATGCGCCACCAGTAGCACGCTGAGCGCGTGGCCCTTGATGTTGGTCTCGCCCGACTTGATCCGCGCCCGCGACCACCCCGCCACCGCGTCCAGGATCCCGCGTAACTCGGGCCCCGCGAGGGACATTGACGGGCCGTTCTTGATCTCGTCCTCCTTCTGGTGGATCAGCTCCAGCCCCACAGTCATGACGGCCTGGAACGGGACCGAGCGGTACGCCCCCGCCCCGTTGACCGTCAGCCACAGGAAGTCCCTCTCCGAGACGTCTGCGGGTCTCATCGCCCCGGCGCCGTCTTTCCCTGGAGTCAGCAGCGAGTTGTCACAAAGACGGAGGGCCGTGTCGATGGATACTTTGCGGGAGAAGTAGTATATCGGGTTCCGCAGCGCGAGGGGTATGATTGCCTGGTGCAGCGCGAAGAAGAGGCGGTAGGTCATGAACTGCGCGTACCGCATCGCAAACTGTGATATCTCGGGGTGGCTCTTGAGCTGCTGCATCATCCTCTGGAGAGACGTACTCAGCTCCCCGCTGTACCTCAACGTCTCCTCATACACGGTATCCGACCTGAAGTCGTTGACCCTGGCAGTGACGGCCAACCGTGTGGGCAGCGTCGCGTACAGCGCCAGCGGCGCCGTCATCTGCGTGAACGTCTTGCCGTCCTTGGGCACCGGGAACGCCGAGTCCATATCCTCGACGAGCTGCGCGTCGTCCAGGTTCGCGGGCGGCTCGGTGTCGTAGTCGCGCGCCGAGATGAGCGGCGGCCCGCCCGCGTCGATGGCGCTCTGCAGTGCAATCTCGAGGATCGACGCCCATAGCCGCCGACGCATCTCCGCACGGTAGGGCGACATCTTGACGAGCCCCTTCGGGTCGCGGTGCAGGCCCATGTAGATGGCCGTGCGGACGAGCGAGCCGGCGCCGATCCAGGATAGGTCGCAGCCGATGTTGGCCGTGTGGCGGAGGTGATGCATCAGGCAGCGGATCTGCAGCCCCGTCATGGTCATGCGGGACTTTTCGCATGGCATCATGAGCCAGAACATGCCCTCCCAGAACCATTGGATGGCAAGGTTCCTCAGGGTGAAGCGCTCGTCGTGGAAGGTTGCCCCGATGGCCATGCACAGCTGCATGAGCACGATGAAGGGCTCGTTCACATCGGAAGGGTCCTGCCAGTAGCGCTCGTACTCCGCCTTGAAGGTCGGGATATGGATGATGCGCTGGACGGATTCGAATGTGCGGAGGTAGGCGTCGATGAGGGCGTCTGCGACTTCGCGACTCGGCATGTTTTTGCCGATGGACATTGTCGCAAAGGTAGGTGTTCGGCGGGCTTTGATTATGCGGCCTAGAGTTTTGCATTTTTCCAGGCCTTGGTAGAGGTAGGTCGTCTGTTCATTTTCAAACTTCTTGGCGAATGTGACTAGGCGGCAGAGCTAGATGTGTGTTATTTTAAGTTTGGGGTCTGTGATGAGCAGAAAGGACTTGCAACGTTGTTGAAGATCTGTTGGCTCATCAGGACAGCTCAAGAGACTCGTATCAACGGAGAATAATGAGACGGATGGGGAAGAAATCTCTGAAATTCTGGAGACGGAAAAAGAAAGAGATTGAAACAAAACAGCTGAATTGAAAATTTTGGATCAAAGTGTGCCGAGGTGGGAAACGGAACAAGTGAGGAGAAAGAGTAGCTCCTCAGGACCGGACATAAGAGACTTGGTGACAGAGCACTGTTGGTCGAATGAGAATGATGCTGAGAAGATGAAGAAGCCCAAGAGCAGCACACAGCAGGCAAGCTTAAATTTTGTTCGGGTGTGAAAAGAGCAACGAGGGAGAGAAAGTAAACCAACTGAAATGCCGAAGGGGGACATGGGACGAGCAAAAGGGTAACAAGCGAAAAGACGAAAAACATACCATATCAGCCGCATTCATCCAATGGCTCTGTCCGAAGAATCTCGTCTTGCTAACACAACCCCGGCTGTACCTCAACCCCTCTTTCATCACCGCACTCTCCACAGCCGTCGTCTCATTCCGATCATCACCGGGACCCCTTACCATCAAATCAGACAACTGCTGCTCAAGCTGCTTCACCCTGTCAACAAGCGAATTGACAGTTGATGACGAGCCATGGTTACTATTGCTCCCAGGCGTAGAAGCCGCGTCCCTCACACTGCCCGCACCAGGAAAAGCAGAAACCGTCGCCGTTGCAGGGGCAGCTGGCCGCGGCTGGATCACAGGCTGCCATAGCCCGAAATCCGCGGGGCCAGAGTGCTCCCCGGCGCTGGCGGTGAGTACAGGGATATGGATCGGCGATGGGTCGTCCGAGTCCGCGGCTCTCGTTGACGACGGGGCCGAGTGGCGGGGGGTGGGCAGGGGTTGGTACAGGATGGGCTCGGGGAGGGCCAGGGCCGCGGCGCCGGATTGGGGGAACCCGTGCTTCGGGCTTTCGTCCCGGTGTTTCCTGCCCAGTCCCGAAGACGTGTTTGTGTTGTTGGTCGTGGCCTGGGTCGTGTATGTGCACAAGGCGTTCTTGGAGCGTACACAGGTGCCGCAGGGCAGGTTTCTGTCGCAGCGCACTTTGCGGCGGCGGCAGGCTTCGCAGGCCAAGGCGGGTCTACGACGTTTCTTCTGCGCCGAGGCCGAGATGGGGAGGGTAGGGGGCTCCATTATCCCGCGATGCCAAGTCAGATAGATCTCTCCGATGGAACACGACAAAAAGCTTGGGTGGTGTTTTGTGAGATGGGGGATAGAGAACGGGGGGG
>JABGLZ010001008.1:0-370570 GCA_014705045.1 Colletotrichum theobromicola | reverse complement strand
CCCCCCCCCCCCCCCCCCCCCCCCCCCCCCCCCCCCCCCCCCCCCCCCCCCCCCCCCCCCCCCCCCCCCCCCCCCCCCCCCCCCCCCCCCCCCGGCGGCGTGGGTTGCTCGGCCTTTTGTCTTTGAGCCCCGAAGGGTGAAGCCGGGATTGGAAGGATTGCTGTTGCCTGGGCGTGTGGGCCGCTGCTAATGGAGCATGAAAAATGCTTGAAGCATAGTTTTTATCAGATGATCAGATAACGACGCGTCGTTGACGAGGCAAAGTCGGGCTTTTGGGTGTTGTAGATGGGTGATGCTAGTGCTTATCCCCGAGATGTCGTCGGCATTTCTGCGTTTGTGGCGTGTTGCGCCCGCCATACACCGAGATTTCCAGGCTTCCGATTGGTCATTTCGACGGGCCTAGAAAATGCCGAGGGCAATATGCCGACTTACACGGTTGACCGAGAAGGATTCGCATGCCTGAGACTAGTGGAATTGTAGAGATTCGCATTCTCTTTGTGATAATGGTGCTCCAAAATGGTATATTGAGGTCTGTAAGGCTGAATGGAGAGAAAATTGTTTTGTATATAAGAAATGCTTGTTCCACGACAATAATGTGTTTTATTTGTAAATAATCATCATAATTCGAATATCACGACATAAACAAAAGGCGCATTGACAAAAGCCATCAAAATGAGTACCTCAAGTCAAACTTCAATCTCACTTCCCAAGGGAGACCCTGAAAAGGCACCAGTAGCCACCGAAACCATCCCAGCCAAATCTCAAGATGACATCGAGTTTCCCGAAGGAGGTCTGCAAGCATGGCTCGTGGCGATAGGAAATGCCTGCATCTTGTTCTGCACCTCCGGCTATTCCAACACATTTGGCGTCTTCCAAGCATACTACACCCTGCACCAGTTCTCCGACAGGTCCGCCGACGCCGTCTCCTGGATCGGATCTACGCAAGTGTTCTTGGGTTTGTTCGCGGCGATACTCGGAGGTCCGCTGTTTGACCGATATGGTGCCTGGGTAAGTTTCATCAAAGACGAATCTTGGAGTTTCCAACTGACAAATCGGCAAAGGTCATCCGTCCCACGGCGGTGGTCTACCTCTTCGCCATCATGATGACGTCCCTCTGCAAGGAGTACTGGCAATTCATGCTCGCCCAGGGCATCCTCCACGGCACGGCGTCCGGCATCCTCATGTTCTCCGCCATGGCCTCGACACCACAATACTTCCGCAAGCGCCGCGGCGTCGCCATGGGCCTCGCCATGACCGGCTCCTCCATCGGCGCCATCATCTACCCCATCGTCCTCTCCAAGCTCCTCAGCGACTCCCCGCTCGGCTTCGGCTGGTCCGTCCGCATCACGGGCTTCATCATGGTCCCCGCGCTGCTCTTCGCCAGCTTCACCGTGAAGGCGCGCCTGCCCCCGCGCCGCACCAGCTTCCTGCTGCCGTCCGCCTTCACGGACAGGCTGTACGTCACCCTCGTCGCGTCCATGTTCTTCCTCTTCATCGGCATGTTCGTGCCGCTCTTCTACCTGCCGACCTACGGCATCCTGCACGGCATGACGGAGACGCTGGCCTCGTACCTCATCGCGATGATCAATGGCGCCTCCGTCTTCGGGCGCGTCATCCCGGGCATCATGGGCGACAAGGTCGGCCAGCTCAACGCGCTGCTCTTCGCGGGCGCGTCGACGGGGGTGATGATCTTCTGCTGGCCCGCGGCGACGACGCAGAGCGGCATCATCGGGTTTGCTGTGGTTTTTGGATTCTGCTCTGGGGCGATTATATCGGGCGGCGCCGTGGCGATGACGCTTTGCCCGAAGGATGTGAGGGACATGGGCACCTACATCGGTATGGGAACGGCCCTGGCGTCTTTTGCAGCGCTGATGGGTCCGCCTGTGAATGGGGCCCTGTTGGATCGGTACGGAGGGTTTGAGCAGGTGTCGATTTTCAGCGGTGTTATGTGCATGACTGGCGCCGTGCTGGTGTTGGTTGCGAAGGCATTCACTCCTCAGGGAATATTTGGAAAGGTCTAAGAAACTCCGGATTGGGTTTATATACATACGCATGCAGAAGTGCTCTAGACGTGGTATCTTAAAGTTGAAAATAGTATCTAGATGTTCTGATAGAATATAAAAGCTCAGTGGCTCACAAGTTTCTATTTGTTATATACCATCTTGACTGAAGGAATTCTAGGAATAAGTTATAAGGAATAGAGAATCTGAGGTAAGGAGGTGGTTTGCCGGGGTTTTGTATTATTACATCTACTTTGGACGGCCAACATCTGAGAAGATCAAGTCAATTGCATATTGCAATGCTCGTCCTGCTTCGATTGGGTTCCCACGTGCCAAATTTGTCGCCATCTTAAGGAGTTCATCCGAACTCTGGCCGGTTGCGGTTAGCCCACATTCCCTCCCGACGCCTGGTTCGTCACAAATCTGGCACCACGGACGCAAAGGCGGAACATTCCGATGGGTTTTAGCTCAAAGGTAACTGCTTGATTTCTAGGTAAATAGGAAAAGGAGACCAAATGTACAAGACAGAAACCTCTTCCGCACCCGAGATGCAGCATTAGTCAGGAGATCATTGTACACGGAAAGTAGGTTGTGGTAGGTCGTCATTCCTTTGCCGAGTCCCCTAACACGTATGCAGGGGTATTCTCGACCGTCTTTCACTGCACCCTCCGCTTCTTCCTCCCTTTCGCAAACCACAGGTCGTATCCTATCCTCGGCCTGAACGTCTATAATTCCCACGCCGGATACGCCTCAAAACTCATCAAGCCTCCGCCACGATCACGCAACTAACTCGTTCGTCGTCATCATTTACAGAAGGAGCTCGAGGGGGTTCTCGAGAACCTTCTTGAGCTCCTTGAGGAACTCGGCACCAACGGCACCGTCGACGACCTTGTGGTCGAAGCTGCCGGTGATGGTGATCTGGTCGTCGAACTCGACGCCGGTGCCATCCTCGGTGATGGCGGGGACAGCGACCTTCTTGGTGGTGCCGATGGCGAGAATGGTGGCCTGGGGAGGGTTGATGACGGCGGTGAAGTTGTCGACGGCGTCGTTCATGCCCATGTTGGAGATGGAGATGGAGCCGCCCTGGTACTGCTCAGGCTTGAGCTTGCCGTCGCGGGCGAGCTTGGCGAGCTTCTTGACCTCGGTGGAGATACCCTCCAGGCCACGGGCCTCGACGCCGGTGACGATGGGGGTGATGAGGCCGGTGGGGGTGGAGACGGCGACGGAGACGTCGACGGTGTTGTGCTGGCGGATGACATCGCCGCGCCAGCTGGAGTTGGCCTGGGGAACCTTCTTGGAGGCGACGCCAATGGCCTTGATGAGGAAGTCGTTGACGGACAGCTTGTACTTGCCGTCGGCGGTGCTGTTCAGAGCCTGGCGGAGCTTGAGGAGCTTGCTGACGGAGATGCTGCTGGAGACGTAGAAGTGAGGGTTGTTCTGGGTAGACTCCTGGAGGCGGGAGGCGATAACCTTGCGCATGCCGGAGATGGGGATGTCCTCGTAGGAGGCGACGGGGCCAGCGGTGGCGGCGGCGGGAGAGGAAGCGGCCTTCTTGACGTCCTCCTCTGTGACCTTGCCGCCCTTGCCGGTGCCCTTGATGTCCTTGATGTTGATACCCTTCTCCTTGGCGAGGGTGATGGCACCGAAGGAAGCGTTGGGGAAGCGGTCGAGAGTGGTCTCGAGCTTGCCGGAAGAGCTGGTGTCCTCGGGGGCGGACTCGGGTTCGGGGGCGGGGGTGGGAGCGGACTTGGATTCCTCCTTGGCCTCCTCCTTGGGCGCGGGCTTAGCGGCATCACCACCGGCGTCGGCGGCAGTGAAGCCCTCGAAAGCGGCAACATCGGTGCCCTCATCGACGAGAATGGCAATGGGCTGTGCGGAAAGACAATGCGATCAGCTTGGTGTGCGGACATTTGGAGACGGTGACAGCGACAGTGGCGGCGACGTGGGCGGCGGACAGCAAACATGGAGCACCGTTGGGGATGGACCTACGTTACCGACGGCGACATCCTTCTCGCCAGCATCCTTGAGGATCTTGGCAATAACACCCTCCTCCTGGAACTCAAAGTCCATCTGGGCCTTGTCGGTCTCGATCTCGACGAGGACATCACCGGGGGCGATGCTGTCACCGGGCTTCTTCTGCCAGGCTCCGATATTTCCCGCCGTCATGGTGGGCGACAGGGCAGGCATCTTGATGACCTGGTGCGGGGGGTATGAGGCGTAACATCTCAGGATCTGGGTGCTGCGGACGAGGGTGTTGGGCAGCACGCGCCTTCTAAGGACCGTGGAGATCATTTTGGATAAAGTAGCTTCCGCGGGCGCGAAAGCAGGGAGACAGGACGATGGACGAAGACGGATTGAGATATCGAGGGGTATTCGACTCCAAAAAGACTCGTGGAGGAAACCGTCAGACGTCGGACAATTGAGTTTGTCGCCGTTCAATTGCTGGACGGGCTTGAAGCAGACTCGACGGGGACTCGAGGGGGGGCGGAAGGGAAGGGAAAAAGGAAGAGGCGACGGGACGCGGGATTATTTTTGGGACGACGAGGTTTGATGCTCGAGATTGTCGGACGGGAATCTTTCCTTGGGGCTGGAGTTTTTTGCGTTGAGCTCCGTCGCTGGATGGAGCTTGAGACGCTAGGCCCGATTGGGTCTTAGCGCGTCCCTACAAAATACGCCGCAGGGAGGGCCGTTAGCTGCGACTCGTGGAGGCACTGTCTCTTTTTTTTTTTTTCGGGCGGTGGGGCTAAGTTTTTAAGAGGGTGCAGGTGCACCGAGCTGGCTGTTGTAGTGCACCTTCACTCACTGACAGACAGACGTGCAGTTTTTAGTGAGTGAAGTGGTCAGTGCACCGACATTCCAGGGACGAGACTGGGCCGTTGGCCGCTAAAAGAGTCCAGCGGTCACAGTGGGTGGTAGTGGACAGGTTTCGCCGATAATTGTGACCGGTGGCCGGCGCATCGAAGGACGAACTAGGAGCGAGCCCAGCCAACCGGGTCCGCAGTCGCAGTCGCCGTTCGCCGTTGGTTGGCCAGAGGCGGTGTTGCTCTTGACCGAGCGACAGGCGAGGAGTGACCTCCAATGACAGTGGATGCGCTGAGGAAGTTCTCGGACTTGGGTGGGAATAAGAACGGGAAAACAAGGGATGAGCGCCTAACGCCGAAGACCTGCCAGCCAATGGAACACTCGAATTGTCCACGGCGTGGGGGCTCTCATCAAGGTCTCCATCAATTGGCTTCTGCGCCTTGGCTGGCCGCTTCTAAGCGCAACCGCGACCAGCAGACGCGATGTCGGACTGCTGCCACTGGCCAGTGCTCACTGCCACTGTGGTCTTCTGTTGGTTGCCTTACCTAATGGGATGGCCCATGCTCGGCCACTGATGCTTACCTCAGCAATTCATCAAAGCATGGACCACTTCGGCCATGTCAAGCGAGAGAGAGCTGACATAATGACGCAGCAAGCACTGCATCCTCCCTGGCTCAGTGTCCGCCACGTAAACCACATGGTGCACCGGCTTGACTGGCTCCAGCTTGCAGCAGCTACATTAAAGATGGAGAACCATCTACAGTGATAATTGATGGCTGATACAGTGTTTGATGAAGCCGATAGTCTATGCTTTTGCTGCCTAGTCAGCACAGTGCAGCTCCCTCTCCGTGCATCAGGAAATCTATCCTATCCCCAGAACCAAGCTACGTACCTTACCTTGTTGGTGTCCTCTCTCGCTGGACAGCGGCAGCACCAGCACCAACCTACAGGCTACCGTACGCCAGCAAGAGCCAGGGGTCCCTCCATTCAAAGAAATTTGGACCGTCACTGACCCGTGCTGGCCATTTCGATAGTTTGGATTTCGATTTCGAGGACCCCTTCAATACGGAGAGCCGCTCTCTTCATTTCACAACGACCGTCATCTACCATCCTTCCGGTCGACGACGACGCAAGCTCCTTTGTGCCGCGGCAACGAATCCATCGTCCTTCTCTCCTCAAGGACGACGCCGTCGCCTCCGAACGACACGTATCTTGGATCGCCGGGCTCTCCACGAATTACCTTAATACCTACCCCCTGCCCGCCCTGCATATGCGCCTGCGCCCCTCGATGACCGGCTTCCCAGCTCAAGCTCACCTTCGAATGCATCTACTAGAGTAGATCAATCTCCGACTTCTCCTCCTGATCACGAAACCTGTCCGCCTCGAAACGCGAATGGCACTTTGGCCTTCCATTGCTCCCCCATGAGCTCCCTCAAATTCCTTACCTCCTCCCTGGAGGCCATCGCGGCTTCCAAGGAGGCTCAGAGGAACAAACAACTGACCGAATCCCTCCAAAAGACCCTCGCCGCCATCAAGGAGAGCGAGCCGAATTTCCCGGACCCAGAGATTGTATTCGCCCCGTTACAGCTAGCAACAAGGACAGGCAACGTCCAGCTTGCCACCAGCGCACTCGACTGCATCGGCAAGCTCATATCATATTCCTACTTCACCGTCCCGAGCGCACCCGACGGCCAGCAAGATGCCCCGGCCGACCGAGCTCCCTTGATCGAGCGCGCCATCGATACCATCTGCGATTGTTTCCAAGGCGAGACGACCGCCGTTGAGGTCCAGCTGCAGATTGTCAAGTCGCTGCTGGCCGCCGTCCTCAATGACAAGATTGTCGTGCATGGCGCCGGTCTTTTGAAGGCCGTTCGTCAAGTGTACAATGTCTTCCTCCTCTCGCGGAGCACTGCGAACCAGCAGATGGCGCAGGGCACCCTCACCCAGATGGTCGGCACCGTGTTCGAGCGCGTCAAGACCCGCTTACACATGAAGGAGGCCCGCCTCAACCTGGACAAGCTGAAGCACAGCTCGAGTAACGTCACCTTTGAGCAGACCGAATCCGTCAATGGCGCAGGCCTTGCTGGCGAGGGAGACGAAGAGAGAGAGGACTCCCCGGCTCCAGATGGTGCCGAGCAAGGGCCCGCCGGCAATGCGGAGAACGGCAATGGGAAGCTGACCCTGAAGGATCTCGAGCACCGCAAGAGCTTCGACGATTCCCATTTGGGCGACGGCCCGACGATGGTCACAGAGATCAAGCCAGGAAGGAAAGCAGCCCGATCCGTCTCTGAGCAGTCCTCTCCTGAATCTACCGTCGAGGACAACGCCGACGACCTGGATGCGGAGGACGAGGTATACATCAAGGACGCGTACCTGGTCTTCCGGTCGTTTTGCAATCTCTCAACCAAGGTCTTGCCGCCAGACCAGCTGTACGATCCTCGCGGCCAACCGATGCGCTCGAAGCTCATTTCCCTCCATCTGATCCATACGCTCCTCAACAATAACATTGCCGTTTTCACTTCTCCCATATGTACCATTACCAACTCCAAGAGCAACGAGCCTACGACCTTTCTTCAAGCGATCAAGTTCTATTTGTGTCTCAGTATAACACGAAACGGAGCCAGTTCGGTCGATAGAGTGTTCGACGTGTGCTGCGAAATCTTTTGGCTCATGCTAAAATACATGCGGGAGTCTTTCAAGGTGCGTGGTGCAGCAGTTATCTCGCGGAAATGCCATACTAACAAGGCGCATAGCTGGAAATCGCAGTCTTTCTCAACGAAATCTACTTGGCATTGCTGGCCAGGAGAACAGCTCCTATTACCCAGAAGGTGTATGTGGTGAACGTTTTGAACAGATTCTGTGCAGACTCACGGGCCCTGGTCGAGACGTACTTGAACTACGACTGCGAGAGGAGCGTGGACAACATCTTTCAGACCATTATCGAGGACTTGTCCAAGTTCTCGACAGCTGCCGTGCCCGTGACGCCCGCCCAGGAGCAGCAGTATGAGGAGAAGAGTTCAAAGAGCGCGAATGGAGGTGATTGGCAACTGCGGCCCATCCTGCCACCGCCGCTCTCTGTCGCACAAATCGCACCTCATACAGAACCCGAGCCTGAGATCCCCAAGGAATATGTGATGAAGCGGGTCGCGTTGGATGCCATCGTGGACTCACTAAGGTCCATGGTGGACTGGTCTGCTGCGGTACGACCTGACGCGAATGGGGTTAGGCCTGATGGTGATACGAGAAACTCTGAAGACCTGCGGCCGTCAATTGACCCTAGCATGAGCGAAAACCCATCGCGCTTCGAAACACCCCTGCCGTCAACACCCGTCTTAGAAGATGATCCTGCATTCTTAGAGAAGGCAAAAGCGCGGAAGACGGCCATGAACAACGCGATCAAGCAATTCAACTTCAAGCCCAAGAGGGGAGTGAAGCTTCTGGTCCAAGACGGCTTTATCCCTAGTGATAATCCGACAGATATCGCCAAATTTCTGCTCACCGAGGATCGCCTCGACAAGGCTCAGATCGGTGAATACTTGGGCGAAGGTGACCCGAAGAATATCGAGATCATGCACGCCTTCGTCGACTCGATGGATTTTACCAAGAAACGATTCGTCGACGCCCTGCGCACTTTCCTACAGTCATTCCGTCTTCCAGGAGAGGCACAGAAGATTGATCGTTTCATGTTGAAGTTTGCCGAACGTTACGTGATGGGTAACCCCAACGCCTTCGCCAATGCCGACACTGCCTACGTTCTGGCGTACTCCGTGATCATGCTTAACACCGACTTGCACAGCAGCAAGATCGCCAAGCGCATGAGCAAGGAGGAGTTTATCAAGAACAACCGGGGCATCAACGACAACGCGGATTTGCCCGATGAGTATCTCGTAGGAATCTACGACGAAATCGCCAGCAACGAAATCGTGTTAAAGAGTGAGCGCGAAGCTGCTGCGGCTGCTGGAGCTGTCCCGCCACCATCCACCGGCATCGCTGCTGGTCTCGGCCAGGCCCTTTCCAACATGGGCCGCGACCTTCAAAGAGAGGCCTATTTGCAACAATCCGAGGAGATTGCGCTTCGATCAGAGCAGCTTTTCAAGACCCTATACAAGAACCAACGCAGGAACGCGCAACGATCGGGTGTCAAGTTCATTCCTGCCACTTCCTTCCAACATATCGGACCCATGTTTGATGTCACATGGATGTCATACTTTTCTGCCCTGTCAAGCCAAATGCAAAAGACCCAGAACCTTGAGATCAACAAGCTGTGTCTGGAGGGCATGAAGTTGGCAACCAAGATTGCTTGCGTTTTTGATCTGTCGACTCCTCGCGAAGCGTTCGTGTCCGCATTGAAGAACACTACGAACCTCAACAACCCGCAGGAGATGTTGGCCAAGAATGTGGAGGCACTCAAGGTCATCCTGGAACTAGGTCAGACTGAGGGCAACGTGCTCCGGTCGTCTTGGAAGGATGTCCTCATGTGCATTAGTCAGCTGGACCGATTGCAGCTCATCACTGGCGGTGTCGATGAGAGTGTCGTCCCCGATGTGTCCAAGGCACGCTTCATGCCGCCTCAGAGAGAGAATACCAGCGACTCTCGCTCGTCAACACAATCTAAACGCCGACGAAGCCAAGCGCGGCCGGGAGCTGGATCCCAAGGGTTCTCTAGCGAGATTGCGTTGGAGAGTCGGTCTGACGAAGTCATCAAGGCGGTTGATAGGATATTCACAAACACGGGCAACCTCAACGGAGAGGCTATTGTCCACTTTGCTCGAGCTTTGACGGAAGTCAGCTGGGATGAAATCAAGGTGTCTGGATCCAACGACTCGCCACGTACGTACAGCTTGCAGAAGATCGTTGAGATCGCCTACTACAACATGACGCGTGTGCGTTTTGAGTGGAGCAACATCTGGGATGTTCTGGGTGACCACTTCAACCGTGTCGGCTGCCACAACAACATCACCATTGTATTCTTTGCGCTCGACTCTCTTCGCCAACTTTCCATGCGATTCATGGAACTTGAGGAACTGGCTGGTTTCAAATTCCAAAAGGACTTTTTGAAACCATTCGAACATGTCTTGGCCAACTCCACCAACATTGCTGTCAAGGATATGGTGCTCAGATGCTTGATCCAAATGATTCAAGCTAGGGGCGATAACATCCGCTCTGGCTGGCGAACAATGTTTGGTGTCTTTACTGTGGCTGCCCGCGAGGCCAACGAAAGCATTGTGAGCCTTGCCTACGAGAATGTCACACAGGTTTACAGAACCAAATTTGGTGTGGTCATTTCACAGGGTGCTTTTACCGACTTGATTGTTTGTCTCACCGAGTTCTCAAAGAACATGAAGTTCCAAAAGAAGAGTCTCCAAGCGCTGGAGTCGCTTAAGTCCATTATCCCTCGCATGCTTAAAACGCCAGAATGTCCTCTGTCTCAAAAAGGACAGTCAGCAACCGGCGACATCCACACTTCAGCAGCTGATACTCTGCAAAGATCTCAGAACCGCACGTCAGTGGAAGAAGGCTATTGGTTCCCAGTCCTGTTTGCCTTCCATGATGTGTTGATGACGGGCGAGGACCTCGAGGTCCGATCCAACGCTCTCGAGTACTTCTTCGACGCCTTGTTGAGATATGGAGGCGAGTTCCCACCAGATTTCTGGGATATTCTGTGGCGTCAGCAGCTGTACCCCATCTTCATGGTGCTGCGGTCTAGGCCTGACCTCAACAACGCGCTGAACCATGAGGAGCTATCTGTCTGGCTTTCCACCACCATGATCCAAGCCCTCCGAAACATGATCACGTTGTTTACGCACTACTTCGAGGCCTTGGAGTACATGCTGGACCGGTTCTTGGAGTTGCTGGCTCTTTGTATCTGCCAAGAGAACGACACCATTTCCAGGATTGGCAGCAACTGCTTGCAGCAGCTCATCCTGAAGAACGTGGCGAAATTTTCGCATGAGCACTGGACCAAGATCGTGGGTGCCTTCTGCGAACTGTTCGCCCGAACGACAGCCCACCAGCTTTTCTCCGCTACTACCATCAACTCAACAGCCTCAATCGATCTGCCGCCGAACGGCCTCGAATTTGCTGGTCCTCTCAGCCCTACTACCGATACCACCCCGGTTGACGAAGAGTCTTTGAAGATCAACGGCTCTGAGAAGAACGGCGATGACGCTGACACGAACTCATTGGCAGCCCACGCCGGCACGGTAGAAGAAGATGACCTCAAGACCCCGACAGCAGCGGCCCCACCTCAAGCCCAAGCGCCGTTGGAGGAGTTCAAGCCCTCATCAAACCTTCAGCAACAGCCCGTGGTCGTTACTGCCGCCCGCCGGCGCTACTTCAACCGCATCATCTCACGATGCGTCCTCCAGCTGCTCATGATCGAGACGGTGAACGAGCTCTTTAGCAACGACACAGTCTATTCCCAGATCCCTACGGCGGAACTCCTCAAGCTTATGGGGCTACTTAAGAAGTCTTACCTCTTCGCCAGAAAGTTCAACGCCGACAAGGAGCTTCGGATGCGCCTCTGGCGCGAGGGCTTCATGAAGCAAGCGCCGAATCTGCTCAAGCAGGAGAGCGGTGCCGCCGCTACTTACGTCGCCATCCTCTTCCGCATGTACGCAGACGACAGTGACGAGCGCGCTTCGGCTCGTGACGCCATTGAGCAGGCCCTGATTCCCCTGTGCAAGAGCATCATCAAGGACTTTGTTGCTCTCGAGGAGGACAGCCAGCACCGCAACATCGTCGCCTGGCGCCCCGTCGTCGTCGACGTTCTCGAGGGATACGCCGCCTTCCCCGTGACCTCGTTTTCGAAGAACATTAAGGAGTTCTACCCGATGGTCGTGGAACTTCTTGGCAAGGACCTAACGTCGGACCTGCGCACAGCGCTGCTCCTGGTGCTCCGCCGCGTCGGCGAGGTCGGTTTGGGTATCGAGGGAATGACCAAGGTGGACCTGGATCGCAGGAACAGCATCTTGAGCCACGCGACGGACGTGGACGGGCCCGAGGGGGACGCATCGGCCAGGATGAGGCGCTGAGTTGGAGGCCCAGCATACAAAACTCAGGTGTTGCACAGGGAGAGGCGTAATGGATAGATTGAGGGGGAATCATTTCATGTAAAATTATTGTACCCGGCTCGGATTGCCGAGGCCTTTCGCAGTTCGTGTCCATATTGAAGACATCCTACCATGCTTGTCCCAGACCAGTGCCATGCTTCATAAACGCCTTTTGTACCATTTCCTTATTGCGACCACGCTCCTCCTCAGCCGCGTGCAGACATGATGTCCCGGATGAACGTCCTCAACTGCTCCGACTCCTCCGGGACAGTCCGGTCCGGCAGACTCCTCAGCGCGTCCTTCAGCATCTGATCATCCTTGCTCGCCTGCCGTACCAAGTCGCGCAGGATCCCCATTGTTCGATGCGACTGCTCCGCCACCCTCATGACACTCACCAAAGTCTCGAAGAAGTCGACTAGGCTCAGATGCATCAGCGTATCCTCCATATCCACCATTTTCAACGCCGCGAGCTGCAGCAGGCCCACGTCGTTGGATCCCGTCAGGTCCGGGAACTGCGACGTGCCGACCTCGACGATGTTCAGGCTCGCGAGCCGCGGGAGGACGCGCAGGATGCGGCCCTGGGCGAGGGACAGCTGGTGCTCGGACAGCGGCGCGTCCTCGGCGGGGTCCTGGCCGCGGGCGAGGGAGAGGACGAGGCCGAAGAGCTCGCGGTCGTGGAAGAGGCGGCGCCACATCCGCCCCTGGCCCGGGGCGCGCCTGCGGACGAGGTCGGTACCGGTAAGGTTCGGGAGGGCGGCGGGCGGGGGCAGTTCGCAGTCTGTCTCGAGGAGGTCGCCGATGACGCGGGAGGCCTTCTCGCCGACCTCGACCTGCGGGGCGGCGAGCCAGCGGCGGAGGAGCTCGAGGAGGACTTTGGGCATGAGGGAGAGGATGGCGGCGTCGGAGGGGGTGGCGGCTGCCTTTTCGAGGATGGCGAGGGCGAGGAGGTTGGCGGAGGGGGCGGGGGAGCGCAGGGCGGAGATGAGGGAGGATTCGTCGGCGAGCTGGAGGGTTTGGGTGAAGGGGACGGGGGAGAGGAGTTTTATTGTGAGGGAGACGATGGGGGCGGGGTCGTGGGGGGTTGTTTTGAGGATTGTTGTGAGTTTTGGGAGGAGGGTTGGGAGGAGGGGCGGGATGTTTGATTCTGTGCGTATTTGTTAGCATTGGGAAATAAAGAGAGGCAGGGAGAGGAAGGGGGAAAAGAGAGGGACTGACCTGTGAGTTGGAGCTCGATGTCGTCGAGGATCTTTGGTTGGAGGGGCGTTTCGGGGGAGGTGACTAGGTCGTCGAGGTGGGCTGTGAGCTCGTCGAGCCCGGTTATAGGGATTGTGTCGGTTGCCATCTTGGGTACGACGGGTTCTGGCATAGCAGGTTTGGTTTTGAAGGTCTTGCGGCTTGTCGAGGTGAAGAATTAGCAGAAGGAAAGTTGGTGATGTCTGCAAGGTGGAGGAGCTGTTGGAGGTTACGGATGGCGGGGGGAGCTGGAAGCTTTCCTGCTCGGCCTAAGGGTCCCCGGAAGCTAAGATAAGATAAGGCAGCCGCAAGCTGCGTGTGCTTGGTGCGTAGCACTTTGGTGCCTTACAGGGATGGCGGTAGCGGGGCCAGCGGGCGAGAGCGACGACCCCGCTATGTGCCTGCCTGCTGGTCCAGATGCAAGTGACGATAGCTTCATGACTTCTTGAACAGGACTCTCTGTCTTTGTTTTATTCAATTGCACTCAGTGTATCATGAAATCTCTGGGATAAGAGGCTTCAACAAGTAACGGACGATATTTCACAGACACAAGTATGCTTCCTGTCAGAGCTCACAGCAACATATTGGACCGGCTCAAAAATGCGGTGCCGTGATAAAACAACTGCATTTGTATAAGATGCCTTGACCCAAGTCGTTTTCTACCATTACTTTACCTTGATAGTTTCCATGAATAAGTATCCAGTAGTGTTCCCCGGATATGTGAAGATCAGTTCGAATAGTGATCCCCAGAGAGCTACACCAGCCACCTTCGCCAATCAGAGCCCACCATTACCCCAATTGACCCCGCTAAAAAATCAAGACGCCTAACTTGAGGTCGGCGCCAACCATGACTGCGTCTCCGACATTGACTCTTTTTCATTCGACTCACAAAACAACCTCGCTGCGCTGCGCCAAGAGACGCCCGGCAATCCCCCGACTATCTCGGCCCCGTCAAGTCCCTTTCCTCAAGACCTGATATTCAGATACGGTGCGTCAACCTCAGTATCTACACAGGCGAGACCTTACCTTCAACCGAGGCACGCGAGCGAAGCGAGGCCAAATCGCCAACGCTACACCAAACAGTTGCTGACGATCGTCCACGCAGAGCCGTCCCGAAAGCAATCATATCGAACGACCGAGAACAATGTCGCGCGGAGGACGAGGCGGAGGACGGGGCGGCCGCGGCGGCAAGGCAGGCCCCCAGTTGTCCTGGGACAACGGCGAACACGCACCCGACACCCGCCCCTCGGAGCTCTTTCCCGTACGCCCTCTTCTCTCTATCTACAGACCCCAAAACTAACAGATTCAAACACAGCAATACGCCGTCCCGACAGCGAAACCCCTCTCCGTCCTCGAACAAGCCAACGTCAACGCCTTCCTCCTCTTCCGCCGCCAGGTCCAGGACGGGCCGCTCTACACCCGCAAGCGCACCTGGGGCATGGACCCGTCCAACCCGCGCAAGCTTTATGGCCAGGACCAGGTGAACGCAAAGTACGGCGTGCGCACGCGCGCCACCGCAGACCCCTTCACGGGCGTGCCGACCTACTCGCAAAAGTTCGCCCGCCCGGAGCGCGCGCTCCCCGAGTTCGGCTCGCGGCCGTTCTGCAAGGAGTTCTTCCCCGCGGAGCTGCACGCGACGCTCGACGGTGACGACGTCGCTCCCGGCGAGAAGCGCCGCGGCGGCGAGGCGAAGCGGTTGAGGCTGTCGCGCATCACGGCGCTGCCGACCGCCGAGGACGTGTTCCAGGTCGAGGAGCCCGCTGTGGGGCCTGACGGGGCGAAGAAGACGCTCGAGGCGCTGGAGAGGATGCCGGATGCCGAGGGCGCGGAGGGCGAGGAGGAGTGGGAGGAGGGCGCCGAGGAGGAGGAGCATGATGTGGAGTACGACGACGAGGATGCGGGCGACTACGACGCAGAGAACTACTTTGATGACGGGGAGTTCGGAGATGATGATGGTGGGGATGATGACCATGGCGGTCGCGAGGGGTCGTACTGATCATTGCGAAAGAGAGACAGCGTCATTTTTTTGAATCAAGAGAGGGGTAGCGAAGGCGGAAGGATCTGCAGAGACTTTGCCTACCTCACGAGGAATGAGGATTAGCATATCAGGCGTTGGGCGGATGAACGGCTTTGCTGAGCGAGACAGCTCCCAGATACCCATCATATACAACAGACACAAGAGCATTGAATTTCACATTTGGAGACTGGAGAAATCGGTGAGTCAGGGGTATTCTGACATTGGGTATCAACGACCTGTGCCGCCGTGCTCTATGTACTCTACAACATGACACTCCACGGTCATCACGAATCGCTCTCCTGGCGCCGTAGCTGCAACATCGCCTTATCTCCAGGCTCCAGTCTCGACGCCATTATTGCAAAGGGAATGACGCCGCGACTTGAATGCCGCAGGAGCCAACGTCAGCGGTATTTTGCCGGCGGATTTTGTGCACGAAGCTCGCTCGATTCTGCCATGCTGCCGGTGTATACGTTTTAGCCATCCTGAACGCCGTATGCTTCCCACAGCCCTTATGCCAAACGTCCCGTCCCCGGACCCAAGCCTCATCATTACTCTAGTCCAATATTCTGACATCTCCTCACTTGGTGGGGTACTGGCGCTGAAGCTGGGTAAGCTTTTCGCGTACATCCACAATGCCGCCTGCCGCCTCATAAATTTTGTCACCCATCATCTTGATCGTCTCCAAAAGGTCAAGGACCATGTTGAAGGCAGGAACCTGCGTCTGGTCGCGCAGGGCGCGCACCCGCTCATAGAGGCCGTGCTCGACACCCGGCATGTGCTGCTCCATCTCCTTAATCTTCTGCACCTGGAACTGGTGCAGCTCCTTTAGCCTGTCGGCCTCGTTCGAGAACAGGGTGAGTACGTCCTCCAGGTTGCGGTCTTGGTTGCCGTTCGGCGCGTTACTGCCGGTTCCGCCGCGGGTGAGCCACGTCTGGTGGTAGTGTGCAGGAAGCTTGAGTTGATCGGCACCAGCAAACGCCATCTTTGCGATATCGGCATCCGACTTGACGAGGTCTTTGAGGTGTGCCAGGGTGACAATATCCTCGTCCAGGGTTGTCTTGACGCCCTCGTACTTGCGCTGCAGCCAGGTGACGTCGTTGGTGAGCTGAGCGAGGTCGCCGCCGTGAGCCGCCATGAAGCCCCTGATCTCGGACGCGTGGTTCATGAAGCGCTGAATCATCGTGTCGCAGTTCTCCATCTCGGTCTGAAGAGACTGCTCGAGGTCGTTGAAGCGGGTAGTGCCCTTGACGTTCGAAAGGTCCACCCTTACGCCGGGAACGGTTTGCTGCGTCGTCGACTGACCCATAGTCAGGCCGGGAGCTGTGTTGTTCTGTTGCTGGGTTGAAGCGCCGCCGCCACTATGAAACATTAGCATGAGCTGCGAAGGGTATAACGAACTCGATTACAAGACAACTTACAAAAGACCGCCGGGCTTGGCTTGGTTTTGGGCAAGACTCGAGCCAAAGAGACCACCGCCGCCTTGTTGCGGCGTCTGCTGGGCCTGTGCGTTTGTGTTTCCACCACCAAACAGTCCTCCTGATGCTTGTTGCTGAGGCGGTGCCATCGACTGACCAAAGAGACCACCCGCTGGCTTCTGCTGGGCCGCTCCAAACAGTCCTCCGCTCTGTTGAGGCTGCTGCTGGCCCGTCTGCTGTGCTGGTGTCTGGTTTCCAAACAGTCCTCCACCCGTAGTGCCGGTTTGAGCTGTGGTATTCGCCGCTTGACCGAAAAGTCCTCCCGACTGCTGGGGCTGGGGTGTCGCTGTTGTCGCCGCGCCGCCGAAGAGACCTCCGGCCTGTTGCTGGGGTTGGGATGCTGTAGTGGATGCTCCAAACAGGCCGCCGGTTGCGGGTGTCGATGGCTTGTTGCCAAACAATCCTCCACCCGCAGCTCCAGGTTGGGTTCCGCCAAAGAGTCCGCCGCTCGTAGCAGGTTGTGTCGTGGCCGCTGCGTTTCCAAAGAGTCCCCCCCCAGCTGCAGGAGTCGACGAAGGGCCGGCACTGCATGCCACCTTTGTTAGCAAAGAATCGAGGCATATTACGAGGACAAAGCTTAAGGCTCCCAATGCAGTGGCCCGAAATAGAGCAAGACTTACGCAGCATTAGCAGCACCAGTGTTGATGCTCAAGCCACCGCCAGTTTTCGCACCGAACAGCGACATGTTGGCGGTCGGGTTCCCTGGTGCGACAGAGCCAATGGTATTATCGTTTGCGATCGAGGTGAAAGGCGGGATCGAGACCGTGTTCGAGGTGAAAGCCGAGGTAGGGCGAGGCTGATGGACGTTGACTCGAGCTGTTGGATTGTTTGTTGCTGCTTGTTCTCCTGCCGGCTGCTGCTGCTGCTGTTGCTGCGCGGTCGACGCGAAAGAAGAATTGGCGGCAGGGACTGAAGGGCACGGGCCACCTACAGCTTTCTGAGCTGCTGCTGCCTTTGCCAGATGCGACCGCCTGGGATTGGCTATTCGGCGGTCTGAGATGCCGCCTCCGGGGTTCCACACCGAAGCTGCCAGACCGGGGCGCTGATTGGGCAATGCTGACTGCACCTGGTGTTGCTGCTGTTGCTGGCCCGTGCCTTGCATCTGGATGTCCTGGGAAGCTGCCGCTGCTGTTGCTCCTGTTGCGAAAGGCATCGCCGTGAAGCCTCGACCGAAAACACCACCACCACCGCCACCTCTGCTCCCACCACCAGTTCCAAACGTAGAGCCGTCCATCACAGTCGCGAAAATGGATATCGACGAGGATGATGATTTTTACGCGCCCGAGGAGCCGACTGTTCCTGCGCCCGCGCCCGCGACCGAAAATGCTGCTGCACCCAAGGCGCCGTCGCCAAAAGTAGAGTCCAAAAATGACGAGTTGGAGGAGGGCGAGGAGGAAGATGAGGGTGGCGCCATGGACGAAGACGATGATGAAGACTCCGTAAGCTTCTGCCTGCACCTCAAGTCGCTCTGCGTATTTGTAGGCCGCCCGTGTATAAGCTGGTGACTGACTGTTCTGGCGCTTTCTGTAGGATATCGACATCATCACCGAGCGCAAAGACGGCACAAAGGCTGCACCCCCAACGTACGTCTCAACCACCACTTTCTAGCACACAGTCAAAGACTTCCTAGACACTCATCAAACCATAGACAATCAAGATACAGCGACATCAGAAACATTCCGCAAAGATCAGCCTCCAACGACATGACTGTCAAGGCTGCCCCAGCGAAGGAGGAGTCGCCAGCTGCCTCTGACCTCCCTCTGGGCGTCCCCAGCGCCGACAAGGCTGCCGCTGCCGCTTCCAAGTCCACGGTAGACGTCAACGCGAACCCTCCATACCCTCCCGCTGGCAAGCCCATCACCGCTGTCAACATTGACGAGGGTAAGAACGACCCGCCCTACGCTACGAACCGCACCTAGCTAACCCTGCCAGATCTCCCCGAGAACGAGAAACCCTGGCGCAAGCCCGGCACCGATATCAGTGATTACTTCAACTATGGTTTCGACGAGTTCACCTGGGCCCTATACGCCGCCAAGCAAGAGGCCGTCCGTGGCGAGTACAATGCCGACGCTATTGCCGCCGGTAACAAGAAGATGATGGAGGACTTTGGCATGATGATGATGGGTGGCATGAACATGCCCGGTGGAGGAGCTGGCCCCCAGCAGGCCCAGGCTGCTGGTATGGGAGGCATGCCCGGCGGCATGGACGGCATGCCCCCCGACATGCAGGCCATGATGCAGCAGATGATGGGACAGGGCATGGACCCCAGCCAGATGGACCCCGCCACCATGTCTGCCATGTTTTCCCAAGGCGCCAACGCCGGCGGCCAAGCAGGCCAGCAGCAGAACTTTGGCCAGGGCGGCTTCGGAGGAAATCAGGGCCAGTACGGCGGCTACGATCAGTCGGGCATGGGTGGCAACCGCGGCGGCTTCGGCGGTAGGGGCCGCGGTGGACGTCGCCAGTGGTAAAACATCAAAAAGCTTGCTCTTCATGTGTGCTGGCGGTTGTCCAGCCTGGCTGGCGTTTTCGGGATTATGGTGAGGTCGCAAAATGGTTTGCTTTAGGGTTTCTGGATTGGCCATGGAATTGGCCCAAGCAGGCATAGAGATACCCTGACAATTGATCTGGCATTTCTATCACTGGCAAGCTGTTTTGCTCCATCTTAGTGCCACACAAGCGGACTGGGTCGTCTGGTGGCGGTATATGCTCATTGCTGCCTCCCGTTTTCTGCCTAAACGTTTTCGATTTGTCCCTCACAGAAGCGTGCTTGATGGTCTAAACACGTTTGCTGCGCGAAGCTTTTGTCATTTGCGTTTGCCGTGTGCCCCTTTAATGCACACTCTGCCCCTCCTGCTGTCTTGTGATATCTTCTCACCTTATCCAGGCATCTCCATGCTGCTGTGGCCGCCGAAGGTCATTCCAATGAAGGACATAAAAGGCCGCCTATTCTTCTCTGCCGTTTCTTTCACATCAGCCAACTCCTTCATCCTATTTTCATCTACCGGGATTGGGGCATGAGCCTCTCTACCGGGTTCCCGGGCCCTCAGCCACGCGGCTTAGGCTGTGTGCCCTTGACCTCGTCATGGACAGACAAGCCCATCGCTGTCTGGGGCTGTGACCATTCTCTCTCGCATCCTTCATATCTGCTTCTCAAACAAGAACACGTATTCTTAACATTCCAGACGAGCGAACGGATTACAAACCTCGCATGTCGTGAAAGAGACAGCTTCAATTGCTCCATAGAAAGGGCTGCAATTGGAAACTGCCTCTTGAGGAAGGACAGTTGGAGGAGAGCCAGAAGCTTGCCAAGCGTGCATGAAGATATGCCGCACGATGCGGCGGGCACGGCCCGAGGATAAGAGAACACGCGGCGCAAGTAGCTTTGTTATCAGGTTGCTGTCAAGGGATGGGAGATGTCCATCCTCCGGACCCGTTCTCACATTACGTTGGGACATTCTGGTCATCCCGCTTTGTACTCCGGTTTCCCGCCTTGGTATTACGAGCTAGCCTCATGAGAATTCTAGCAGGTGCCTATGTAGCCTTGCTGAGTTTCCTCAATGATCGCGCGGGGGTCATATAACCGAGAGACCACGATCATGGCCCAAATAGGAGGGAGAGTCGACCTCAGTAGACTTCGTCGCTACCGCCGCGCTTTAAGAAGCAACCTTCGCCGTCATGGTCCTTCGGCTCTGCGGGTCACGACCAGCCTCCGACAGTGCGGACTATAACAACAGCCGCAGCTGTGCCAAAACCACTCTTGCCGGTAGCTTGACCAGCTTTACCTGCAGTACAATCAGCAGTGCCTCCTCAGCAGCCTGCATCTCCCGAACGAAAGCTCAGAAACGCAGCGAAAACAGCGCGTCCAACCGTCAACAAAACATAACTGCGATGCCTCTGGCTTTGACGTTGGGAGGACATCTCAGTTCGTGCCTTATACGATGGTGCACTTGGTGGTTCTGCGTGGTAAGGCGTCACCAGCACCTCTAAGACTACCATCTCCAGCGTACGGCTTGTGAAGCTGGGCAGGCAGATGGAAGAATATACCAAGTACAACGGCCTTTAGCCACGAAGACTCCACTAAGAAAGAAGGCACGGAGGCCGCCATGCTTGGGCTACATCTGACGACGGGCCACTCTACCGCCTGTTGCCAGTACTTCAACCCCAGCAATCAGAAACCAAGCTGACTACAGTTCATCGCTATCACCCCCCCTACCAATGAAGGCTGCTAATTACTGCTTGTATCTTCGTAAATCACATCGACAACGATCCCGGCACAACCCCGGGCCCCTCACCAGGAACCATTTTGCTGACTACAACATATATCTTCGTCCTGGATATCATCTGGGTAGCCGGCGTCAAGACCATCGCTTATGATGCGAATCACATATTCAATCGCAACCGCAGCAGAAAGAGTGGATCGGGAGCCTGCTCCCTGCGGTGATACCTTACTGAAAGAATTGTGACCCTCATAAGCCCCCTCAACTCGCGATATATTTAGACGCCCTCATGAAGACCCAAATAGCGCTTACTTCGTCGCGCTACGTGGTCGTAAACGAGGACGGCTGTCCGACCGAATATGAATAAAGCGCAGGATTCCTCCTGAGGTGCGCACAAAAATCTTCTTCCCCCCGCGCAACCTATCACCTTCACGAGCGAGAACCGTCCCGCTCGATTTTTCACAACACCACTGCTCACAAGAAAGCGCATTCCCTCCCTCTTCATCATATCAATCACCGCGAGCCTTCTCAGGTGGATGAACTTGCGTTACACTTTTCTTCTCCCGCCTGATAATCATCAAAAACTACGGGCCCGCGGCCACGAAACACTCGCCAGACAATTCACAAGATTGACTGAGGGAAGCCGCGATGTCATACAATGGAACATGCCACTGCGAGACAACATTGATGTATGTTGAAGCATGTCTCCGCATGCGATCGCGAGAACACCGAATGACCCGCTACATTCAGCTCCCAGTAACGGAGACCCGGGCATGGCGCAAGGCATTCAGGAAGATGTAGGGCTATAGCTGGAGGAAGTCCATAACCCCCTGCTGTTGAGGCCTTGACCCAAGAACTCAAACTCACGCCAATACTGTTCATTGATACTACCGCCCCTTCTTGGGGCCGCTTCTATTACAATCGCCCATTGCTACACCATAGGCCCATAACGTGGATATAGTAGTCTAGAGGCCAGGATTGCCGAGAAGACCGAGTACACCACAGGCGGTCACGATCCTCGCAACGATAATTTCAGAATGGAAGCTGTCACACTAGGTCGGCCTCGCTAAAGCGAGCTGGTCCCGTTATCTCTCTCCACCTCAGATCGACAAAGTCGATTCTTCCATTCACAACTCAAACCACACAACCCAGAAAGATGACGTACTTGGCGAAATTATCCCACAACGCGCATCGTCATTGATATCGCTATATCAGACGAATCGGTGAGCTTCTTTGCTATTTTGCTTCGTTCTTGTTTCTCGTCAGAACAACAGATTGTCTCTTTGACGGTGGATGACGTGACAGCAGCATCCCTTCGAGCGCCGCCAAACTTGAGGCAACGAAGGACTGTTGGGATACACATCGTAGAGAAAATATTATCGCCTGATGGCGAACTCTAGCTGTCAGAAAGCTGGATGCCCCGGGACCTTGCTTCTATGGCAAAGCTCGTCTTGCTTTCGGCCGTCGTCGTTGAAGTTTATCAATTTCGGAATCCGACTCCCATACATCTCCTGGGGCCGGAAGTCGTTCCATGCACTTCCAAGCACGTGCTGAGAGCCACAATAGAGAGGCTAGTCAGAGTAGACAGTGGTTGATTCCAGGAGCCGGCTGATATTGGAGTGTCGCTGTACAAGGAGCCAGTTGATAAACATAGCCTCCTGGATGGGTGCCTGACTGGTTTGACAGTGGCCCAAGGCCTAGAATTTTTTCATGATTCCTAAATTACCCGCAAGCGTCAGGGGCTGAATGTGAAGAAATTCTTGCTTGCACTGGCGATGGGACAAAGCTGGCCTTGCTATATCACACCTCCATCCTATGAATATCACCGGGGGCCCTGTGAGACCACTGGGTTCAGCTCAGTTGCGACATAAAAATTTGATTATTTCTGTCACGTACATGTGAAACACATTGATGGCAATCTTCCGAAGCGAGTCGACCGAATTGCCATCTCATGCCTTGTAGCCCTCGTGCTACGGGGATGGGTATGGCGGATTTCGAGTCCGGGCCTTCAGGGATCAACAATGGACCAACAAAGAAAAAGAAGTCACGAGAACAGCATGATTGGCTGGATTCACCCTCATAAGTTCATTTTCTCGCTGCTCCTACTGTTCTGGCACACGGAATACCACCGGAAGATGATTAGATTCCGCGGTACTCAAGATTAGCGTGTATGGACATTCACACCATTAGTTCGCTCAAGCTTGAGAAACAGCATGGGAATACGAGGGTATATCGTCAAGTACCATGGAATCCGCGTCCGTTCGTGGATCAGACAGGAGCCCAGATAGGGGCGGGCATTGGAGCTGACGCCGACTGGAACTGAGATGATTGAGGTCGAAGTAAATGTGACGCTCCTGCAAGTCACGGGCATGCTTGAAGTAGACTTTACGATCTGTTAGGTTTACAGCTCTGGAACCTCCCGTCAGAACGAAGACTCATGTTATCAGGAGTTTCTGGTTTCGGTATGGTCTGAGCAAACATTCGAGCCATCCACCTTTTCGGCCAAGTTTCTGGGTTCAAGACGAGGTTTGCGGGGCCTTGTACCAGGACATTTGAAGGCACAACTCACGTGGCTTGCGAGGGCCTCAGCCTCTTGAGGAGCTCTCTTATCTGCGGCGAAGGAGACTCTCGACCGACGATCTTGAAGTTCTGCAACCCCTCGAATCTGCCCGGGGCCTCGAACGTAATATCACTCGCTAATGTTACAAGTCCATAAATACCGATGCTGGAGTCCACAAATGGCAGGACCCGAGAGAGTTGATGGAAGAACTTTGGCACGTACAGAAACGAAGAAACGGTGCCCCCAAGCATGGAATAGGGTGGATGACGCCGTGTCCGCCTGAGACTAAAGTTGCCGCGTATCGTTCGACCTGAAGGTTGTCTGCATATAATGCACAGAGGCCTTTCAGCTAACCCACAACAACCAAATGGACAAACGTACTTCGGCCAACCCAGAGTAGGAGCTGATGGATGTTCTCAAGCTGCTCCCACGACACGATTGCCATCCTGATATTAGATCTCGAAAGAATGGCCAATGATCCACCCGAGACAGGGAAGGAATTTGGGAGTTGGTTGCTCCCGAATGAGTAGAAGAGAGCGCTTACACCGGTTCCCAGCGGTTCGCCATCATCATCATCATTCAGAGGATTCACGTTCGAAATAGAGCAATTTCAGGCTTCGAGGTAACCGAAGCAAAGTTGCGCAAAGAAAGAGGACGGGGCCGTTTGGTCACGGACGATGACCAACACAAAATCGAAGGTTGCAAAGCCCAGATTGACGGTCAATCACCCACCCTTGAAACACAATAACCAGACCGCACATAAATTGCGGAAGCGGGTCCTACCAACAATAATGATACATAGGAAGTACTATGAGAGGTAAATACTATGGTCTCAGAAGACCTAGACGTCCCAGAACGCGAGCGACAACCCAAATATTGACATGTTGCCATCGTCAATGAGGCCCAGACATCGCCACGTGTAAATACCACTGCAACTTAATCAATCAATACCCGCAGCTCTTATTATGACCACACCTGGATACTTAGGACCACGAGCTGTGGAGGATTTTCCAACTTGTCATCAACACAAAGCCCGCGACTGGAAAGATTTTCTGGCTTCACTCGGACAAAGCACGGATGACTTCGATGTTCGTACGACAAAGATTGAAGCCATCGTCAAAAGATCTCGTAATGGGGACAAAACGGGAAGTAAGCTGGTGGTGCGGGGCAAAAAAAATTGAACAGAGCCGGTGACTCTGAGCCATTTCATCTTGAGAACGTTTCGCACTGGGCTCTTTGGCCCTTTTGTACTTGGGTGAGCACTGTTTACAGGCGATGAAGAGCTGGATGGTTTTGGTTCATGGTGCTCTCCTTTGGCTGAATTCTCTACAGGCTGAACTCTCTACAAGTACCAGAGTGGATTCTAAGGTCAAATTTCCAAACAACTCGTAGGATCACCATAGCGACAAAAACTGGCCTCAATGGTTCGTCAGCGGACGGGTTCATCCCCATATCCTGCCCCTGAGCCATCTCTTGCGAGAAGCGGCTCTTGAATCACTCAATACTGGTTTCGATCACCGACAGACCGTCGTATTTGAACAGATAAACTTATCCATACAAGCAAACTGGGTTCTGAGGAGTCGGTTGGCAGCGAGGGCCGCCTCCAAAAGGCGCGACGTAGGGATGTCGCCGTGTTACTCAGCGCGCACACTAGATATATTCGACTTACCTGCTTGGAAGTAATGTCTCCGTGGCCATCTACGCCTACATCGCGAGGTATTTGTGGTGGAGCTCGACGACTGGCTCGGTTGAAAACGAGATTCGCCAAATGATATAGAGAGACGATCACCTACGCCGACACGTCTCATCGGATGGCATCGTATGCGCGTAAATCAACTTCAGTTCTGATTCATGACATGCCTCGTGATCTGCAGACTTTGCTTGCCGAGCGTTTGTCTTCACCTCCTTCATATTACTTACTGTCGGGCTTCTCACCTGCAACCCCGTGATGCTTCTTCTCCATTAGATGAACGGCGAAACCCGCATGGGCAGGAGAAAGTTCTCACCTTTCGTAGATCTTTCAGACGCGTCCGAAAATTTGCGACGCGTCGAGCTCGCCTATTCCCCTTCTGGGAAGTCGTCTGAGGTTGGGAATGGGAGCTGGGGATTCACTCAGCTCACCTTGACCTCAATCACCGCCGCGACCTCAGGCTCACCTGGCAACTTCTTCTTTAGCATAAATCTCCCCCCTTGGTCCTCGGAGTCGGGTCTTGTCCACCAAAAAACTTTTCCACGACCAGCCTCAACCTCCGTCACCTCCATCCTACCTATCCTCTACACCTTCACACTTCCAAATCCCTACCGCGATCCTCGAGTCTTCTTTACTCTAAACCTTCCTCCACGATCGCGCATAACATGGACGCTACTTTCCAGATCGATCTCGACGTCCTTCAGGACCCTCTGGTGCCCTCGACCGAGAAAGAATGGATGCTGGACGTCATTCTTTGTATGTGAGAGCTCTGCTCATCAAGAGTAGTATGCTGACCGTGATGCAGCCCAGATCGTTCCCTATCGATTCCATCAGGAACCCCGTCTCTTTCCAGAGCTTGGATTCTATGGCATCTTGCTCAACAATCGCGAGGATTTCATGAAAATCTGGGCGTTCGTTACGCGCTTCCACAGCTGGATTTACGGTCTTGCGGTCTCCAGTCCTGCAATGGCAAACGAAGCCATTGAGAGCCTTCGTCAAATGAAACGCGACCTTGGTCTCGATCATGGCCTCGATCTCGGCAGCGGCTTCGCACTCGACAATAACCTCGGCCTAGGGATCGACTTTGGAGCGCTGGCGCCCGTCGATCTAGCCCTGCCTGAGTACCCTTCGCCTCCTGGCACATCGATCGAGACGAGCGTGCCGACCACGCCGCAGCCAAAGTTGCAGACTCCCCGCACCCGGGCCCCGAAAGCGGCGCCGAGCCACAGCCTTGACCACCCTCTTCTAGTAGCAGAGCTGCAGAAGCCTGCCACTCCTTCCTATGAGGGCATTATCCAGGATCTCAGCCACTTCCGGGAACTCAACGAGGCCTACAATCGGCACGTAAAGAGGTCACCTGGCACAGCCCCTGAACAGGACCCTTCTTGGCCTTCAACCACTGAGAAGCGCATTGAATATGTCCGCGAGATGTATATGGCTATTGTGAAGACGGACAACTTCTTTGAGCTGCGCAAGGCAAAGGAGCGGATGTCAAAGGCGATGGCAAAGGCCTCAAATGGCGCCGCGCAGCAGGAAGCAGGATCAAGTGACAGTGATAGCAGAAAGCGCAAGCTAACTGCGGCGAATGACAAACCATCGGAGAGACCTAAGGGCCTGAGCAAGGCTGATTGGGAGTTGTTGAGCGACACAAACTCACCCATGGATCGCCTGAATGCCGTCATTCACCACAAGATTGTCAATGTGGAGCTTGAGATCGCCTGCTGGAGGCTCCTGGTATGTGAATTCCTTCTATTGGTTCAAACCTCTTCGTTCACACTCAGCTAATATTCGTTTCAGCTGGCTGCTGAGGATGCCCAACTTGGTTTCACGATGAAACCGATGTGGTCAGGCCATCGTACGGTCTCAACCTGGGATCAGTTCAAAACGTTTGGCGAGAGGTGGTCGGCGATGTGTGGAGAGCTCTTGGTATGTTCTTTCAGTTGACTAGACTTGAACATGATACTGATATGTGGGAAATCAGGACTGCAAGATTCTTGTGCATTCACTTCTCCGAGCAGACTGGTTCTCAAAGTTTGCTAGCGCGCCGAACAAGGAACGAGCGGTAAGTGTTAGCCTCTTAGGCTAAGTTATTCATGGGCAGAACATATTTCTAATTCTTTGTCCAGGCCAAGCTCAGTAACGACCTTCTCAATGGCCGTCGCGACGTCCAGAACCAGGTTGGACGCGATGTGATCCGCGAAAGAACAGCCAATGAGGAGTGGCAGGCATCAGAGGATTTTGAAATTCGGACAAGAGGGGGAAGTCTGGTGCACCAGGGCAATCAAATTGGCGACAGGACCCGAAGGCAACTTGCAAAGCGGAAAAAGGTGTAATACTGTGTTGGCGTATGGCGTTTGCTGCTGCTTGTATAGACGGGGGCTTTCTGTACTAGGATGGATGGTTCTGTTTGCTTTTGCACCTACTTGCTTCTCCCGTTGGGAATCCGGGTTGATTTTTGGTCAGGACGTATGGTGGCCAGCGTCTTGGCTTAGTTGTGGCATTCCACTTGCATTCTATCGAGGTTTAATTTGCGTAATGATAACGAATTTTTTATTCGACAATCAGGATGATAATAATGATATTCGATCAAATCTGGGCCCCGGGCGCGGGTATCAACCTGCCAGCCATCCGGTACGCAATCATTCTCCCAGACAGACTCCAAGTCACCACGGATACAGAGGTCTTGTCTCCGGGAACGAATGCGCAAATCACACCGTCCGGCACCATTTGAGAAGTCTTGCAGGGCATAGAGAGCGGCAAGACCAACGAGGTTAGCCAGGAGGGTTCGAATGCAAAAATTCTGGAACCAGGCACTGCATGGACAAGATACTCCTCTGGAGCATTTGACCTGGGAGCAATCGACCTGGTCTCTCAAGCTGGTCAGCTGAGATCAAATTGTTTCGTGACCTAGGAATCGACCCTGCATAATAACCTTGGGTCCTGTTCGCGAGGAGGCGAGCAGGGGCTGGGATGGGAGCGCGAGGGCGTTGCCTGACGTGGACGGCAAGGGCCACCTGATTGGGCGCCATGGAAGATCTCACCCCAAGTGGGTCCGCCTCCAAGTTCCCGTCTTCACCTCCTCCATCGCGCGTCTTCTTACCAGATTCCCGCGTCTTCGTCCTTATCGTCCACACATATCATCGAAAATCATTCATCACTCTAAGTTCTCTTAGCATTGAAATCTCACTTGATTGCAGAGGGCTGGCGAACGAACTTTCACTCGAACAGGCATGTCTGCTTTTAGCAAATCCCGACTGAACAAGGCAATGGCGCCCATCGTCAGACACACGAAACATTGGGCTGGGACGAAGATTTACAATGCTGGAGACTTTCTACCGATACGATTGTTTCAACAGCGTGGGCATCCTTTCGACCAGCAGACAATGAAACGGTAGACCGACCAAGGCCATAACTAGTCCGCCCTCGGGCCATCAACCCTGTTACCATCTCGAGACCCGGTTTGACCAGCCTTCTGACGCTACCCCAATCCTACCAGAAGATGCCTAGCAGGGACTATGTGTTGGCTTTGCAGAGAGCCAACGACTTCGAGAACGAAAACCTCTCTAACGCCACCACCGAAAATCCAAACACAAGACATGCCGAACCTGCCGTCCCGAGCCTAAAACCTTTCGCATTGCGCTTGAGCCACCAGCAACATCTCAGAGAGAGGAATGACGACACTGAAGGGTCTACGCTTAATAGGGCCCTTGCGAGGTGCCCTGGGCCGCAAAAGGACAACACTTGAAGATCTCTTAGGATCTTTAGTCACCATGTGGACTTTGATGTGAAGTCAATATGAAGAGCGCTGAGTGTGCAGCGCCGTTGCATAAGCTGGACCTCATGGAAGAGGTTTTCATGAGGCTTATACCGCCTTGTACCCTTTTTCTCGGATGACCGTCAAGGAAAATTTGCCAGATTGGGGGATAATGACGGTTTTCTGGCATGCCATTCGCTTTCAGTGGGGGAGTGGGAGACTGGGTTCGAAAACCTGCTGCAGGTGGTCTTTCCATTGAACCTCTAGATTTACGATCAACTGCTCACGGGAGCACAGTCCTGACGGTAAGGGAACAATAAAACTAACAAACACGTGGGTCAAAGGAGCAGAAAAGTCAGTTCACCATTTGTTCAAAGATTTGGTATGTGGTTTGCTGACTTACAATGCACAGGCATTGTCGCTATCGCATCGATACGTGCCTTCGAATACGTCGGTGTGGCAGGTGCAGCGCCAGAATTGCCGGAAACGATTGTGACGAAGACAAATGGGGACGTCGCGCTTCAAGATGCGGACTGCGCAAACAACAAGCCCCAAAGGTATATCCGATACTGGATCGAAACATGTCTTGCCGCCGAATGTCGTTCGAGCTGAAAGGCCGTTGATAAGACATTGAGACCTGTCTCCCCTGACTTCTTGTTTGGGCACCTGTCCCACATCGAATACGATCTAAGACGTTCCGTCTCCGGCACCGAGCTGGCAAGGCCTTTGTTTGTTCAAGTATAAGCGTTGCATCGGGGCGTACGGGATCCCTTTGTTATGTAGCTGTAAGTCGATGGAGGGTCAAGGACATCCAGTGACCCTGGGCCGAGACCAAGTTCTTCCCGCCTTCGGATAAGGGCTTCGAGGACCGCAACCCTCGATGGTGTCTCGGATCTGACTACTTTTATAGTGTGATTCAGAGAGCCCAACAGAGCCGAGTTTGTTTGAGTCTCGGAGTCGATAGGGATACTTGCCAGGCTACACCGAGCTCAAAAGATCCCACATCAAATACACCATCTTTTGGAACCGGGACTATTTCGACACGACCTGGAGGACGTCGGGCAATTTCACAGATGATCATTCGACGGCTCGAGCGGCAGCCCAATAGTAATGCAGAAACATCCGCATAATCATATATTATGCAGCATTCAATTTGCCACCAGCCTACGGGGCCGGCGGGCTTCCAAGGGTGTTGCCGCCGCCATTTCACGGCTTCATCGTCGCGTAGCCTGCGATCCCGACCACGGATTGAATCTAATTTCCATTCTTCAGTTTGATGATAAACCAATACACACCATTCATTAAGATTGTTAATTGACAGTCTTCTTACAACGGTCGGGCTGGCTAGAAGACAGCTAACGGCGGGTACGGGCTTGAGAAACGAGCAGTCGCCACTTTGGCGAACCACGCCCGGAAGGTAGACCTCATGAACATCACGAGCATGGTTCAAATCGGCGCTAACGTTGGGCTTATCGGGGATACTCGGGACTTAGGGAATTAGACAACCTAAATTCAAGCCAAAGAAGATTTATTAACATCTTAAACTGTTCGTTCGAAGATACCTTTTCGGGAACCCAAATAACCATTAGTGGGAACTGGAGGGACACAGTGAGGATAAATACATGATGTCAGGTAGTGTAACAGTCATAATATTAAAAAGCTAACATAGGGTTAATAATTAGATATTATATTATTTTAGCTAATTATTAAGTTATAGGGCTAAATTATAGCTAATAGAAATATAAGGCTTAGGTCTACTATAGTAGGACGTAAGTATACTTAACTATATATAGGTTAAGTAATATTATAAGTATATTAAATAAAAATAATTCTTACTAAGTTATATAAAACTTTATAAATAGTATATAAGTAAATAAAGATAATTAGAGTAGAAACTATTTATTTATATATATCTACTATCTATATAATAGCTAAACCTTTTATATAAACTTAAATAATATAAACTACTTTTATTAAAATCTAGTAGGGGCTAATATTAGTAAAAAAGTAGTAGCCTGAATATAGTCTTAAGTAATTAATTTATTAATTTTAATATTAATTATATATCTCTTAGTATATATAGTTATTATATTATAAAGTTAATAATAATAAACCTAAGTATTACTTTAGTAGTAATAAATAGTAGGAAATAAACTTTAGCTAATTATAGTAGTGCTAATACTATTATTACTAGAGTCTCCTTCTTATAAGCTATCAATACTAAAGTAAGATATTAACTAAAGTATTTATAAAGTTAGTAGAGGAGTAGGCTTACTTCTCTTTAATATTTTTATAGTTTTCTTAGCTAGTATAGCTTATAACTTCTACTTCTTAGAGGGATAGTTAGTCTCCTTTTTTTCTACTTTATCTATAAACTTAATAGTTTATTAGGTTATAATAGAGGTAAGCTCTTATTTAGGTATCATAAGCTCCTCTAAAATAATAAGTATATCTAGCGCTCTAGAGGGAGTTATATAGGGTATAATACCCTATAATATTAGAGTAGCTCCCTAAGTAGAAGTAAGAGGGTTAAAAGTAAATAGGAGGTAAGGTATAAGCTGCTAAGTTATATATTTAGCTATATTATAAATAGAGCTAATATTAATAATAAAGCTAATAGTAGAGGTGGAATTAGTAGTAGAGGTGATATTAGTAATAAGGGTAATACTAATAGTAGAGATAAGATTAGTAGTAGGAGTAATATTAATAGTAGAGGTAAGACTAGTAGTAGAGGTGAGATTAGTAGTAGAAGTGAGATTAGTAGTAGGGGTGTAAATAATAATAGGAGTGTAAATAGTAATAGGGGTGTAAATAGTAGTAGGGGTGTAAATAGTAGTAAAGATAGTACTAGTAGGAGGAATAGTATTAATAATAGAGGTGAGAATAGTAGTAACTCTATAGGAAGTAGTAATAATATTCTAACTAGGGAATAGATAGATATATTCTTTATTAGGATAATATACTTCTCTAGGTATTATATTATTATTATTATCTTTATTATAGAGATTAATAGCTTTTTAGGTTCTCTTATTATCCCTCTATTTCTACTTAATACTATTTAAATAAAATAAACTATTAAAGACTTTAATAATAACTTTATATAGCTAATACTACTTCTTTTCTAGAGGGGGATAGATATATCCTATTATTAAGTTATATTAATACTCTCTAAAAAGTAAAGATAGATTAACTTAGCTATAGTAGTTAATATAATACTATATATAAGTAACTATAGAGATATTAGTCTCCTTCTTAATAGCTAGAATAATATCCTATACTATTAATAATACGTAGGATAAGGATATATAGAGTAATAATACCTTATACTTATATTATAATTTCTTAATATATAATTAAAGCTTTTATTAATAGCGCTAAGCTTGTTTAGCTTCTTTAGCTTAAGTAGCTTACTTATATAATAACTACTAAAGTTTAGGGTTATTATCCTCTTCTTTAATAAAATCCTTTATTTCTATACTTCTAAAGTTACTATAAATAGGTGTTATTTTATTTTAATTCTTAATAGAAGTAAGTAGAAATTTAAGTAGAGTATTACTTATAGTAATATTAAGAAAAGCTTTATTCTCTTTAGTTAATACCTCTAAGTAATATAAGTTTTTATTATAGTTATATATAATATAACTATAACTATAGTAATAAGTAACTAATCTTAATAAGGTACCTTTATAAAGTCTAATATTATTCTTATTAATATTATATCTATTAAATAGGTTAGGATTAAGAATAGCACTAATATTAAGCTATTAAGGGATTTAGAGTATATAATTTATAGTTACTTTAAGAGGTAATATATACTTATAGAAAATAATAGTATTATCTAAAGGAATATTAAGAAGTATATTATATTATTTATTAATTAAGAGATAGTAATTAGTAAGTAGTAGAGGAGCTTATTAATAAGGGCGCTAAGTATAAAGGTTATAGAGGGTAAAGGTGAAATTTTATATTCTTTTTAAGTATTTAAAATTAAGTAATTATCCCTTATATTAAAATAATAAGTAGTTAACTATATAGAAAGTAGTATTATAGCTTAGAGTATTATAAAGGTTTAAAATAGTAGTCTAAGTCTCTATATCTTTCTAGTATAACCCCTTAGAGGTCTTAGTATTTATATCTCTCTTAGTATAAATAAGCTTAAAAATAAGTAGAGATAAATTATAAATAATAGTTTTTATAAAAAAGAAAGCTAAACTATTTATATTCTTAAAATTACTAATATCTTAGTCTAAGATCTTAGATATATAAGGGAATATATAGATCTATATATAGTAGTTTAAGTAGACTATAAGTATATTATATAATATACTAATTACTTAATCTTATTAAGTCTAATTAGCTTAATAGAGATATAGCTAATAAATAAGGCTAATAAACTACTTAACTTACTTTTTATTATATTTAAGCTATATTTTAAGGTCTATATATAGGCTTTTTAAGAAAGTATATTTATTTTAGTAGTAATAGTTAAGAGCTTTTAAGTATAATTACTAGAAGAGGTTTAAGTTAGTTAGAACTTATAGATAGACCTTATATACTAAGTTATAAATAAACTAATTAGAGTAATAAATAAACTTATTTATTATATATAATATTATAAGCTAGTTTATAAGGATCTTATTTCTAATTAGTAAAATATAAAAAGTAATATAACTATTTTTATAATTAACACACTTAGGATAAGTAATATTATCTAAGTCTCTATTATTATTAATAATATCTTAATAAATATCTTAAAGAGGGTAAGTATTATTAGGCTTAACTTATTATTAATATATAGGGTTTAGAGTAAAGAGTATAAAGGGGTTAGTATATAGAGCTTAGAGATTAGTATAGGATAGAGTTATAAAATACTTAAGTATAAACTACTTAAGAGGCTAACTAAATTCTATTATAGTATATTAGTAACCTCTTTAACCTAATAGCTAAGCTAGAGCTAGCTTAGTACTATTATATGCTGAGGTATTAGATAGAAGGGATTTACTATGCGTAGTAGTAGTAGTAGTAGTAGTAGTAGTAGTAATACCTCAGGGGATTAGTTAAGGCTAGGACTAGCTAGTAAGCTAGACGCCTAATTAAGATATATAAATAGAGTGATATTAGTAGCTAGTATAAGAAGTGTAATTAATTAATAGCTTTATAACGCTTTAATTACTTATAAGCAATAGATTAATAATAAGAGAGTGAGTTAATTATATAAATAAGCCCTTATTACTTAGCTTAATACTCTACTTAAAGTTAAGTATCCTCTTCTTAATATTATATAAATTATTATTACTCTTAATAGCCTTAGTAGGGGTCTTAAAAGTAAAGTCCTATTTATAATTATAATACTAGTAAACTAGAGGATAATTAGAGGGAAGGGCTAAATAAGAGTATTAAGATAGATTTAGTTAATATACTACTATTAAGAGGGACTTAAGCTATAGGATAGAGGTATTAACTTATCTAAATAGAGGTATTATACCTATTAGCTTTATAGATATAAGTAAGATAGGGTGAGATATACTTTTTAGGATATTAACTTATAATTATTAAATATATCTATTTAAACTTAAACTTATTAATATAAACTCACTCTATTAAGGTAACTTTAAGGCTAAGTTATCTACTTAATCTAATATATAGCTAGAGTCTAAAGAGTAGTTAGAGTCTAAGTAATAAATCTACTAAGAGTAATAGAGGTTATCTAACTAATAGTAGGCTACTAAACTTACTAAAGTATAAGAGTATTAAGATCTACTTTACTAGCTTTACCTCCCTTAGTATTTTAATACTTAAGAAGGTGTTACTATCTTATATCCTTAGCTCTTAATATAGTAATAATAAGAGTTATAATATGAAAGTAATAGGTTTAAAGATAAAGTAAGTATAAGAGGTATTAAGAAGTAATAAAGAAAGTAAAGAGCTTAAGACTAATTAAAGATTAGAAGAAACTAATAAATTACTAGATATATAGCTAATTTATCTCTATAAAGAGATAGGAATTTACTAAGTAAAGAAGCTTCTAGTTAATAAATAGCTAGAGGAGAGTAATCTCTTAAGCTCTATTATAGAGGCTTTATTATTCCTTATTAATATAAAGTATAGCTATCTTTTAGGTACTAAATAAAAATTATAAAGTTTTAATTTTTTATTTTTTTTCTATATAGCTTTTAGTTATTTACTTTAAAAGTAAATAAGCTAAAATAGGTATAATAGTAAATAAAATAGTTAACTAAATAAGTAGTATATACCTAAATACTTTCGTTAACTTTACCTCACCTCTATTTAAGTTTTCTATATTATTACTTTAGCTACTAGATATATAGATTTCTCGCTTTATATCTACTAAAATATCTTTATTAATAATTAGACACCTACTCCTATAATATATTATAATATTACTACCCTAAATACCTAATTAACTATAGATATACTAAATAGCCTTATTAGAACTTTATATTAAAGTAGTAAATATTACTATTAGTCTTCTCTAGCCTTAATAAGAGCTATAAGTTAGAGATACTCTAGTTAAATATAATAATAAACTTAATAGAGAACTTAAGTACCCTAGTAGTAACTTCAGTAATAACCTTAGTAATAGTTTTAGATTTAGCTATTAGTTAGATATAAATAATAATATATTAATATAAGATATATTATCCCCTATTCTCTCTAAGCTTAAATCTATAGATAATAAGTCTAATACCCTAAAGTTATATAGTATTAGCTAACTTATAATAGGTTTAGTAGATCTAACTAATAGTTATATTTATTTTACTAAAAACACTAAAGATTTTAACCTTACTCTTATACTTCTTAGGTTTAATATATAAGAACTTTTTACTATTTTTAATTATAATAAAAACCCTCTCTATATATCTATTACTCCTAAGATAATACTATTTAATAAATTACTAAGTTTAAATAATAACTTAAACTAAAAAGAAAAGTCTATTTACTCTATTATCTATATTACTAACTCTACTTTTAAGTCCTTAAAGTTTAAGTTAAAAGAAGATCCTTCTATCTTAGTAAAATATATCTAGAATAATATATAACTAATTACTAATCTTAACTTTACTTTAAATTTATTTATATATAATATAAATATAAACTAAGCTAAGTATAACTCTATTAAGGAGATTATAGGATTACTCTATTATATTTCTTATAATATAAATAATAATACTATAAAGAATCTCTTAAATTAGTTCTCTATTTTAAAGAAATAGGTTATAAATTAATTACCTCTACTAAATATATAAATAGTAGAAATCCCTCTAACTATAGAGAAGTAACTAATACTTTCTACTAAGGATAAGTATAACTTAGATAATAATACTTATAAGTATATTAAGGAGTTAGTAACGCTCTATATAATTAACCTTATTAGTTTTTTTAAAGCTTTTATATTATTAGAGAGGGTAAAGGATTATATATATTAAGGTCTAGCTTAGTTTATAGATACCCCTATTAAGCTATAGGAGTTACTAATATAAGCCTCTTCTATTAGAATATTAACTAAGGAGTTTATATATATTATACTAAACTAAGTAGTAATATTACTAAATAGCTAGGAGTATATTATTAAGGTCTTAAGATAAACTATTTTTCCCTCTAACTTTATAATATATTCTTACTTAAATTATAACTATATATGTCCTAGAGTAGATATTTTAAACCTTAAGTTTACTTATTATAGCTAAGTTATTATTATTACTAAGGATTATTATACTTAATATTATACTTACTAGAAGGGGGATATTATACTTATAATTTATAAAGTATTCTAATACCCTAATTATTACTCTTCTAGCTTACTACCTAGCTATCCCCTAAAATCTATAATAGTCCTACTTACCCTAGGACTTAGTAAGCTCCTTATATATAAGAGTAATATCTTTATTCTATAATAATATATTATTAAGGTCTTAGACTTAGTTAGTTATAATTATTACTAGAATAAGATATATAATAACTTAGCCCCTAGGGATAATTTATATTAGATAATCTAAGTAGCTACTATTAGTTATAAATGACCTAATAAATATAAAAAGAAAGGAAAAGTAATAGTTAAACTATTTACTAAGTATAAATAATTATTCTACTTATAGTTTATAGATAATAAATAGATTATATAATAAGTAGTTTATACCTTATTAATAAGACCTATTATTATTCCTCTATATTATACTTATCCTATTTAAAGATAACTTAAGTTAAATATATATAGTTAGAAGTTATTTAAAGATACTTAAAACCAATATATCCCTACTAATTAACCTATTTTTATTTATTTAATTATAATATATATTAATAGCTTTAATTTATACTATAATACTATTTACTCCCTAGTTAGTATATACTTTATTTTAATAGACTTTATATTTTTAGATTAAGTTAGTTAGTTTAATATTTTCTTACTTATACTTAGCCTTTATAGATCTAACTTTAATAACGTTATATATACTCTCCTCACTCTTAGGGACTTAGACCTAAGTATTAGTATAAATATTAATAAGATAGAAGGTATCTTCTATATTCTAACCCTTTATTATACTAATAATATAGTTTAATAAGCTAAGAACTATAGCTTTAAAGGTCCTAGGGGTAATAAATTCTATTAATATTACTATATTAATAAGTAAGCTATTAAGTTAAAAGATTTAGCCCCTAATATAGTATTTAACTTTAATATTATTACTTATAGCTAGTATTACTAATAGTCTATCCTAATATAGTAGTAAATAAATATAATATAAATAATAAGTAATATTTAATAATATAATATTTAATAAAGTCTTAAAGAGATATACTTTAAAATCCTTACTTTAACTCCTACTCTTAACCTAATTATAAAACGCCTAGCTAATAAAGTATACTTTAAGTTTAATAGCTTATTATACCTTATATATATTACTCTATTAGATATACTTACTTAAGATAGTTATAAGGAGTATTATTAATAGCTAAGCTAATAGCTATTTCTAGTAGAAAAAGGCTACTTACTTAGCTTAAAGGTTCACTTTAAGAGCTATACTCTATCTAAATATACTTATTAGTTAGTTATTATTCCTATTTTTCTTTAAACTTAGCTTTATTAGTCCTACCTTACCCTACTCTTTATATAGGAAGCTAAGTTTTATATCCTTAAGTCAAGACTTAGCTATAAACTTTAGGATAATAATAAAATAGATAATAATAAAGTAATTAACTTTATTATTAGGATATATATAAGAATAGCAAAGAGTAATAATATTATTATAAGTAGTAATATAATAATAAAGGATTAAGCCTATATATTAGAGATTATTATTAATACTTACTTAGACTTTAGGCTCTTCTATTAACTACTCTCCTTTACTATATAGAAAGATCCTCAGTAAGATAATCTATTTAGCTATTAAGCTTAAAACTAATTAGCTACTATATTAGTTATTAGAGCTAATAATATAATAAACCTTATTAATAATAACCCCCTTAATAATAAAGCTAATAATAGTAATAGTATTAATATAAGTTAGTAGTTAAATATAATACTTAATACTAGAAGAGTTAAGAATATTAAAGTAAAATAATACCTAATTACCTAATTATATCTAAATATTTATATTAATATATATTACTCTAATATTATATAAGAATATATATTATTTATAAATATTAACGCTTTTATTAGAGAGTCTCTTTATTAGTTTACTTCTTTATATTTTTATTACTTTACTTATTAGAGATAGCTTATAAGCTTAGTAATACTAATAATATATATTTATTAAAGAGAAGTTTATTAATTAATATTAGAATAAACTTCTATTTTATATATTATATTACTATTTAATATATTATATAATATCTAATTCTTATAACTATAAGTTCTATTAATACTAATAGATACTTAAATAGGGGTTTTAAGAAGTATATTTATAAGACTAACTACTTAAATATTAAAAAGATCCTCTTATAGAAGTTAATTATTTAGATTACTATTTTGCTCTTACTAAGTAAGTCTTTTATTTTTAATAATAACCTCACCTATATTATCTTCTATTTTAAGAAGCGCTATCTAATAATAATTAGTTATTTCTTAGTATTAATAGAGTAAAAAGCTATTAATAACCTAGTAGTAAATAATAATAAGTTAAATATAAAGAAACTTAAGACTAAATAGCACTTTTAGCTAATAGTTATTAAGTAGATTTTATACTAAATAGTATAGTCCATAATTTATATTATTAACTTAAGCTAATTATTACTAATAAAGTATATAAGTATATTACTTAGCTTTTAGTATAATCTTATATATATATTATAAGGATTATAGTAAACCTAAAATAATAAACTTTAGAAAAAAAGTAGTCTAATAGTTTATAAAATTTTTATTTACTAATAAGTAAGTCTAAGTAGTTTCTTTCTATCTTTATTTATTAAACTTTAAGCTATCTTATCTTAATTTTCTTTAAATTTAAGTAATAAAGCTATCCCTACTTAAAAAAGATATATCTATAAATAAGTAACCTCCTAATATTTTATATCTAAGTATATTAAAGCGTTATTTATACCCCTAAGAGTTTATTTTATATATTTTATAATAAGTTATTACTATTAACTTAATAATATAATTTATATATAATAGTAACTTAATACTTAGCGCGCTATAATACTACCCCCTATATTAAACTAACTTATAGTTATAGTTTAATAATTCCTATTTTATTAAACTATACTAAGATATCTTTTATTTCAAGATTTTAGACTAAAGTAATTAGTATTATAAATTTATAGCTTTATAAGACTTTTATTATATATAGTAGCTATAAACCTTTTCTAAGATAATTATAACTTTAGGTCTTATATAAACCTACTTTAAACTACTATTAATAGTTTAATATAGTATAATAAAGAGAGGTTAATACTTTACTTATAATACTATTCTAATATATTATTCTATAGAAATAATTACTAATAAGTCTTTAGTTAAGGGGATTATATTAACTTTATAATTAAGGATAACTTACTAATTAGTTATATTAATTATATCTTCCTCTATATACTCTAAGATAATTACTTTATTTTTATTATCCTTATTATAACTTAACTACTTAATAAATAGGATATAATTCTAAGTCTACCTCTTATATATAATAATAAATTAACTATTATTAGCTTATTAGCTATTTAGCTAAACTTAAAGCTCTATATAGTTTTAATTAATAAGCTTTAGGATAAGGAGGTAGAGGATATAAATATAGCTAGTATAAGGGAGAGTTATACTATATAAATAAACTAGTAAGTAAAATAGCTTTAGCTTAAACTTATAATAATAATAATTATTATTATATATTATTAATATTATCCTAAGTAAATAAATATCTTTATCTATTTATAGATTAATATATAAGATCTATTTATATTACCTTATAAAGCTAACTTATTATCTTACTATCTATATTATATTAATTAGATAAATAGTTTATCTAATTACTAACAGCGCTCATATAGATAGTACTTATAATTAATCTCCCTAATCCTAGTAATATTAGTGAAAATTAGTGAGGCTTCTAGGCCTTCTCCTTAGGCTTTAGAAGGCCTAGGGGGGGCTAGGGGGGCCTAGGGGTAGGGGGGTTAGAAGGGGAGTACACAATCCATCTACTACTAAAAATCCTAGAAATCTCATTAGTTAATATTCTGCTCTATTATATTATTTAATTAATATAATATCAAAGCTTTAATATAATCTAACAGCTAACGATTTTCTATAGAGGACAGCTTATGTTATTCGTATGGATCCTCAACATTGCATATTGACCACTAGTAATAACGCTGTGGATAGCCGCCTTTTTCGTATGCACTCACACGTTAGTTATGATGGCTCATCATTCTGATCTCCGAGACGCCAAACCACTATCAATAAGTGAAACTTAGATCATTAAATCTGCGAGGAGAGGGTCTTGGATATTCGCAACTCCTTTTGGCAACTGGCGCCCTGTTCCTTGGGGTTGAGGCGGGGACGGATTGGTGATTCGCGGAGTCCCTTAGTCCTCCCCCGCTTGCCAACCCTTCATCGAAATATAACCTGGTTTTCTACCCGACAGAATAACTTCCCGGACTGTCCGGTCAACACAAGCGCCTCGATCCTGCCGTCTGTTTAAAGCACCGGCCATATTCCCTCAACCCAATTACTTTATTCTTTCGCTTTCTATCATCTCTGCTGCGGGCGGCGATGGAGAACGGCCTGAAGATGATCAAGCAACGTAATAAAGCAGGCAGCCCTGGCCGCTAACGAGAACCGCAAGCTCGACATCTTCGAGCAGGCCCGCCTCTAAGATGAGATAGTGGAGAAGTAGTGGGAGGCCACCAAGGCGGTACCTTCCGGTGCTTTTGCGTTATTCAACAAGAACCAGACTTCGGCCATGCTGCGGCCCCTATTTGACTTCAATCGTCACTTCGTCGCTTCGGAGACGCTTACGACCGTAGCAATGGAAATCATGTCGATATCTGGGACAGATCAGGGCATTAGAGACTCCATTCACCCTAAAATCTTCCAATCATGGGTCATTCCAACTTCTTCGGGCCCGGACTTTCGACGCGAAGTCACCCGTCTCTCCTGGTGATTGAGCTCCCGAGCTGACCCACAGAGGATTACGAAGGTCTCTTGTCTTTGCCGCCAAAACGGTTTCGAAAATGACTAAGATTTGTGAGGTATTCAATCATAGCAACTCAAAACTTTGGTGATGGCCCTACATGGAATCCATAGAATTCATGTATTCCGGCTGTAAAAGGTATGCGACAAATCTGACGACTCGTTCAACCTCACTGGAAGAGCATCATCTCCTCAAAACCAAAACCTCAGTATCTTAATGTGTAATTATGGAGTGCTTCTGAAAACCTGCGAAGCAGAAGGCAGATTTGAGGTTGCGCTGGATTCAGGCAAAATGGTATTGGTGCCTCAGCCATCGCTCACACACAATCCGCCTGCCCTGGGCCCACGTTACCAACCTGGCAACGCCTCCTTTCCAATACCTTACCTATCGTTATACACAAAGCTCATACTCAATCTTCTTCCTTCAGACACCGCTTGCTCCACGTCTGCGACATTGCTATTCCACAACCTGTCACCCCCGATTTATCCATCGCTGTAAGCTTCATTCATCGCGTTTCGGCAACCCCTCTACCGCACCAACACTATTCAAGCACGAAAGAAAACGAATGAAGATGACAAGACTTGCAGACTCCTACGCTGAAGATGGCCCTCCAACTTCTATCCCGGACGAGGGTGCTGGCGTCTACATTGCCCCCTCGGCTGCTTTGAAATAACGACACTGATACACTGTTCCTTTCCTATTGTTCAACCCCTAACTTACTAGCAGGGGCCTCGTCCACACAGCGAAGAAACTTTCATTTGATTTCATAGCCTGATAGACATTATGAGAGGTTGGAGGGCCCAAAATTCTCGTTGATTTTGAGACGTTTGAATCTCCGCTGGTCCATCTGCTCGCTGGTTGCCCTTAGCGTCATCAATAAAGCCACAGGCTTAGCGGACCAGAGCGGCGTATCATTCAAATTATGGGTTCAAACTCAGGAAAAGTGAGAAACGAGTTTCGAGGCGTCTGTCTGGGGGCATTGTCATGCTCGTCGAGCCCAGGCTAGAGGACTTGATGCCTCACGCGTCTTCCCCACCTACTCTCCCCAGGCCCGCGTCGATGCCTCAGCAACCTCACCATCAATCCAGCTACTTGAAACACTGGACCTCTTGCCTCCCACTTTTGATCTCTTCGAGAATTCTCGTATCGACTACTTCTCAATCTTCTAATACGATCTGATCTTATCCACAGACTGAAGGTCAAGTCTCCCTGAAGTCGTCCAGCAGCACTTACGCTCCTTTGCCCCTTATTCTTCGGCGGCTTTCACATCTGTCGGCGACTGTCGCAGATCAAAGTCACAATGGGGGACGAGTTTGGCGCTCAATCCTCGACTTCGTCGCCGTACGCGTCTTTGACACGCCTACCGCATTCGCAATCCCACGAATCTCAGCTGCCCCATCGCGGGGAAGCGTCAGAAAGTACGCTCCATCCGGCGCAACACTCTTTCGACGGCGAGGAAATCCAGAACCATTATCATACCTACAGATCACCTGAAAAAACGCATTATCCTTACATACATGCGGTGTCTCAATGGTTTCAGCAGCCTGAGCAGTTGCCACTGCTGCCTGTCGTTGATAACGACGTCAGTCTCTTCGCCACAGAGTATGAAGCTCTTTTGACCAACAGGATCTCAGGCTCAGCTAAGGATCGGCTTCTTCGCGTCATTTCCGGTAAGAAACACGCGCAGGTATCTCCGAGATGTATGGCTGATTGTTACACACAGAGAAGGTCATTCCATACCGTGCTCGTGATGGATGGCGTTTGTTCCCGCCCGTGTCCTTCTACGAGTTGCTATTGCAGAATGAGTCCGATCGAGACGAAATCATTCCCATAGCAGTTCAATGCGCGAAATGGTTTTTGAGCCAGACAGTCCAGTAAGCTGATGACCGAATTGCCGAGATCGAGGACCTTCTCCACAGACGCACTGTGCCATCTCAGCCACCTGCTGAGGCATCAGGTCCACTCCAGAAGTCCAAGCCATCTCGAAAGAGAAGGGGGCCTGGAATGGCAGCTCCCCAGGGTCAAAATCCCTTGCTCGCAGCTGAGCTCGCTAAGTCGCCCGCCATAACATATCGTCAGATCATTGGAAGTAAGGAAGAATTCGGTCTGCTGAAAGAGGAGTACATACGACATATCAGACACGAAGAGGCGGACGATGTGGAGCAGAATGACCCTACGTGGCCCTACACAGAAGCCAGCAACCGAAAATACGTCAGGCAAGCGGTGGAGGCGATCTATGACACATCGAGCTACATTGAGAAGACTGCGGCTCTCGAGAAGAAGGCCCGCATAGATGATGAAATCAGCGAGGCACCCAACAAGAAGCGCAAGACTGGCATGGCGGCGGCCAATAGTATGAAGCAGACGAAGCTGAATCTTACAGATTCTATCCTGTCGGATCCTAATAGTTCACCCCAGGCCCAATTGAAGGCCGTGATCCATCACGAGCTCAAGGACATCGACGTCGAGATAATTTGCTAGGAGCATCTTGTGAGTCAGAAAGCTTACCCAGATGTGCTTCCGAGTACTAACATCGAGCACGTCAGCTCTCGGCGAAGGAGAATCAGAAGGGATACACAATGAAAAGCCCCAGCTCCGGCCAGGCTGCCCATGCTTGGGAGAGATACAAAACCTTTTCTGAGCGATGGGACCAAATCTGCCTGAACTTCCGCGTGAGTTATTCAAAGACCTTTGAGATCGTAACCTCAAATTTCCAAGATTTGACTGACCGTTTCGAACAGCGAAGCAAGCAGCTTGTAAACTCTACGCTACAAGCAGCCTGGCATACGCGCAATACCTCGACACCGGCGGCTGAGCTGAAGGTACTTTTGACCAGGATTACACACTGAGTGGACTGTCTTCACAGTTGATTTACTAATCATCTATCCGCATTGACAGATGAAGCAAGGAAATCGGGTACTGAATGCCAAGCGCGACCGGGAGAGTTGGCTCGGACGCCAGATTCTCAATCAAACGCGGGAGAATGCAACAATCGCTGAAACAGAATAAACAAGAGATATTCTGGCAGCAAGATATCTTGGATTCCGGGCACGGTGGAGGAAAGGCTGGCGCAGATGTATTTCTGGCGCTTTGTTTTCCAGAACTTTGTGTGAAGTGTCATGGTGCCGTAGGCTCCTTTCCTATGCATTGAGCAAGGCAAATGCCATGCGGGCCTTTTCGGGAGTCACACAGCATATAATTGCGAGTTGAGCTTTTGTATTCGCATGACACAGTATAATGGGCGCCAACGTAATTGGCGATGAACGTGAGAGACTCCTCGGTCTATTGATTTCTTTTCACTCTTAGAGTACTCTTCATGGACTCTTATCTCTACGGGCATTAATTATTCAAGTTTCCTTCGTCCCGGACATGCGGCTTTCCAACACCCAGAACAAGACCATTTTTGGTTTACGATGAAGTCTTCACGACAGAACCTCCAGGATCTGCAAGATCCGTTCGTATTGTACTCCGTGCGGCTTTTGCAGTTGAGCAGGAAACGGTATACCGTTAGGAGCTCGAAGGCGCCATGCAGTCCGAAGACCACAGACACCTTGACAACATCAACGGTAAAAGTCCCCAGCCCGTTTTCACCCAAGATGTTGAGGTTCTTCACAGTCCTGTAACCAACATGGACTGGAAGACCAAGGGAACTTGATATCAAGCATAGCCTTTCCAGCGGTGATCAAGCAGGATGAGGTTGGGCGCTTTCTAGGATGACTTAGGGATGAACCCATGGTTTGGCTTCTGAATCGATCTTCCTGAGGAGACTGATGGCCAGGTACCCAGACGACAACATGAGTCTGTCAACTCCTAAATGGGACTAAAATCGCAATAGCTACACTGGCGCCCTTTCCCTCGCGATCAATTCTCAGGGGACGAGGTCAAGATTCCTCAGGCACGAGGGGTTGCTGCGCGCGTGGCCCGGCCCCACCCAGCACTCTTTCAAGCCCTCGTGGTCTCCTCGACAAGCTCCCCTCCCTCTCCTCCCACACAACTTCTTCTTGCCTCCTTCTAGGTCTTGTCCTTCAGTCAAACTGATCGCTGCGCAGGACAACTTTGCGCCGTTCTTTCTGCGCAAAACCTCATTTCGAGTTTCTCTACAAAAGCTCTCTCATTCTACTACTATCAACCTCCTTGGCGCTGCTTCCTTTTGCGATCTTTTGCCATTAATACCAAGGAACATGTCCGACTACGCGTCGTCTGGGCTGTCTCCAGACCCTGCGCCCTTCCCTTACCAGGTGGGATCGGGAGACCCGACTGCAGACGAGTCCAACGTTTGGGCTGACGGTGCCGAGCTCTCACGGATTGACCGGGCCCACAGAGACATGCAAAATGAGGATCAACTGGATCTCTCGAGCTCTTTCAATTCTTTTCCGAATGTCATCTTCAACGAGGCGCAGACCTCAGGAGTCCCCGGGAGCACTATGCTGCCGTCGACGGATGTGGATGGTGTAACCATCGAGGAGGTGATGGTATTTGATGCCGAATATCAGAGCTTGTTCGAGGAGCACACGCCCCTTCAGACCAAAGAATACATCTTTGGCGTCATCTGTGGTAAGTAGCCAGTCCCATCCTGCGAACGTCATACAGGGTTCCCACTGATCATATCACCGCAGACAAGGTACTGCCCTATCGTGCTCAGAAACACCCGCGTCTCTTCCCCCCTGTCTTGTTTTACGACCTCCTGTGTCAGAATGATGCGAATCAATCCACCATTGCTCCTCTCGCCAAGCGTTGCGCCACGTGGTTTCACAATCTGACCATCGAGGAAGCTGATTTCTGCGTGGATCAAATTCTACGTGCTCGTCAAGACATGGCTGGTAGATCCAAGCTGGCTGAGAACCAAACTCAGAAGGCAACCGCGCCGAAGCGGTCAAGAGGCACGAAATCTTCCCTGGCCATGGATCATCAGCACCCCGTCCTAGCCGCTGAATTGGCCAAGGTTTCTACCATGACGTATCGAGAGATCATCAAAAACGCGGAAGATTTCGAAGAGCTATCGAAGGCTTACACTACCCACATCCGACGGGCAAAGCTAGATGACGTCGAGAAAATAGATGAAACCTGGCCCGTCACAACCCAGGACGAGTTGATGTACGTCAAGCAGGCAGTGATGGCCATTTACGATACGACGGAGTTCGTTGAGAAGACTGCTGCATTGCAAAAGAAGGAACGTATTGAAGCCCTCACGGCTCAGCAGGAGGAAGTCCATGGAGACGGAGATACGGAGCCCCGGAAGAAGCGAAAGCTGGGCGATGCGACGGCTCTCAAGACGAAATCCATGGGAAAGAAGATTCCCAAGCTGAACCCTGTCGAGACTGTTTTGGCAGACCCAGAGAAGTCACCCAGAGAGCAGTTGAAGGCAGTTCTTCGACACGAACTCAAGGACTTTGAGGTTGCATACTTGGGCTAGAAGCTCCTTGTAAGTTAATGACCCTGACGCTATATACATGACTACTAACGCCACCGTAGTATGCTGCCAAAGAGAACCAAAAAGGCTTTACCATGAAGCTCCCGTGGGGTGGTGATACTGCGTACGCCTGGGAGAGCTTTGGCACTTTTGCGGAGAGGTGGGAGGAGGTTTGTTATGATCTGAAAGTAAGAATTCCTCCGGTACAACTATTGAACTATCCAACGAGACTAACCGCATGCATTCACAGACGAACAAGCTCATCATCCATTCCGCCTTGCGGCCCGACAATATCGCCCGTTTGACAGCCGCTCCACAGGCTGAACGAAAGGTAAGTTCTTCAGCATTCTGTCTACTGGTCTCCGTTTTCTCGGTTAGGAGGATTCTGACAATTCAACCAGACCAAGGAGAGTAACCGCTGCCTCAACGCCAAGCGCGATGAAGAGAGTCGCCTGGGCCGTGAATGGCAGAGCCTTCACAAGCAAACCTCAGAGGATGACAGCGGCAAAGACAAATAAATAGATGCAAACATGGGAGCGTGATGGCGTTTACTGGAAGATGACTCCGCTGGGCAAGATATCATGGCACCCCGAATGGCGAATACCTTTGTTTCTGGCCGAGAACAACAAGTACATGGGCTTTGAAGGCAAAAACTGCGCGCTCTTTGGTTTCGGAGGAGGTTTGGTTTGCTGGCCCTTGCTTTCTGCTGTTATTGGTCGTTTATTATTCGGCGTTCCTGGAATTTCAACATTGTTAAACAAAACAAAAGTCTTCTGATTGTCCAGACACAAGTTTGATCAACGTGTTGATCAATTGACCCGACTTTATTTGCGAGAGATACTTGCCCTTGACGTACGGCCTAATCGATGACGGACATGAACACTGCGCTTTGGCATATTTTTGCCGCAGGTAACTTCTCAACCCTGAATCTCATTCATGCTGAATACTAAGGTATCGAGTTTCGATAGCTGCAAGACCTCATTAAAGTTAAAGCTGCTCATTTGCTATGGCATCGTGATGTTCCCAACAGCTCTGACAAGCTTCCAGACAAGGCGTTTCCGTACCGTTTTAAGGACGGTGCCCGAGGTTTCCCTCCCATTGTATTCTACGGTATCCTCCTTCATAACGAGGCAGACCCCGACATCAAGCGCGTGGGCAGGGATGCTGCAATCTGCTTTGGTAAGATGCCGAGTCGCCGACCGATATTGCTGACTACAACAAACGATTGTAGAATCGCTAGTACTGGAAGCCCGTAGAAGATTCGTGATATGGCGCAAGCAGCTCTGTTGCTTCTTTATGAGCTTGCAAAATGAAGTGTGGCAAGCTGGCGACTCGTTGAATAGTTATCAGTTGATTCTTGGAGGAAGGTCCGTGCCGAACGATTGGCAGCTCTTCTAATATAACCTTACTGTCCTTTTTACTTGCAAGGCTCGGCGTTACATGCAAAACTTATGCTGGGTGTCGTAGGCTTGGATCAATGTTGGTTTTCCCCCCAAAAGACTTGTACATCAATTCATCGCGGCTCTCGACCAGGTCGCTCTGTTTTTGTTTCCGGAACAGTCTGTATGTTACAACCCTGGTCTCTCAATTTATACTTGATTTTCTCAAAAAAGGTCATTGCAGTAATCGGATAAAGCCACCGATAGAGGCCTCCAACTCGGGCGATGAAAACCGGCCCTCGAAACCAAGTCGAGTTCATGGTGGGATAGCTTCAAGTCTCCATAAACAGGCACGGCAACTGCAGGTAGAGTATCAATAGGTGTTAGTGAGAGCGTAAATGATGCCTCAAAATGGCACCATGCTGTCCATGATCGTAGTTGTCTTGATGATGATATTTAGAGCTTAGGGGCCGAATTTTCATCTCACCATGCTCCACTTTCCATTATTCCATTTAAGATAGTACTTCGGCATGCCGTCCGAATGAGCTGTGCGCATATATCATTAGAGGGTATCCGATCAGCCGTCAAGGAAGCAGAGCGTCACTTTCAGCACCGATCTCGTAAAGTGTGCCAGAGGCCTCGTCCCGACTCGTAATTGTCCCCAACCCACTCCGGGCCCAACCTAGCAACGACTGACAGAAAACCTCCTTACTTACTTAAGGTACACACTTCACAGGGCCTCTCCCACTTTCCCCAGTTCAACCAACTTCGTTGCTGCCTAATACACAAAACTCTCACACCTACTCCAAATCTCACACCCCTTGGGCCTTAGCCCTTTTCATCTTATTTCCATCTTGTCCAAAGAATCTTCGATCAACCAACCTGACTGGCATTACTCCAACGCCGACGTGGGTTCAACTGATAGGACAAGATGACTTTCATCCCAATGCCAAGTCTCCTTCCTGCAAAAGGTCAGAATGATGAGACCAAGCTGGAATTATTGTAGCATTAGGATCTCCCAGACCTCGATGTCCCGGAGATCGATTTTCTCCCCCGGGATTCAGAACAAAGCAAGTAAAACTTTCCAATCCTTACGAATCGAGCCCTCAAACAGCACATGAGTCCACGGTGATTAGGCCATTGGGGGGCAGTTTTCAAGCCATTGTAGAAGCAGAGCGTGACCTCTCAGACTGATCTCACGCTTTGCCTCAGGCTCCCTCCCGACTCTTGCCAAACATCGCCACGGCTTCCCCAGCAACGGCTGAGAACTACACTTACACGTCCCAAGCGCACCTCCTGCCTTTTCACTTTGAAACGCTGCCTCAGGTGTCCAGACTTACTTTTCTTCCCATCAGACGGGCTGCCGCCCATCTCAACCTAGGTACTTTCTTCCCGTCTACACATTGAACCCCTATTCTCGATCTCTCGTTCACATCTCTCAGAAGAAGCGAAAACTTTGACACTACCCCCAAAAGCACATCTTCGTACCAATCTTCAAGACTGAAGGACAAGATGTCGCTTCAGTCAACGTGGGAGTCCCTTCTCCTCGGGGATTTGGACCGTGAGTCCCAATTCAATCAGCCTTGGGTCTCCCAAGATCCAATGGACGGCCCAGCGACCCATGCCTTCCTCTATGGCGTCGCAACTATCGAGTGAGATAATGGAGCTCCCACTTGAAGTTTCAAACAGTTACTAACACGTCGACAGGGAAGAAAATGCCTGGATGGCCGAAGACCTACCGCAGCTCCTCGATCAAGACGCTGTCGCAGACGCGGAAGTCGCGTCAGTACCCGACGTCAACGACTCAGAAGCTTGCGAGAGCGCAGAGGATCCATTCCTCCTTTACTTGGATGACCTCATGGACGAACAGACTCCTTTGGAAGTGAAGAAGCCCCTGTTTGGCGCTATCGTCGGTAAGTTATTGTCACGCCCTAGGAACACCGTTGATGCCTCTCTGACAAATTCCTAGAGAAGGTGTTCCCATACCGCTTCAATGACGGCTCGCGGGAATCCCCATCCGTCGACTTTTACGACACACTTCTCCATAACGAACCCAATCAAGACATCCGCCGGATTGGTAGAGACGCCGCCTTCTGGCTCAGCAAAATGTCCGCCGATGTCGCGGATCATTACGTGAGAATTATCACCGAATACTACAACACGCTCAAGGCGAAAGTCACCCTGGGCCCTCAGCAGCCCGAGCAGGGCAAGCGAACAAAGCGCTCTGGTAAGGCTAGCCAGATCACTGACCACCAAGACGCGCTGCTCAAGATTGAACTTCAAACCCCACTCACGTTCACTTACCGTGGTATCATTGACGACGTCAACCAGGCGGTAGTGCTGGGCAAAGCCTATGAGCATCACTTCAGGCAAGAGTCGAAGGCTCGCGAGGATGACCCGACTTGGCCCGCCACGAAAGAGATGCAGAGGGAGTACGTCAAGCAGATGTACGAAGCAATCGTCGACACCACATGCTTCCAAGAGAAGACCGATGCACTGCGAAAGAAGGCCCAACTGGATTCGAAACAAGACACCTCCGAGGCTGGGGGAAGCATCACTGACGAAGCTGTCGACAACCCGGGCCCGTCCTCGAAACGCAAGCGTGGCCAGGACAAGCCCAAGAAGATTCCCGGTCTTTGTCATACGGATTCTATCTACGTGAACCCGGACAGCACCCCGGCTGATCTACTTCGGGCCGCTTCTCGTTGTGACCTCTCGGATGTCGAGGTCGAGCTTGTCTGCTAGAAGCTTTTGGTAAGTTTCTTTTTGACGTCGTGCTGCTGGTTGCATCTAACGTCAACAGAGCTCCGCCATGGAATGTCAAGAGGGATGGGAACTGAGACTCCGCTGGACCGGCGACACCTGCCCTAAATGGGAGCGATACGACAGCTTTGCAGACCGTTGGGCGACGATGTGCTACAATATGCAGGTAAGAAAATCGGCAAACCATGGGCAGGTCTTTTTCAGATTCTTGGACAATTGCTAATCCCTGGACCTCTGAGTAGAACCACAAGGTCATGCTGCACTCAGCTCTACGCGGAGATTGGACTCACAGACTTGCTGCCGGCCCCGCCGCCGAGCGAAAGGTAGGTCATGCTGCCGTGGATCTGTGAGGCTTTGGCTGACTTGCTCCACAGCTCAAAGTGAACAATAAGCAGCTGAATGCTACCCGCGATATCCAGAACCAAGTCGGCCGAGAGAGTATCAAGCGCAGGAAGCTTGCGGAGATGGCTCCTGACCAAATTGGAGAATGAGAAGCGCCCTGAACAGTACTGGATGCGCTTGGCCACTTACTCATCTGCAGTTTGCCTTGACCCGAGCCAGAAGTTGGCAGGCATCTCGACGGCATCGTCTGCCCCGACAGCGAGAGTTCGCTCTGAAAGATTGTAATACGGCGCAATGGCGATAGACGTTGTAGACGGTGAACGGTGCAAGGGTCGATACTCGGATGACGTGCTGGAAGGAAGTACCTGCACTTTTCTTTGGTCCTTGTAACATGGTATGCGGTATGAGGCCTATGTTTCACGCGAGGTGCCAGGGACCGTAAATAGACGAGGCATGCTTCTACGGTAATACTCAATGATAGCGAGGATTCACATTCTGGAAGTGGTCTCGAGTATGCAAATAACAAATTGATTCTATCATCAAGCTTGTTTTCTCATTGATCACTAGTACAATTAGAACACCAGACCCTTTGTCTGTGTCATCTTCTTGAGGTTGTAGTTCTTGATCATGAACATGGCCACAAATCCAAAGATCATGACCGATGTGCCGGCAGCCAGCATCCTTGTTTGCGCATACCCGTAAGCGTTTTGAATCGCGATTCGCTCATCGCTGCCAACGGGATACCTCAATTGCGTGTCGAGATCGCCGTAGATATCAGCCACACTGTCCAAGGCAGACGCAGGGAGGTACCGTTCCAAGGCACTCTCGAAGGTATTTGTCCAAATTGCGGCGGAAACAGTGTTGCCCACGGAGCCGCCGATGTTGCCACATACACTCAGCAGAGCAAGTGCGGCAGCGACGTGCTGATGGTCAACGGCAGCAAGAATGGCGACCTGCATGCACAGGATGAACACGCTTCCGCCGATGGAGGTGAAGACCTGGCACATGACGAGGTATCCGACGCTCTGGCCAGGTCGGCGGAAGTAGATCATCAGGCCCTGGCCGAAGGTGTAGAGCGGGACAGCGACGAAGAGGAGCCACCTGAAGCGGCCGGTCTTGGAAATGGAAAATCCCACGATGAAGAGCAGGACACCCGAAACGACGTCGAAAGTGTTGCTGATGTATCCTGCCTCCGAAACGGAGACGTCGTTCACGACCTGAAGGAAGGAGGTGAAGTAGCTGTTCCAGCAGTAGTAGGCGACCTGATAGGTGATGTCGAGAACGCAGGCACCCATGACCGTCCGATCGGCGAAGAACTTGAACTTCAGGAATGGTACTGGAGCCAGATAAAGCTCGTTGAGAAGGAAGATCCCAAGAACGACGAATCCGGTGACAATCATCGCGATGATGTAGCCGGAGGACCAGCCGTCGGGAGCAGTGCTGGCAAGAGAGAACGGAAGGAGGAAGGTGACGAGGCCACATGCGAATAGAACGACTCCGAGGACTACATAGTGATAAGTTAGCCTGGCGTATCACTCACACGCATTCTTGGATACATACCATCAAACTCCACAAGCGCCCACCAAATGTTCTGTAAGAAAGATCGACCACTTGGCTCACGGACCAAGACACCTCTCTTCTTGGCCTTGTGGATGTTCCACTTGAGAATGCCATACAGAGGAGCAGCGACGACAGGCAAGACGATTGAGAAGCAGCCAAAGCCCCAACGCCAGTTGACGTTGTCAAGGAAGCCTTCAGCAGACTTCGGTCCCGCGAATGCAGTGATGATGTAAGGTGACGAGGTGAACGCGAAAGCCAGACCTCGGTTCTTCAGGTTCGTGGAGTCGGCTGTGATGACATCGATGCTGTAGGTAAGGCCAGACCAGCCAAGTTGCCAGAATACCTGCGGTCATATTAGCATTGTCGTGTAGTGGGTTTCGATGGTTGACTCTTACGGTAGCCGCGCAGTAGGTGGCCAGGTTCTGACTGCCTGCGAGCAGAATCATTCCCAGAGTGGCGAAGATGACCATGAGGAGGAAACCTTCAGCTCTGCCCCAAAGATCCAAGATCTTCGCCAAAGGGATATACACCGAGGCCGTCATTGCGCTTGACACGATGTCGATGACCGGGAGGAGGGAGTGCGACTCGAAATCGCTGGCTGCATACGGCGTCAAGCTGTTGAGGACGGAGCTCTGGAATCCGTTGGTGAGGTAAAGCAACCACATACTAAAGACCATGTTAGATCGTCCCGTAGGTCAGGAGAATCAAGTACGGGAAATCTCACAAGATGAAGATTGCAATCAGCGACTCCTTCCCCCATGTCAAAGACAAGGCTTGAGCCAATTTGACACCATGCTGCACATTCTCGCTTGGGAGATCTTCGACGATCTTTTCGTCGGGGATATCAGCAGCTTCCCTAACAGCAGCCTCATCTACTGGTTCGGGAGCCGCGACAATCTCGTCTTCGGTATTGGCAGGCTTGCGGCCGAGGGCCTCCTGAAGTTTCGAGAACACTGCCATTGTTGCGTGGATGGACGGCCAACAGAGGAGAACAACATGCCGTGTGTCTCAATGGGAGCTGTCAAGTCAGATATAAGTGAGCAGCAGTGGAGGCATACGGAGAACTTTTGCGCCACCTGCTCTCAACCCACCTCGGAACGCAAGCCATGCATGCATCTTAAGCCTAGCGCTTTACGTAAAGGGCCGTCGACCCACGCGCATTCCTTCAACACCACGAATGATGAGGGGACGCCATCCGCACATCGCGGTCGAGAAGCACCGAAATCGATTAGTGCTTGGCGCGAACCCGAGAACACGGGAAGGGAAGACGATCCTTCGGGTCGGGTAGGGGCCCTGTTGCGGGTCCTGAGCATGCTTGGCGATGCCTCCGATGCCGGGTTCCCGACTCCAGAAGGGTGGATGGTGGGAGCATCGTGAAGCGAGCACCAATCAGAGAAGATGGCATCATCTGATTAGATTGATTGATAAGGGATGGTGAACACGCAGACTTTGACACGCGTTGCCAATCCTGGTATCGCGGCCGGGGGCGCTACCATGTTTGCAGTTAGCTTGGGGCGCGACTGGACAGTTTCTTTGGTCTGGATGTCTTGATGGAAAGTTTTTTACGCTATTGATTTCCATTTCGCGCCCGGCCGACCTTTTGAGCGGGTTTTTGTCTCCATAAATGTTCGCTAAGCATGCTGCCGGCGGACTTGTGATTCGTGGACATTGTCGGACTTCTGGGCTGGGGATAGGCCTTGTCTGGTCCCGGAAACACAAGACAAGCTTCCGGAGCAGTGTTCCGACTTGCGTGATGCGAAGCTCCCATGGAGGTGCTGCATGTCAAGGGCACGACACTCTTGGCCATCAGCCCTACAGAACATAGAAACATGAAGAGCTACCCAAGTTGATGAGATTAGCCTGTAGCGGTTGCGGAAGAACTCATGTTGGCGGTTGGAACCAGGCCGGCAATACTATCGCCACGCGCAACTTTATGGTATGGAAATTGGAGGGAAGAGTCAGGGAATGGTCACACCGCGAGTCCTATTGGGAAGCTAGTAGTAGTCTCTCATGATGCGCCATTTTACAGGTCTACCACCTTCAAGCGGATGTTCTCATCAACCAAAACCATTTGGGACGGCTCGACCAGGTCCCACTCATCTTGATTGAGTGTGCTGGGTTCGCTGGCCACGATCGCATGGCGTCCATGATCATCTTTTGCGTACAGATCCTTCTGTTCGTCGACATTGCCATCACCCTTGACGTCGTCCGGATGCCCTATGTACTTTCTGTTCATCGTAGACCCCGCCTTCATAGAATAGTACAGACTCGGAGCCTCCACGCCCGCTGGACTGGCGTGCCTCAGAGCAACCATCTCAGAGCCTGAGTTTACAACCAGATTCAGAGTGTTTTCAACTTTCGAGTTACCTGCGAACTCTTTTTGCATGTTCTCAACCATAACGACTGTTTTCCGCATCGCTTCCGCCAACTGATGAACGCCATACAACGACGTCCAGTCCCCCTCTTCTCCGCAGAGCATGAACATGTACAGAGCCCCCAGATGTTCAGCATCCGTGGTGCCTAGGATCGCCATTTGGTATCTGAGTGGGAGATACTGCAGTAGCGGCGTCCGTATCGAGGCGAAAGCACCCACAATGCCGTTGTGCGCAAAGAGATGCCGTCCGAAGGTGAACGGGTGGCAGTTCGTTTGCACCACGGGGGTCAGTCCCGGCGCAGCTCGGACATGGGCAATAATCGCCGTTGTGCTGGTGCCGCGGGCAATGCTCTGGAGAACGAGATCGTTCATGGGCGGGCGGATGTTGGTGTATACGATAGGCCGGAGTAATTCTTTCCCACGGCCATGTTCTCCTGTCGCAAATTCTCGCTCGACGGTTGAGAACCATCCAACTCCAAAGCCATCCATGTTGCTGAATGCATTCGGAGAACCAGTGTCACTGGCCGCGGACACGGCCATGGACTTTTGTGGGTCAAATGAAGTATGGCCGGGCGGCAAGAAATGCTCGTCAACTAATCTCATTAATACGCTTGTTGACTTAACCTTCACTATGATGACTCGGCTCACCTTGCTTCACAACGGCATGACGAGGCCTGAGGATCAAGTCCTCGAGGAGCTGGGGTTCATCTCCCAAATACGCGAACCAGCGACACATTTCGACACTCGCCGAGACTGTTCTTCGCTCAAAGAAAGATGAACTGTAAAAAGAGTTTCTGTAATTGTTTATTTGATCCCGGTCGTGAACTGCGCTGCTGTCACATCGAAAAATCAAGAATGATTCTCCAGACCGCCCCTCTCACGTATGTCATCTACGCTCGGGCTTGAGGCTTGTCTCACTAGCCATGCGAGGAGGCGTGACGTCACGCGCCTTAAAGTTCGAATGCCGCCTTTCACTTACTCACAAAAATCTGACTTCAAATTTCAATCATCGAGAATCAATGTCCGTTCGCGAGGTTTGCGAAAGAATCCCGCGTGATCAAAAGACAGCATAACAGAAGCCCAAGGTGCAGTACCGTCATGTGGTGCAAAAGACATGTTTCGGAACGGACGTTTCGCGACTTTTCTGGGGCAATAGCAGGCTGGACTTGATGCGAAGCGACGACATGGGATTAAAAGCAAATCCAGCTGTAAGAACGACACTTGTCTATTGCGGGCGGACTGTGGCAGCTTCACGCGGCGCATGTTGACTCTGGCCCCGCCCCGGCCCGGAGCTCTGATCCTTCCGATTCACGACGGAGTCGAGGGTTTGGCTGCTGAGACTTCTTGCGGCGCGCTTAGTGACCGTATTTGGAGGGGTTGCAGGACGCTTGAATAGAGAGATACCAAACCTTGGGGTCTTGGGGCGGCTAAGCGCCAACCTCGCTACCCAGGTTACGAGATGTTAGCCTGCGGACAACATCCGATGCTGACTGGCCGGGACCATCCGCTAGGAGCAGCCACAAAGGCTTAGCTACGGGCCGGAGCTCATTGTCATGGTGGTTTGTTTCAAAGCGGGCATCGCCACATATTCGAGCTTGGAGGAGGCCCTTTCTTAAGTACACCTTGGTGGCTGATTGTTTGTTTTGTTCTGGGGTGAGCAAGTGAGAATCAATGACTTTGTTCGTACATAGGAACTTCGGCGAGGTTCATGACGTGGTCGAATCTTGATGGCGCGCACCCTGTACAACTTGGAACTCAGCGGCACGGCAAGATCAGCTCCATCGTCGGGGAGTCATGAAGCCTTGCAGACGAAGATTCTAGGCTCTTTAGCCCTCAAAATTGAGCGATGGGACGCACCATTATTCACTCAAGCGGCCGCTAAATGTTGCGGGCTTGTCATCTCACATGAAGTGAGCAGGGCTGTTTTGCCTCATTCGGACACTGTCACAAACCAAGGCCTTACTGTGGGGACCAAGAAACCATCTAGAAACCATTTCAAAGCAAGAGAAAAAGGGAAGGATCATCAAAAACTCGACCGGTGCAAGACTCTAACCATTGTTTGGTACTTTTGTAGAGAGAGTCGATGGAAGACTGACACAATCCAGCCTTCCGAGGGGCGGCACTGGCCAAAAAGAAACTGGCGGGAGAATCGGCTGGCCACTGCTGAAATTGGGGGCGTTTGAGGCAGCACAATTATGGTTACTCGTGAAGCTTACTTTGCCCCAAAAAGCGCTAGACTCGGCCAAGGGTCCGGATCCTTCGCGCCCAAAAACAACCCATCTTTGGCGCCGATCTCATCCCACGGAGCTCGTCCATTGGACCACGAGGTCGCTACGGCGGCTGAGTCTCTCCCAGGGGCAGTGCCTTGCTTTGCGTTCATTGCCTGCTGCTTCTTCACTGCACTCTCTGCCAGCACCAGATACTATTCCAAGAAGCTATCCTTATTACGTCGTGAGACGAGGTGTGTCCCGGTCAGCCTCCCATCTCTTTGCCGCCAGCCCTACCGGCCCAGACGGTGGATGGAACGGGCTGGCGTCCAGATTGTGTCTTAGACTTGTGTAGCTTCGCAGCTTAGCTAGTACATCTACTGCTTACAGCCCCCCTCACGACCCCCTGATCCGCGCGATGGCACGTCTTGTCAATCCTTCAAGTCACTTTCGCCTGCTATCCCGCCTTCTCTTCAGTCCTTCTTCTTTGTCAATCCCTCTCCGGTCTACATCCGCTTCAAACATTTCTGCCTGCTCTTCCCTGTCGCTGTCAACCGGCCCCGGACTACCCGGGTGAATTACCCTTCAATTTAAGCATCTCCCTTCCCACCTCCGAATCTCAGACGAATGCCTTTCTGTTGTGGTTGAGATGGCATCTCTGCATCCGCACGACCATTTTTACTCAGGCAGAACAAGCGGTTACAGCACCCACTCCGTGTCGCCCGAAGCCGAGAAGATGCTCAAGAACCCGAACGGCTCCCCGGGCCCCGAGTCCGGTGCCATCCCCGACGGCCTCGAAGTGAATCAGGGCATGGACTTCAACAATGCGCCCCAGCCGTATTATCCCCAGTCGCAGCACCAACCCGCACCGTACTATGACCACCATGCGACGTCGCCCCAGACGCAGTACACGCAAACGACCTACACGAACAACCACCATCCCGTCGCAGTGCCGCCTGCAGGAGAGAAGGGCGACACCCGCGACGGAAGGATATGCGGGCTGCGCAAGCCTACCTTCTTCTTGATGCTTGTGTCCCTCTTCCTTCTCTGCGCCTTGATCGCGGTTGCTGGTGCGCTTGGGGCTGTAGTAGCCCAGAAGAACTCACAGCTGGCCAAGTACGTCTCCGCAGTTCTCGCACTACTTACAGCAACTAACATCCTTGTAGAGCCACAGCATCGGCAGCCGGATCGTCCAGCACGTCAACACCCTCCGGAACAGCCAACGCCGTCCTCGACCTCAGTAAACCCGCCCCAACAGACACAGCTGTCAGGAAGGGCGAATGCGGTACCAGCTCAAGCAAGCCGACATGGGAAGTTCCGGGGACGAACCTCACCTTCCAGAAGGATTGCGGCAGCGACTACATCTACAACGACATTGGCAAGGTGCCGACCACAAACATCGAGGAGTGCATCCGACTCTGCGCTGTCTTCAACGTCAACAAGCAGACTGAGCTCGGTCGCTGCGCTGGGGTTGTGTATCTTTACAAGGATGACCAGGGTAACGACGACCCGTATTGCTGGTTGAAGTACACCAAGAACACGAACCAGATCTTGTCAAAGGATTACACTGAGTCGGCATGGATCGTGTAACGGGTATCTGCCTATCTGATGATGACGACGTTTCTAGACTGTATTATTACGGGCGACTGCAGGGCCGACTAGCTCAAAACCCAAAAGTTCCCTTTCTAGGTTAAGGGCAGGTAATATAGCTACCCCTCCCTTCTATAGTAAGATTATTTTTATATTATTCTATATATTATAAGATATAACTTAAAGATATCTATACTATATAAGTTTAATTAAATTTATATAAACTTAATTAAATTTAATTCTTTATTCTATTATATCTTATAATTACTATAATAGTTTCTTCTAAGTACCCCTAAAAGAGTAGTATTAATTATTTTACTATCTATTTAGTATATAAATAGAAGGTTTACTCCTTTTATTTATTAGATTTCTTAACTCTTAATAAACTAATAGAGATTAACTTTACTAGGGATAATATAGAGTATACCTTACTAGCTATATTTATTCTTACTTAACTTTATAATAATAATATTAACTTAATATTAAAATTACTTTATATTACTAATATAAAAAAGATATTAATTAACTTTATAACTATAATAAGTATAGGTTCTTAAGCTTAAGAAGTAAGTATTAAAGTAATAGCTAAAACGCTAGACCTTATAGCTACTATTAATATACTTATTTAACTTTAGCTTATAATATATTATAATAAAGACTTTAATAGTATAATTATAAAGAAGTATATTTATATTTAGCTAATTATAAAGTTTACTAAAAAAGATTAAATCCTTATATTTTTATAATTTAACTCCTATATAGTAATAATATAGTATATCCTTTATTAGTTTATATCTAAAGACTAATTCTTAAAACGTAATTAGAAAGTAATACCTATTAATACTAAATTACTAGTAAATATATATAAATTCTAAAGTGTAGTATATAAAGTATGTATACTTTTTCTTTAAGAAGTATTAATTACTTCTAAAAAAGAGGTCTATTTAATCTAATTTATTACTTACTTATAAATTAACCCTACTAAATTAGGTTACTAAGCCCTAACGAAAGCTTAAATTTAATTATAAAACTTTAGTAAAATAATTATTAATAAAAAATAACTATTACTAGTCCTAGAGACTCCTATAACTCTTAAGCTAAAATAACCTTAAACTTAAACTAATTAAAAGCTAACACCTAAGGCTATTAAAATAAGTAAATAAGTAAAGAAAGTTATAGCTAGCTAAAAATAATTATATTTAAAAGTAGATAATAATTAAATAAAATAAGAAGCTATAATTAAAGGGGAGATTAAAGAGGAGAAGAAACTAATAATTACTAAAGAAGAGGAAGAAAATATAAATACTTAGAGGTCTCTAACCTCACTAATACTAATATTCTCTTATTATATATAATTAATATTATTTAAGCTAATCTAATCTTTAATATCTAACGCTTATTCTTCTATATACTACTTAAACTAATCCACACTACTTTAAAGTAATAAAAGTAGCCTAAGATATAATAACCTTTACTTAGCTATATATATACCTAACTTATCTTATAAGTAATTATAAACTTTAAGCTATATATACTCTTTCCTAATAATAATTATAACTAAAATAAAAAACCTTATTACTAAATCTATAATAACCTAATAGACTTAGAATATCTCTAGTAATAGAAATAAGTTAAGGTTAGGTGTAGACTCCCCTAAAGTATCTATTAATACTTATAGCTAACTAATATTAAATAATTCTATATAATCTTTTATAGTCTCTAGATCAGGTTAAAAATAGAGGTTATAAAGCTAGCTATTAATAATATATACTTAACTAGCTTATATATAGACTTTATAGTTATTCTAAAACTAAATAAAGTTACTAAAATCTCTATAAATTAGAAGTATAAAGATGAATAGCAGAGTAATCTAATTAATAAGTAAATAAGGCTAAAAAAGGCCTTTATTCTTAAGGCGTCTAAAATATTCTTACTTTAAGTAAGCTTCTATATAACTAAACTTAATAATAAACTTACACGCTATACTACTAATTAAGCTTAATAAAGCTAATTCTATTAGCTTTTAATTTTAATATTATAGATACTTTTACTAAAGGTTTAGTAATCTTAAAATATAATTAGGATAACTTAAGCTAGCTTCGAAGTAATTATCTTTATATATAGTTAAATAAGATACTAATATCTACCTATAATAAGAACTATCTTAATACTATAATTTAATTAAATCTTCTTAAGTATAATCTCACGCTAAGAGATTACTACTAAGTATTATATAAGTATAGACTGAGATATATAAGCTATAATACTAATATAGAACTATATAATATAATAAGAATATATATTAATTACTATATAGATCTAAAACCTAAATAGTAGAAGTTTATTATAAGTATCTAAAAACTAAATATAATTAAGCCTAGGTATTATCTAGCCTTTTTATTAATATTATAGCTTACTTAAATATTATCAAACTTCTTTAGAGAAAATATTATAATAAGCCTTATAAAGCATATTATAACTAATTATATATTCCTTTTCCTATATAAATATATAGAGAAACTCTTAGCTATAGTTATAAACTACTTAAGTATTATTATTTATTAATACAAAGTAATTAATAGCTTTATTAAATATAACTTTTAGCTAATCTTTTAATTATTACTACTATAAGCTATAGTATCTCTAGAGGTCTTAAAGTCTATTTTAAGTTATAGTAAAACCCTCTACTTATAGATAGATAAGTATATCTAGATCTAATAACTAATATTTAAAGAAAGGTTTAAATATCTATTAAAGTAGAGCTATAATAAAAATTATTTAAGTTTAATAATAGATATTAGAGTTCTAGAAACATTACTTAAATATAGCTAAAGAGACTTAAAACTAATATCTTTTATTTAAGTATTAGATAACTTCTATAAAATTCTAGCTTAGTTTAAGCTTTTTAGTAATTATTACTAAGTATAGCTTAAAGTTAAGTTATAAGTATAGTATTATTACTTAGGTTATAAAGGGTTAAGTTTAGTTTATTGCTAAAGAGTAAAAGTTTTTAAACCTCTCTATATTATTATATATAACTTAGTATTAGAAACAAAGCTTTAAATTATAAAAACACTAATTAAGTATAATTATATATTAGTGATTTTTAATTAGAAATAATAAAGTAAGTTATAGATAAAGAGATAGGTTATAATAAAGAGTTCTTTTAGGGAAGAGGTATTAAAAAGCTTATAATATAACTTAAAATAATAAATAAGCTAAAAACCCTAAAGAGTTACTACTATTAATTAAAACTTCTTAAAAAAGAAATATAGTATAAAAATAACTTAAGCTATATTTATTTTATACCTAAAACTAAGCTAATACCTAATAGAGATTAGATCTTATTAAGAAGGGTATTAATAAACTTCTTAGTAATAAACTTAAGAGACTTATTATTACTATTCAAGTTTAAGTTATACTTATTATTAAGACCTAAGAGAAATTAACTAAGTCTAAATATAAGTAAGTAAATATAGATATATAGTAGCTAGAGTTACTTAACTTATTAGTAATAGAGGTAAGTATATTATTAATAATAGTAATATACTTAACCTTAACTAATTAAATTTAACTAATAAAGTTAAACTTTACTTATAAAAGTTAGATATATTTAGGTCCTTAATTAACTAAGGTTAGGAAGTTAATAGTCAGAGCTAGATACTTTTAATTAGACTTAGTTAAGACTACTTTTATTTTACTATTTTTAATAGGGGTAATAATAAGAGTAGAAGCTATAAATATATTAGTATTATCCTTGATATCCTACTTATCCTTAACTATTATAGGTTAATAACTATTAAGATTAAATAAATATAAAATATACTAACTAGAGAGAGAGTAGTAAGATAAAGCTGAGGAGATATAATAGATATTATAAGCTTTACTTAGAAGTAAGATAATATAAGTAAGGAAATATCTATTTCCCTTATTATATTTAGTATACTTATAATTAAGTTTAACCTTATTACTAAAAATCTAGATAAGCATAGTATTTAAATTATACTAGTAAGTAATATTAATTAAAATAGGTTAATTAATATTATTATTAGTTATAAATAGTTAAAAGTTAAGTAGGCGCTTTAGTTAGAAATTACTACTAATAATATACTACTTTAGTTTCTTATAAATATACTTAATAGCTACTATTATTAAGTTAATAAAGATTAATAAGAATTAAGTAAAAATCACTATACTTAATAAGTAGTAGCTAGTAATAACCTCTTTTAGAGTATTAAGGGTAAACTTAGTATTAGTCTTTAGGATATCCTTACTAATAGGAAGGCTTTTACCTTTAATTTTAGCTAAGTAGAGAGCTAAGTTCTTAGCTATAGTTATAATTAATTAGGAATACTTATTAATAAAGGTATTATATAAGGGGGAGTATATATACTTAGCGTAATAATTAATCTAACTAAAAAAAGTTAGTATAACTATAAACCAATAAGGATAGCTAGAAATTAGCTACTTAGCTATTTCTAAATAGAAAAATAAGTAGAAAGATAGAAATAAGTTAAGAAGAGAAGGGTAATAAGCTATAATTAATTATATTAATTAATTATAACTAGTAAGTAAGAATTAAAGTTTATAAAAGTTAGGGTTATATAGTAAAAGTAGTTATAGTATAGGGAAAAAAAAAGAAAAAGAGAAGCTAAGAAGCTATTAGAGGAATATTTAAGAGTAGGCATATATAGTCTATAATACATTAAGCTAATCTAAGAAAGGTTATATTATAGGATAGTAGTTAGGATTATTAAATAATGCAGTTAGAGTCTATATTAAATAAGGACTGAATCTTAGCCTACTTTTTAGTAGCTAAATAGTAGCTAGAAGTAGGCTCCTCCTGCTAAAATAGCTGAAGTTACCCTAGGGTAGTAAGCTCTACACCCTATTAGGGTACTTTATAATAACTATCTTACTTCTATAGAGCTATCCCTAGCTTTAGAATAAGTTTTAGCTTATTTTAAGGGAGTTAGCTTATTTTTAGGGGGAGTATAGTTACCTTACTTACTTTTTTTAGTAGCTATTTAATTAGAAAAATTAAAGTAGTATACCTATAGTCTATATACTTTATTTACTTTAAAATTTAAAATTACTTCTCTCTATTATAAATTTTCTATTTTTTAAAAAAAAACTATACTTAATCCCTTATATTATATTAGTAACTTCTATATAATCTTTTTTTAAAAGTATTACTTTTTTTTAGTTTTTAAGAAATAATTTAATACTAATAATACTAAAGGGAATAAAGTCTACTTATCTATACTTTATATATTATATTAGTATAGCTTTACTAAGATATAGTAGTTCTCTATAATATAGTATTAATTTTTAGGGCCTAATTCCTATAGAGTTAATAAGTTTACTTATTTATTACTCTTAGTATAATATAAAATACTTTACTCCCTCTATTAAAAGATTAAAGTTTAATAACTAATCTAATATTAAAACTATTATTAATCTAATTAATAACACCTTAAATAAAATAAGTATAATAATTAAGTATATTTTTCTTAACTAATAGTAATAATTTAAAGTAGTTAATTTAGAGGCTTTAGTAAGTATCTTTAAAAATAAAGAGGATAAGTATATTCTATTTAGTTTAATACTTTCTTATTTAATAGTTTATTAGTTATTTAAAATAGATTTATTAAATTATTATCTTAATATCTACTTTAATTCTCTAGGTCTTAAGTATTATTATAAAGAAGAGCTAAAAGATATTTATTAATTATTTTATAAGTATAATATAAATTAAATTTCTTAATATTTTTAGTTAGAATTTAATAAAGTATTAAGACTAATTAGCCTATAATACTATTAAGGAGTATATTAACTAGGACTCTAATAAATTAAATAAAGCTCTTTATAATAAGTATATACTTTATAATTAGATAGTATATTACTTTTTTTTAAATATTTTAAAGGGGTTTTAACTATTATTTAGAATAATATTTTTAGTAATAATATTATACTTATAAACTCTCTTTAGCTAGTAGAGTCTCTAGAGAGTAATTATTCCCCTAGTCTTTCTATCTTAATCTCCTCTAGTTTATTTAAGGATTTAGCTTTAAATAGTAATATTAATAAACCTATAGAGGATAACTAATTAGTTTATTTAAATAGTTCTCTTTTAAATAATTCTCTTTTAAACTACTTAAATAGAAATCCTTATAATAATAGAAGCTTTTTACTCCTAAGTTCTAAATAAGTCCTAAATAAACTAAAATATAAAGTATACCTTAATATATAGCTATACCTTTATTATATCTATACTATTATAAAGGTATATAAAGAAAAGAAGAGCTTTAGGGATAAGCTACTTATAATAAAGTATTTCTTTATTTTAAATAGAAGTATATATTATAAGTAATACTATAAGTAAAATTCTCTCTATATTATTATAAGCTTACCCTTTTTAGATATTTTAAAAGTATATTATTAATAAATAGATATTTAGTATACCCTTAATATCCTAAGTAATTACTAAGATATTATCTTTATTATAAGTAAAATAAAGAAGCTATTTTATATTCCTAATTTTAATATAGTTAAAGTAATATTAAGTAACCTTACTAAGAGACTTTAGGATATATTTTCTACCCTTAATATTACTTACTACTAAAAGTTTAGTTTTATAACTTTAAAGAAAATACTTAAAGTATAGCTTCCTTTTTTAACTATTTCTTAGGGAAATTACTAACTATTTAGTAATATTTCTAATATAAGTATACTTCTCTCTTTAATAATTACTACTAATTAGTTTACTATTAGTTTAGATCTATCTAAGGTCCCTATCTTTATATTAATATAGGAGATATAATAAGTATTAATAATTCCCTATAGATTTACTATAATTTCTTTTTAAACTTAAGCTAATTTAATTTTAAAGAATATTAAACTAACCCCTACTTTATTACTAGAGATACTAATTATATTACTTAGAATATCTTTAAGCGCTAATTAGTTTATATTAGCTTTTATTATACCTTCTATTAGTATACTCCTTATTTAGTTATTAACCTATATATTATTACTATCTTAAAAGAGATTATATATTATTTAGAGGCCTTAACTAATAGTCCTCTCCTATAAAGCTCTACTTAATAAGAAGTTTTAAGTTTTTAGGTTTTATTAGTTTAATTTAGTTCTTTAGTTAAGATATAAATAAATATAAATAGTTTTTTACATAAGTTTTATAGCTTTAGTCTACTTAAAAAAGTTATTTATACTTTTAGTTTAATAAGTAAGAGGAAAGTAATAAGTTTATAAAGTTTTTATTATTTTCTTAATTAAGTTTTACTTTTATTTAGTAGTAATCTTTTTACTTCTTTACTCTCTTTATATTTTTAATTTCTATTTTTTTTATATTTTTTTATATTATTATAAAACTTTTTAAATATTATCTATATTATTTTTATTAACTTAAGAGTTATATTTAAATAGCTATCTAATTTATTTAATTAAGTAGAAATATTTATCTTTAATATCCTAATAGTTTATAATCTAATCTAATTCCTATTAGATATTATCCTCTTTTAAGTTAGAGATAAGTAAGAGATTACTCCCTTAATTACTCTTCTAAGATTTTAGAAAACTAACTAAAAAAATATTATATAGTTTTAAATATTTATTTAGAAGAACTAAATAATATACTTATTTTCTTATTTAATCTAAGATCTTAAAAAGTTTAATAAAATATAAAGATAGCTTCTTTTTATTTACTTTAAAATATAAGTTTTATAATAAAAGTAAAACTAATTATCCTTAGCTAAACTCCTATTCTTTATAGTAGTTATTATACCCTTTTTAATAGGATTTTACTAATTCTTATTAGGATTTTTATATATTCTCTTAGAGTTAATTTAATTTCTATAAGTAGTTTTATACTTTTTATATCTCTCTATTTAGGATTTTATTCCTAAGATCTTATTAAAACTTAAGATAATACTTAAGTAAAGCTTTAGTTAAAACCTTATTAGTTATTAAGTTTCTTATATTATTATATATATATATAGTAATTAGAAGTAACTTAATCTAATTTAATTAAGATTTATTTATAAAGTATTAAAGATATTATTCTAAAATCTTATTTATTACTTCTATTTAACTATCTATCTATAAATAAAAAGCTATTAATAGCTTCTTCTTAATTTTATTATAATAATAAAGATCTACTTATATTTAGCTTATAAATAATAATTCTTAATTACTAATAATTCCCTTAGGGGATCTATAAAATAACTTTACTTTTTTAAAGAAAAGCTCTACTAATTCTATTTTAGTTATTATAATACTAATAATAAAGAATAAAGAGAACTTAGTAAATTAGTCTATAATTACTAAAATAGAGTTATATAATTTTTAATTATCTTATAATAGAGGAAGTTTAATAATTATATCTATAGAGATTTCTTTAAAAAATTTTTTAAAAATAATAGAAGTTATAATTTATTATGAGGTTTATATCTTTTTATTTTAGTTATATTATATACTTTATAACTATTAATATATTCCCTAAGATCTTAGTTAAAATTTATTTATTAGAATTTTCTCTAGATTAATTTAATTATTTTATTTCTTCTAAAATACTCTAATAAAGGGTTATTATAATAAAGGGATAGAATCTCTATATAAATAGATATTTTATTAGAAATAAATATCTAACTTTTATATTATAGAAAGTTAGTATTTAAACTTTAGTATTCTAATAAGTTTTCTTTTATAATATAGAGATATTATTTTTAATACTAAGGATCTATTTTTTATAATTTATATATAAATTCCTCTAAACTTTAGAGTTATTTAGAAGTTATAGATATTCTTATCCTTAGCTATATATTAGGCTTTTATTTAGGTTATAGCTTAAATTTAATATATACCCTCTATTTTAGTTTAATCTAACTAAGACTTCTATAGTAGATTAACCTTTTTAGTTATACTTAATAAAAAGTTAAGATCTAAAACTCCTTTATTATAATAATTAAGCTATTTAGAGGGCTTATTAATAAAGTTAGTTTTACTTTATTAGTAATAAATAATAAAGTTATAAAGTATTAAATAAATATACTAATAAGCTTATCTCCCTATAATTTAGGTTTATAATATAAAAAAGCTTAAGTTCTAATAATTAGTTAGAACTTCTATAAGATATTTAAATCCTTTTATATAATATTACTAGGTCTTAAAAGATTATATAATAATATATATCTCTTAATTTAATATATATTAATTTAGTTTAGCTCTTTTAAACTTTTAAGATTAAAATACTATAAGATATTATTAGTTATCTTTATACTTTTAATATAAAATACCTAAAGCTATAAATTAAGATATATCTATCTTAATTCTTATTAGCTTTTTACTATTAAAATACTATAAAACTAAAATATATTAAAAAGCTAAATATAGTAATTTAAAAGTAATTAGTTCTACTTAGCTAAAATAGATAAAATTTAGTTTTTTACCCTCCTTATTACTTTTTAAAAGTTTAGTAAGAAGCTTAGTAATATAAAAATATCTTAAAATAAACTTATAATTAAAGTTATAAAATCCTAAGAAAACTTATATATTATAATAAGTCTTAGGAATTAACTAGGATATAATAGCTTTAACTTAACTAAAAACTATAAAAACTCCTTTAGGGGATAATATAAACTTAAAGAAACCTATACTCTTTTAGTAAAATAAATATTTAGAAAAGTTAGTATAAAACTAAGCTTCCCTTATATAATTTAAAACTTATAGAATATATTCTATATAGGTCTCTTAATCCTTAGAAAAAATAAAAATATTATCTAAATAAATAATATAGAAAATATTAATAATACTTTTAAATATAAAATTAATATAATTTTAAAATATAATAGGAGTATTAGTTAAACTAAAAAATATAACTAAATATTTATATAACTTATATTAAGTATAAAAAGTAGTTTTTTATTTATCCCCTTTAGTAATATAAATTTTATAGTATACCTCTTTTATATTAATTTTAAAGAACTATTAAGTACTAATAATATAATTAAAGATCTCTAAAATTAAAAAAAAAGTATTAATTCTTAATTATAACTTTATTAAGACTTTAGTAATTAATATATAACTATAAACTTCTATTCTTTTTAAGAATAAAAATTACTAAAGAGCTAATAGGATTTTATAATATATAAATATAACTAATTTATAAGTTCTTATTAATATAAACCTTTAATATCTCTAATTCCTTTAAAAAAAGGGGGTAAATTAATCCCTAAGGGGGATCTTTCCCTTCTATAATATTAATCTTATAATTATAAGATCTTTATAAAAGAAGAATAATAGTTTTTAATAATTCTAGAATATTAGTAGTTAATAATAATTCTAAGGGAATAAAGATATTAAGGGAGGGTTTCCCCTCCTTTTTATCTTCTTTATTTAAAAGAGGGATTAGTTTAGAAAGAGTTACTACTATATAAATATATATTATAAACTAAGCTTTCTTTATAAACTAAAACCTTTAGAGAACTTCTTAAGTTTTCTATAAAAGAGTTTAAAACTACTAATAATATTCTATATCCCCTAAATAGATATTTAAATCTTAAAATATAGTTATTAAGAGGAGTATAAAGCTCTTTTTTAATTAAAGATCCTAATTAATAGCTATATATAGCTAAATAAAGGAATAAGTAGCTCCTTATAAGTCTATAACTATAACTAAGACTTAATATACTTTATAAATAGGGATTTAAAAATAATTAGTTACTTTTAGAATAAAAGTAGTTATTTTAACTTAATTTAACTTATAAATCTTAATAAACTTAAGAGAAACTAAATTATATTTAGTAGTAATATCTAAGTTTATAAAAGTCTATATAGTTTCTTAATACTCCTTTATTTAAATTAAAATATAGAAATAATAAATAGTTCTTAATAAGAACTTAAGGGAAGTATAGAGAACTACTTTAAAGCTTTAGCTTTTCCTAACCCTAAAGGGGAAGTAGATTTTATAGCTTAAATAATAGAGGAACCCTTCTTTTTCCTATCTATTTCCTTCCCTTTTTTAAAGTATTTTAGAGAAAAGTAATCTAAGTTTCTATAAATATAATACTTAAGAAGTTAGCTATCCTTACTAATTTAATTCCCCTTAAAAGAAGTAGAGGTTAATAATTTCTAAAAATCTTAAAATTTATAATAAAAAAAGTAATATTTTAAAGAAGTTTTATTATAATCTTAGGAATTACTCTTATACTTCCTATTCTTATTTATAGCTTATTATATTTAATTAACTAAAATAACTATTTTAGTATAGGTTAATAAGAGAGTAATTAAGGTTTTCTATATATTATTCTAAAGTTCTTCTATAAACTTTATATAAAAAGAATATATATACTTTTTTTTTAATTAATAGATAAATTCCTACTCTAATAATTATAAATAGTTATTAAACTTAATAAGGTCTTAATTCTCTCTCTATTTAGTATTAATAAGATCTTATATAATCTTTAGTTCTTAAAAAATAATATCTTTAAAGAGTTTTAATTTACTCTATAAACTTAAAGTAATTTATACTCTCTCTAATTTATTTAAGTAGGAGATCTAAAATATATTAATACTATTAAGTATAATATATAGATTCTATATATTTTAATTTATTAAGGATTTATAACTAATCCTTTTTAAATTTCTTAAGAGTACCTAAATAAGTTTATTCTAAGTTAATAATCTAATTATCTTAGTAGTAAAATATATACTTATTAATTAAGATCTTAATATTTTTAATCTTAAGTTTTAGAGCGTTCTTAGATAAATTACTATAAAGAGATTAATATTTTCCTATTACTTTAGTAACTCTTTTATTAACCTATTATTCTAGCTTTAGTTAGTATTCTAACTTATTAATTTAGTATTATAATATAAAGCTTATATTTATAACTTTATTACTAAAGTTTAAGGAGTTAGACACCTAAGGGATAACTTCTTTAGGAACCTAACTTAAAACTAGTAACCCTTCTCTTAGAGGGACTATAAGTATAGGATTCTCTATAAGTAATCCCTTACTAATAGCTACTTAATTATTAATATACTATATTATTATTATAATAGTAACTTAAGTAGAAGATTTAGAATTATTATAGGATAGTAGTTAGGATTATTAAATAATATAGTTAAGGTCTATATTAAATAAGGACTAAATCTTAGCCTACTTTTTAGTAGCTAAACAGTAGCTAGAAGTAGGCCCCTCCTACTAAAACAGCTGGAGTTACCCCAGGGCGGTAAGCCCCACGCCCCATTAAGGTGCCCTATAACAGGTTACTTCTTTAGTACTACCCTTAGGTCTATAAAAGCATATATAAGTAACTATACCTAGCTATATTAACTAAATAAAATATAACTAAAGGTAGTAATAACTAAATAGATATAGAAGGGGGGGCGTAAATATAACTGCTACTTAGGTTTTAAGCCAGTTAGCCCTACAGTCGCCCATAATTATACCCCCTTTGCATCAGCGAACGAATAATTGAAGACAATCTGAACGTCCTGCTTGCCTCGTTCATTTATGATGTCCGTCATGACCATTGCCAGTACACGACTCCAGGCGCCCAACGCCTGTACCTTGACGCGCTAAAACTAGGTAAACCACGATCAGATTGCCAATCTCAATTCGATCATCCTCCGAGGAAGAAGACGCGCTTAAATGCAAACATGTTCTCAAATGTGCAAAATTCCGGCGCGCCCAAATCAAACTCCTGGGGCATTTCTTCCAAATGGCTCAGTAGCAGACTCTCCAGCTCTCGGGTCTGCTCATCTGTCCGGTGTCGGAGCAGATATGCAACGCTGAGATGAAAGCCGTATCCGTCGTGTGTCGGGTGTCGGATCTTCAGCTTGTCTGCGAGTTTGTTCCGCAGCGCCCTGAGTCGCTCCGTCTCGGCCGGCGTGCGCCCGTCAAGCCGGACACCGATGCCGATTTCGAGCGGGTCGAACCCCTTCACTGCCATCTTGTACGGTGTCGCATGCTCATCGAGATCAAATGCATCCAAGGCTTTCTCAAACTTGGAGTTGCACTCCTCCAGAGGGGCATCAAGGGGCAGATCAGATGGCCAGTATCCAGGTTTCCGAACTTGATCGCACACGCCTTCGAAGACTGTCATGTGGAAGCTCGTCGCTGGTAGGAGGGTGATCAAAGAGGCGAACTTGCTGGCTGCGAGTTTGTCGCTGAGCGCCTGCATTGAGGTGTAGAGAGGATCGGACGGGGAGAGATGGCAGATGATCGTGTTTCCCGGGAAAGCCTGGACAGCTCCGTCGGGAGCGAACTTACTGGGCACCCCGGCTGGGTAATCGGGGCGTTCAGCTTGGGGTTGCAGTTGAGCCATGGTGATTCTGGAGCTTTTGGTATGCTCGCAACGATATGATGTCTTCTTTTTGCAAAGTTCGTTGAAATACTCAGCTGAGAAAATGAGGGGAGTTTTGTCCTGCACCGTCCGATTGACGAGCAGCTGCCCACGTGGGCAAATCATACGTGCATCGTACACTGTGGCTGCAGTGTGTGGCTATCGTACTACCAAGAAAGCGTTTGTTACGTCGGTCTTCACTAACAACGCCGTGTCTCGGACCTCCACCTGTCAATACCACTCCGGCCCCGGAGGGCAGCCCGGCGCTGGTCGAAGGGGCCAGATGGCGGGCGATTCCTAAGTTAGGAATCTTGTGGCCCGTACAGACGGCAATTTCGGCATGAGGTGTAGAGAAACCAAATGGGCTGATAAGCAACGTTGCGTGCTGACCAGCTTATCGGAACTTTTGTGTAAAGAGTCATTTGATGACACATATCTGTGAGACTAAACCACAAGAAGCCCTCCGCTGTATGACTGCATGTGGTCTCTCTACTTCTAAATGAGAAAACTCAACTGGCTTCATCGTCATTTTGCAACTTCAATTTCTTCGGAGACAAGAACTCATCGGTCGCGTTGCCTTGGCATGGAACATGGCGTCCCCATCTGATCTCCCCACGCCCATTCTCGCGCTCTCAAAAAGCATCCTCCGGCCTTACCACCCTTCGGATGCGCCGTCGGTTGCCAAAGCAGCAAACTCCAAGGCCGTCGCCGTCTACCTCCGCAACCAGTTCCCGCATCCATACACCCTCGCCGACGCGGAGAGTTGGATCTCAATGAACCAGACACCTCCGTATCGCAGCTGGGTCATCATCTGCCCCACATCGGGCCGAGCCATGGGTAGCATCGGCATCATCCCCGGCAAAGACGTGTATTTGCGGGGTTACGAATTGGGATACTGGTTGGGCGAAGAGTTCTGGGGGCAAAAGGTCATGAGCGAGTTGGTTCCTGCGTTCGTTAAGTGGATGTTTGACGGCATGGGCGAGGAGAAGGCCGAGATTGAAAGATTGTGGGCTGGTGTGTTCTCCGAGAACAAGGCGAGTCAAGCCCTGTTGACGAAGAGCGGGTTTCAGCTCGAGGGCAGGCTTAGGAAGGCGGTGTTCAAGAACGGCGTCTTTATGGACGAGATGATGTATGCCATAGTCAGGGATGACCTGGCTGCCCTTGGTTGAACATGAGATGAAAACATCGCGTGGTTCGACAGGAAAATGGTCTGAAGTGGGGATTTTCTATTTGTGACCCCAACTCTATTGTATTCCGCACTATGTAGTCTGAGAGGGTGCTATCTACAGCCCAAGGGTATTCCCAGACCCCCTTGGATTTGTCTAACCATATGTACAGCCACTCGTGTCTGTTGCATGTTCTCATCTAGCATGCTTGAGCAACAGGGTGGAAGGCCGAGAACTTCTGTTGCAATTCCTTCGTCGGAGGCTTCTGTCCTCCGCATGAGTCGTTGAATTTGGTCTCATCGGCAACATTGCAGCACTTCTGGTTGCCCTTTCTGTCGGGGTCGATCGATCCGCCGGCGACACCGCAGGCCCCTTGCGTGAACAATGCCGACAGGTATCCCGAGGGCTCGTATCTTCTGTCGGCGCCCGTTCCAGCACACTGTCTGAGAGCACCATTTCTGATATTGAATGTCAGCAAAGGCGACATGTATGTGTAGAATGCGACCGATACTTACACAGGCAACAACAGAGCGGCAAAAGCAGCGATGACAATCTGAACCTTCATTTTGACAAGTAGTGTGGCAGTCGCAGACAGAGGCGTTCTAGGTTATCAAGGTGATCTGCAGCCAAAAGTCTTTCCTCGAATGAGATGAACGAGCGAAGGTAGGATTCGCAGATTAGCCTTCCTTCTTATATATTTTCCCTCTCGTCTTGTGGCATGTTGGCCATCCCGCTGGCGGCCCTCGGGAGACTTCCCCTTTGATCCCAGCCGAGACGCGTTCATCTGAAGCAGCTAGTATCGCCTGGGATCGAAGAAAAGCTTATTCTGTGTGTAGAGAAATCATGCCTCATCTTCTAGAATCGAAGACGGCCTCGTGTTCTACGGTCTCCGTACCAGCTTGAGCCATTAGAGTTTGCGCAGAGCGGATCTGACGTGCGATGATTGGTCGGTTTTCAGTCGAGTAGTTGTCTCGACTGCTGAATCCGGTAGTCGTAGTGTTAAGTCCGAGGAGTGTAAGCAGATCACGAGTCAGGGTCCAGAAGGGCATACTCAGCGGAAACCGAGGAGGCCGGGAAGTTCTCACGGAAATCTGAGCCGAAACATGCGAGCGTGGCTTCGAGTCATTCAGTTGAGAGGCCACTTTCATCAGGTCATTACCAGAATGTATCTGGCTTTGACTCGACAGGCCGATGACTGTAGTGAGAGCTAGTTATTGAGGATTTAAAGCGATACGTTGCTCATCAGCTTCTGTGATCCTCAGCTGGTGATCCTTGACATATCCGATTGCAAAGACCCTTCCAAAGCGAGACCGACCTTTCAATACTCATAAGTCACGACACTAAAAAAGCTCTCTTAAATTGATGAAAGCCAAGCTCACGATTAAGCCTTCGCTTCCATTGCTTTTCGTGGGGGAATGATTCGGGCGGACACCATCCGATCAAAGCCAATGAAATGACCTTCGCCCACCGGCAACTCTTGTTTGAAGCCAAGAGATCTTATCTTATCCAGACACATTTCGCGGTTTCGGTGCAACAAAGTGTACCCAGCCACAAGGGTGAACACCCAGGTCATCACCGGGATTTCTCTGTGGCGCAGACCATACTCGGCACACATGCGTTTGTAGTCCTCTTGATGCTCTTCCCACCACTTATCAACAGGGAAAGTAGTTGTGGCTTAATACTCTGTATCAGCATAATTATAAACAGCGGGATCCAAATCACTACTTACTTTGTCTGGGGTCAGGAGGCGTGCCCCTCTCAGCCCAAAGTAGCTGACCATGGTTGGCCACCTGGTGACCCATGACGTCGGGGTGGTGTAGTCGGCTGTGTTAAATGCCTCTCCATTTGCCTCGTCCGGCCTTATTGTCGACAAGTAAATCTCAGACTTTGCGATGACATCCTGGGAGGAGTCGGTGTTGGTGTGCACGTAATTGTCGAGCGTGCCGATAAACGGCGATTCGGCACCCGGTCCATGGACGTAGCGCCAGAGAGCAAGGAAGAGCGCGATAGGCTCGAGAAAGGTCATGCCGGTCATTCCGGGTACGAAACCGACGATGGCATCTGGTCTGACTTCGCACCATTTCCAACTCTTCCCTTTCTGGGCTTCTCTGATGATATCGACCTGCCCATAGTAGAAGATCTCGTCGCCGTACGGCGAAGGGATACGGGGTTGAGATTCTTTGAGGGGCGGGTTGATCTGGATCTTATCCTGGAATCTAAAGACCGCCACACCATAACTCTATCAAAGTCTTAGTTCTGTCACGGAGTCTTTCGAAATTAGATGATTTCTCACGTTGGTGCCGGTCTGCAAAGTGAGGAACTTGAGGTTCGGGCAGATTTGGTCTACCGCATGCACCGCGGTTTTGGTCATGGCCACGTTGATGTCCCGAATGGCCATCACATCTTGCGAGTACGCTGTCACGTTTGAGTATGCTGAATACCCGTTAGATCGTTCAGTCCAAGTGAGATCATCGGCGTGGGAGCCACTTACCGCAGTAGTAGACGTGGGTGACCTCATGGATTCTGGTGATGTTTTCTGACATACGCGCCTTGACCGTCTCGAGGTCCTCGCGCAGATTGATCCCCGAGTAGATCTCTAGCCGGTGGTCCTCCACTGGAAGCTGGCTTTCAGCCAAGTCCATTGGCCTGTTTGACAATCCAATGATGCGGGAAAATGCGGATGCTGTTGGGTAGCTGAACAGATTCCTTGTCACGGCCCATCCTGAGATTCCGCTTGCCCCAAAGACAAGCGCAACATTCTTGTCGAGAGAACCCATGTTTTCAAAGGGTAGCAGGTCCGTTTCCTTTGTGCCGAGCCATTCAACCACAACCTCCTTGACGTCGACTCGAGGGGGTGGGAGCCGGATGAACACAACGTTCTCTTCCCTTCTTAAGCACCACCCTAAAGATGTACACGAAGTCCGTGTTTCTCTGTTGGGACACTGGAGTCTAGATCTTTGAGGGACCCATATCGCGGCCCGGGTGGGATGCTCAACTGGTTCTAAGACCGAGCCATCGGCTCCGGAACCCTGTGCCCCGACCCTTGCGGCGCAAAGGCGGGCTTGGCTTTGTGGCATCAACTGGGTTGAAGAGACCAGTCATATCTCACTCATCGCGAAGCGATTCAGACCCCGGAAATTTAAGATCGTTTCGAGACTTTGTACTCCTCGGCTTCATTTATGTCAGTGGCGCGACCTCGTCTAGCTGCAGGATGGACCCTCCCGCGCCGCTTTTTGACAGCTCTGGCTCGGCCCAAACTGCACCAATTGGCTTAGACGAAGATGTTCTACATGGCCTGAAATGTGGGATGACAGCCGCTCAGTTGGCTGATTGGAATACTGAATCATGTTGCGCGTTACATCGCAAGGGTCAAATCCTGGCTCTTCACAAGGGGATTAGAGGCGAGTAGTCAAACAATATCAAATAAGCTAGGTGATCCTGTTTTCTTTATGTCTTCCTAATATTTTGGACAAGCTTCTAAATGCCGCCGAGGCCTCATAATTGCCCTTGCGTCTGCTTTCTGGTCGCGCTCCGATGATCAGCATCTGGTATCAGAAGCCTGGAATATGGAGGTTCTAGGGCAATATTTGCGTATGCGCCGAACCGATGATGGATACAACGATGTGCAGATGCGCGCCATCGGCCTCAACGCGGCCTTCATTGCCTTCATCACGGTCGTCATGGGCATCCGTATATATGCAAGACTGGCCATAGCAAAGGCCGTGGGGTTGGATGATGGTAGGTCCTTCATGCCTTTGTCTTTCGACTGGTTTGGCTGATCTCGAGTACAGTGATGATGATCCTTGGCACGGTATAGACAACGGATGATGGTGAATATACATGTAGTTGACAATAGTACAGATTACGACGATCGGTTTGTCGACCGGAACCATCATCGCCGTACAGCACGGCGCGGGTACACTGAGTAAAAATTTCGCAATTCACGTTCGCCGGAATAATTATTGACATGGCGAAGTTGCCGATATTCTCCCTCAGAACTGGGAGCCCATGCTGCTGGTAAGTGCCTGTGTTTTCACCGTGACATATACACTATGGTCACAGCTCAAACTTCGCAGTCAATTTGGACCACACGGCTTCTCTATTCGTCGGCGATGATGTTCGTTAAGCTCGCACTCCTCATCCTGTACCTTCGACTCGACGATCGACCGACTATGAGGTGGACTGTGTATATCTTGATGTTCTTTGTGGTTGGGTTGACCCTTGCGGGACTGATCGTCTCGATCATCGGGTGTTATCCACCCGATGTGTTCTGGAAGGCGATGGAGGACCCTGAACGATTCGCATCCAATTGCATTGACCAAGCAATTCAGCAGGCGTTTTGGGACGCGGCAGGGGTGATCGTCATTCTGACTGACATCTGTGTTTGGGCTTGCCCACTTCCAATGGTTTGGAAACTACACTTGCCGATGGTAAGCAATGTTTTGTTGTTCCTCTAGCAGACCAGTTAGGCTAACAATGCTCAGAGACAGAAGTGGGCAGTATCAGGTGTGTTCGCCCTCGGTATCTTCTCAGTCGTTGGTAAGCTTTCTGTCCGCAAAAGAACTGGCTCAAAGAGTTCTGACCAACCTCTAAGCGGGATGTGTCCGCTTCTACTACGTGCGCCGCCTAGCCAATGAACCGGAAATGTATTACTATCTAGCCGACTCGCTCAATTGGTGCGCAGTGGAGTTGTACGTTGCCATCTTCTGCAGCTGCTCCTCGGCATTGAAAACCTTTTTGAAGAAGCACTTCCCGTCGCTTCTCGGGTCACGCGGCTCACAAGGCCAGTACCAGCTTGGAAGTCATGGGCCGGGCGGAGATACCGGAGCCAACAATGCGCACCCGCTGTCAGGCTTATCGGGTTATCAAAGAGGTCAAAAGACCACTTGCTCATCAAATCCTCATGAGGACTTCGACACTGGTGCTAGGACTGAATCTAGAAACGACAGCGAGGAGGCCATCATTCCTAGTACTGCAGTTTCCATGAAGAGGGATTTCCAGCCGCAGGTTGACAGGAAATCAAGCGATTCTGATGGTGGGAGGCGGGTGTAACATGTAGACTGCGGTCAGAATTACACGGCGTCTAAGTCTTCAAATCGAAAAGCGTATAATCGATTCCATATCGCTTTAGCTGCCCCGTTGCACAAAATAAACCCCAATGCTTTAGACTCTCTCTGAGAATGGTCTGGATTGCTTCCAGCTTCAAATTGTGTCTTCGTAAGACCCGATCTATGTTGCCAAAGCCGTTGTCACTAAGGGCGTAGGAGGGTCCATATACCAAAAGACTGTCATATTGAAAATACAAGATCAATCCGAAGCGACCCTTGTTGCTTTGCTTGGCGTTCTGTTCAATGTTGGCCTTGCCATACTTGCACTAAGCGGAAAACCGGCCGGTGACGGCTTTAGCTGTTGGTCTCTTCTCAAACGCGCTCCAGTCATACCGCTTCAGAGACTCCTCAACGCTGAGAAGCTCCTTCTTGTCCTCGTCAGTCAATAGATCCATTCCTTCCACAATCGTGATGCCTTCCCACTTCGGAGGGTAATGGTCATGAATCCATTGGAAGAACTTCCATTGGGATAGCTGCTCCTGTGCCATAGCTCCCCAGAGCTCGACATAGCTTTCGGGGGAAACTTGCACGGCGGCAGTCGATCCCTCTTCTGATGCCAGGCCGGTGGCTCGGCCCCAGGTGGCGAGGTACGACTCCATGGTCAGAGTTTCCACGTTGCATCGAACAAAAGAACCCGGTGGTGGTGGGCTCTTCACCAGTCTGCGAACGAAGATCCCTCCGTTGCTTGCAGGATCCCCAACGCATGGGTATGGCGTACTGGGCGGTGTCGGGCACAAGGTGACATACTTCTTGGCGCTAGGCTTTGAGCTCATTAGTATGTCTCTTGATGACAACATCAAGCAAGTCAATCCACTTACCACGTAGATGGGCTTGAAAATGTCGTAGAGCAGTGCGTTGTTCGCGAAGACGGTGAAAACAGCAAACGTCGTCTTAGCAGCAAGGTCGGGCATTTCCTGCGTAACATACGTGACGATACGCCCTTTTCCTTCAAGATGAGGGCATACGGCTTCTCCGTTGGTAATCATGCTGGTGTGAGGGCCAGCACTGAACACGAGCCTTTGAAGGGACTGGTTCTTGGCTGCCGCACGCGCAATTCTTTGGCCCTGGGCAAACTCCATCTCCAAAGATTTCTCATCTCCCAACTCGAAGAATGTCTCGTAGTAATCGGTGAATGCAAAGATTGCCGTGGCGCCTTGCAAAGCTTTCTCGAGGCTTCCTTCGTCATTGAGATTGGCGGATACAACTTCGACGCCTTTTGCGGCGAGTGCCTTGGCTTTCTCGCTTGAGGTGTTTCTCGTGGTACCCCTGACCCTCCAGCCTGCTTCATTGAGAAAGGCGTTGACGACTCCTCCGCCCTGGCCACCGGTTGCACCAATGACGACAATGAGATTCGACATGTTTGGGTGAGTTCAGATGATGGAGCTGAGGCGTTCAATCTTTTCAATTACGAGACGATGGGAGAGCACTGCGTTCTGAGAGCTATGTGTCCTAGGGCGTGACGCTCTCTTTATATAATGGATATGGGAAGCTATTGGAGCTTTCAAGCAGACTTGGCGCGACTTCTGTTTAAAGAATCATCGACTTGAATACTAGCCAATACATGGCACTCGGCATCCGGCAAACTATGATTCTTCACACATCGAGGCAATACCACGTCATTCATCGATTTACCGCATGTGCTTCCTTAATTGTATGGTATTTTCCCAGAGAGTTTACAGCTCAACTATTATCAGGAAAGTACTCAGAATCATGTCTGTCTGCCTGAATCGCACTTGCAACCTGTGGACTCAACCTTCGGCACCGATGATGGTGGTTATCGGCATTCGGTAATCTGTAAGTAACTGAGGGGAATCGGCAATAATCTTGCTGAGCCAAGTTCCGTAATCAGAGTCAACTTGACACCGTATCGCAGATGGATCGGACCGAACGCGAGCCTATTCAACCATCTACTGTTCTCCCGCAGTCGGCCATATGTTGTCTGTCGCAATTCTTGCGCGTGATACTTTTTGCTCGCACCGCTCCACATCCTGCCCGACAGCGGGTGTCCGGGACTCGGTACTCGGCAAACGGTATCCCACCGGCCTGGTTGATGATCGGTCGGCGGAGCCGAGATTATAGGCACACGTCAGGACTCAGGACCATCATACAAAGGAGGACTAAAATGATTTTGAAGATGGTGGCGACGGCTGGGGTGAGTTGTAACTCTTGCCGAGCCAATCCTCGAAATTAACAAGGTCGAATGGACCTGCATGAAAAACGTCTGCGTTTTTCGCGATGTGACATATTTGTTAGACGATATTATCACCAGGAGATGAGGCAGGGCCGAGTTAAAAGTTGACATGAGTCTATTCGATCTCAGGATATCTACCGGTAGGCGCAGATGAGTTGCTTCAACGAAATATAGAGAAGAGGTTGACGAGTGTACAGTCCCTATTCGCGCCGGCATACTCTGTCGATGGATGGGTAGTTCGAGGATTTACACAAAACGCTGCAATGAATAAGGCCAAGCCCGCAGCATAAAAGTCAATGCATATTGTTCCAGGATGAACCGCTCTGATATGTGACAGACTTCTGATATTGGCCTTACGAGTAAAGGGGCTACCAAAGGTACTATACTTGAATAACGTGTTGCAAACCGTACAGAGTTAAACTTCCTCGGCTACCTTATCCAATTATGGCTTCAGCCCTTTCAGATACGCAGCCCGGCCGCTGATCTCAGCGATGAAAGGCTCTCACAAACTTTGCTGGCTTGGCTGCTCTTCTGGCAGGAAGAGGAGAGATCAGGCCAGACCTTACACGGCTATGTGTAGTGAGCGTTAGGGATTGCTCATTTATCCGCTGCATCTGATCGATGACCAAAACAACACGATTCAACGGCCCGCCGGAAGTACTCCTGACAAACGTTTGTGCTTGATTTAAGAGGCATTGTCTTTTCCGACTTTTCCCCTTTTCCTGATATATCTGTTGGAATGATTAGAGAGGCAGAGTGATCCCTATTGAAGCTTCGGCTCATAATCCCGAGCAGCATTGTTCGAAGGCCAGAGACGAGGCTTCTAGCTACCAGTGAGAGGAGCCTATCATAGATGCTTGAATTTCCCAGAGCAACTAAGGAGGGTTTCGCTTGCGTCAAAACCATGATGATTGTATCAGGATTGTGGAGGCAATGCTGAGGGCTGTTGGCTAAGTGGTGCATTCCATTCTGAGGCTTACGAATAGCGGTAAAAAGCATAATTGCACACTGCGCTTGTGATTTGCTTGAGCTTTTGGAAGTTTTCTGTTTGCGTTCGTTCAAGTTCATCACATTGTGAACTAGACCACGTTCAGGCGATGTTGGAGAAATATGAACGCACGGGTTGCCCCTTCATTTTTCATCACGGTTATTTCTACGTAATTCAAGAAAGTTGCCCGTCTTTGCATACATCTCAGCCATCAAAAAGTACAACACCGCTGGTTCATTGTAGGTTTGCTTTTATTAGTACAGTGTCAGCCCTATTGCCCGAGGCTGAATAGGGGTCGAAATCTCAGCTCTTGATGCCGTCCATACACTCAAGACCTGACGAACTCGGACGCAACATGTGTTTGCAATAATAAGGATATCTTTGGTAATTTCTAAAGGAAAAATAAGACTGCCAAGGCGGATGGCGGAAGCCCACTTTGCAGAAGTAGACTTAGCGTGAAAGCCGACCTGAACATTCGAGAACTGCCGTGCTCTGTATCGCATGAGTTGTCCGAATTGGTCAAAACCTTCCCACCTAGCGTCTGATACAGACCAATGAGCATGATCTCAATATTGTGTGACCCCTTTCTGTGCAGTGCCGTACCATAGTGTAAGGTATTTCGTGATATTGCCACACGAACCGTACCTCCCATTGCTCTCAAGTATTTGAATAACCGAGCTCAGCCATATTGACGAGATTGGTATCTTAAATCCGAGGACACACGTATGAAAGAACGAGTTTTCAGTATCACTTTCCCACTCGATTCCTCTGACGCGTCCCTCTTTCTGCGGCGTGTTTCGTTCAAGTGTGAAAACGAAGGCCACGGGCGCTTCTACCAGCCAGGCCACATCCGCGCTCAGTGAGTAGGGCTTTTTCGACTGACACGAGTGACACCCAATTCAGATCGAGTGCGCGGCATTTTTCTCTGAACGGAAATCGATGGTAATTAACTGCCCAGGTTTATATACTAAGATCACGAGTTTGGCGACTCTCGCCACACGCTAGACGACTCGAAACTTTGCCTAACCGATTTCCGACAGGGACCCCGGTCAATCGGTGGGAGGGGTTTTGACAGCTTTCACCTTTCAGGAGCCAGTCGCATTGCCAACCGGTCGCGTAGTATTGACGGAGAAGGCCGTTATTACTTTCTGAGGGTACGCCCGGACCCATAGGCCCCCCGGGGCCCGGATTCGTGGAGGCCGTCGTTGCCGGATATCGGACGAGGGACCACAACTGCCGAGACCTCTCACCAACCACGGCAGCGCCGTGCCACACTTATCGCGGCCCCCATTTCCAAACTGTGCCGTGGTGGGCGACTTCACAAATTGAGTCTTTTTGGGGGTTCCATCCGTTAAGTTGTTTACATACTGTTTCGGCTTTGGCCTGAATGGAATAGGAGAGGCTTCAGTCAGCAACCTGGACTCTGAGATTGACCGGTGGGACGAGTTGGGAAGGGGATTTTCGTCAGTGAATAGGAGAAAACAATGTGACGCTCACAGTTTCCCCCACATATGAGCCGGTGCTGTTTAACGCCCTTGGACTGAAGCACAAGTAGCTGATTAGAAAGTTCGTTTCCCTTTGTCGGGGATTTTTGCCATCATGAAGAGTAGTAGTAGCTCCACCTTTGATCTACAACCTCACATTCAACCAGTCCAGCAGGGATCCAAGAATGCTTAAACCCCTCAAGGCTCATGCGTATCGGACCACAGAAATGAACCTACATTGTGTAGACCCAGGAGCTTTTACATCTCAAGTCGCAGGCACATCATCAGAACACACAAGAGACGACCTTTCTGCTGCCTTTTTCCCCTTTATTTTTCCGCCTCTGATCGTCTCTACTGGTTTCTGCTGTATTTAATGAGAGTGCCACGAAATTTGAATGTCAACTTCTATGCAGCAAACGCAATGAGACGGGATATGCCCAAACTGCCGCGGGTGCGACCGGAACAAAATTCGGTCGAATATCTTTGAGTTATATTGCAATTAATTCTTTAATAAGGATATCGGGTGCGGGACTTCGAACAGTTGATTGTTGAGTCGCGGCATGATCGCCGTCGGCGGGCACGGACAGCGCTTACACTTGATAAAATAAGCATACTGGTCGAAAACGGATGCCTGATAGATTGAATGCGACAGCGGGATTTTCCAACTCAACTGGAAGAGTTGCAGAATTCGCGCAAAGCAATCAGAGTGGGCGCGTTTCTGGTTACCGAGCTCTTCTACGCACCAGGCGACTCACGCTCTCGCCGATTACCTGAGTTCCCAACAATGTTGTAGGCGAGGACTGAAGCAGGGATCATGATGCCAGCACAACGCCCAGCCCCTGACGGCAGCATATTTCATGGGCAATGTTGCACGCGCATCACGTCAAACCAGGGCGCCGGGGATCCCAGCACAATCTCACGGTGGGTTTTCCCGGACCGGGAGCCCCGGCGGAAGATCGCGACCAGCTCGTAAGGCGACTCTGGGGCTGAACTCATTGCCGACAGCAGCGGCTGCCGATGACCAACTGCCACATGGCCCGTTCATTCGGCGACGATGGGGCCCAGGCGGTGGTGAAGGGAGCCAAGTTAGTTCTCGAAGCTGTGGAATTGAAGTCGGCCAACAAGAACGGTACGTATTTGTGAAACGGCACCCCAAACTGTTATATCGCCGCTTTGCTATTGGCCCAGGTTACGAGAATAGAGTTTATCATGCCCAGATATATATCGACGCGGTTGGAAATCTGTGGTGTTCTACCGGTTGGTTTCGTCTTTAACTCGGAGCACTCTGCCACATTTTGCTATTACCCCGTTCCATGGACCAAAACCAGGCCAGCCTCTGCTGATCATTCTCTTCCTTCTCTGCTTGTTTTGCCGTTGATTAGCGTGCTCAAAAGCTTGTGTCGACAAGATGGAACCGCCATATGAGACTGGGCGAAGCTCCTTCATTGGAGGAGGCGAATACTTCCCACAAGTCGAGGCGCGACCGGCGCCCTACCCCTTCAGCCTCGGGCCAGCGCCTCCCTTCAACGGAGAGTGGTTTCAATCCACGTTGCATCCAGATCCCGCATGCCTCTACCAGCCCTTGCCGTACCTGGATACGACCTCCCACACCATACCACAGTTCGGGCCCAGCCAACTGGTTCAGGCCACCAACTCCAACACGCGGGTGATCACATCTCCAACGCCAGCGGCCGCCATCGCGGCAGGCCAATCACCCACCTGGGACGTGTGGAGCACGAGTGAGGGTTCCTCGAGCCCAGCCGAGGAGCGCGAGGAGGAGACGTGGGAGCCGGAAGACCTGCGGCACATGGGATACCTCGACGCGAATGGGAGTTGGCGATGCAGGTTCCAGGGGTGCCGGTCGACGCGGGTGTTCATCCGCGCGTGCGACTTGAGGAAGCACTACCGAGGTCACGATAAGTGCTTCTTCTGCACGGAGAAGCCCTGCGCGAAAGCCGGCGTTGGGTTTTCGACGAGGAAAGACTACCAACGCCATATGGGCTCGCACCAGCCTACAATCAAGTGCCCGCACCCTGATTGCGGGCGAATATTCAGTCGCAAAGACAACATGGTGAGTAGGATCAAAATCCCTGAGAAAATCGAAGAACGGTCAGCTAACGGTTTCGTAGAGGGAGCACTTCAAAAAGATACACCTCCGACTCCGCAACAACTTGTTCCCAAGGCCTTGCCGGAGGCCTAGACGATGCGAACCACGGAAGTCACCGGCAATGAAGGTTGAGCCACCGATGTAAAAATGAAAAGGAAAAGGAAAATGGTAGAGATAGATTTGATGCGTAATATTCTGTTGCGCCAATGTTATTACCTGCAAGGTGTTGATTGGATGGGTTTGCGAGCGTGGGATTGTCAGTCGTTACCTCAGTCATCTCATTCGAAATAGAATTGAAGATTGAACATCGCAAGGAACTCATTGGTCGAAAGTCGTGATACGGACGCCCAGCGGGCTAACATCTGTTGAAGCTATTGATGATTCTGCATGCAATTCTGAGTTTAAGCCATTTTCCGTTGCCCTCATTCCACGCCCTCAATCCCACAATCCATCGTGCATGATGTGCATCCATCGGGTATCCCAATCGGCCTCGGCTTGACAACGAAGATCATACGGGGAATTTTCCTTTTCCTCGTCCTCCTCAAACTTGCCGTCGAAATCTCCTCCATGAAATTTCATAATGTCGATAAGGTCGGCGTACTTCCCTCCGCCGTCAACGCTGCGGGGCCTGTGAGCCTCCAACAGACGAATGTCCCCAATCAGTCCCCATTTGAATCCAGGTTCCCACGAGTCTCCCACGTCGCTGTCGAAGTCGTATGTGTGGACGTTGAAGCATCCAAATGGGACAAAGTCGATGGTCCTTCTTTGTGCTTGGACTGCGGGACTGAAGCGGCGGCTGAACCGTTCTGGCAGGTGTGGCTGGAGATGGAGAATCGCGACGGGCATCTGATCAAGCGGAGAATTGCTGTTGAATGTCTCTCGGAAGTGCGGGAGGTTCTCTTGATCCTCCGGGTGCTCAAAGAAGGCGTCGTCTTGGGAGCCCCTCAAGCTTCCCTGGAAGCAATAGGGGAGAAGACATTCAGCTGAGGTGTCCGGGAGCCGGAAGTACTTTGCTAGCTTGTCGAAGGTGGAATCTCTGAGATCCCGGGACTTGCTGTACCCATATCCAGTGTACGACTCAAGATATTTCATGTCTTCGTCATTGAGCCAATCCTTGATACCATCGTAGTGGCCTTGTATGACCCAGGTCATGCCAGACTCATCGCGTTGCCAATCACCTCCTAGGTGACGGCTTTTGGGGTCCTGAATCGACTGCAGAATCTTGGCACCAGTCGGGGAAGGATCGATCGGTTCCTGTGCTGCCTTCCAAAAAGGCTCTGCCATCTCCCCTGCGAGCACCGCGTTCATGAGCAGGACTTGGAGCATGCTTTCGCTGAAGCCTACTTTCCAAGAGGTTCGGAGTTCGTAAAGGTCTTCTTTGAGGTATGGCAGGTACTTCCTCCAGAGGAAAGCGAACTCAAGCTCAATTAACTTAAGAAATTCGGTGAGGTTGTTGATCTTTTGGTACTCAATCAGAGTCGCTGGTGAATTCGTGCGCGTGAGCTGGTCAAAGGGAAATGGCTTTGGAGGCAGCACTCCTCTTGCGTAGGACTCTTTGACGATAGCGGTTGCTCTGACCTTTTTCGGAACAAAAATGTTAGATTCATCATTCGCGATGAGACAAGGGAGCTGTGATTGATGTCTTACCACTGCGAGGGCCTCGTCGAAATCCCGGTTGTAGGGAGTCGTAACATACTTGAGAATATGGGCAGAGTGCTTGTCGAAAATTGAGTAGAGGCGCTTGCACGCAGACGCGAGTGCAAGAATGTCTCCAATGTCACCGCTTTGCATCATGATCTCTACGATCGTCTCCGGCGGGAAGGCCTCCATCTTTAGGGCCCGGGGCTTTCCCAAACAATGTGGGATGGGTGTGTTTTGGGGTGGAAAGAAAATTTAATCTGCAAGAAGTATGAAGGTGGGAAGGATTTGACGTTTGAAGAAGTTGGGGCGGGAGAGAAGTTTGGCAGGTGTGGTGTGGAAGGAGGAAGGTGGGAGAGATCAAGACGTGAGGTAGAGTTGGAAGTGAGACTGATGTGGAAGGAGGACGAGGTTTTCGGAGAGTGGGAGCGCTTTGAAGGTGGGAGAAGTGTGCCGGTCGAAGAATTTGGGATGTGAGAGAAGTTTGGATGGCTTGTCGTGGGAGGAGGGTGGGTTGGGGGAGGCTTGGAAGTATGAGAGGTTTGGAGACGAGATTGATGTGGGAGGTGGGAAAAGTTTTCTGAGAGTATGAGCTTTTTGGAGGTGAAAGGAAGTGTGACGGTATAAGAAGCCCATTTTGGGAGGGGAGAGAAATCAAAAGTTGAGATCGGTGTGGGAGGTGGTTGTTATTAAGCCTGAGGTAAGGTAGCCGAAGTGACGCGACCCGATCAAAAGAAGCAGCAACGGGAAGTTGCAACCCCCCTGGTCTCTGGAGCGCTTTCCCAACTTTCGCACCACAAATTGTGTGTTTGAAATTACAAATTCATGGCGTCGAGTCTGTTGAAGGTTGAGATGTGCGTCCGAGGAGCTGAAGTGGAAAAGAGGTGATAGTGTCACAATGGCGGGCTTTTCCAGTGTAGGGTAATTGTTTTGAAAGCCATCGGGCATGTTATGAAGAGCATCCCCCGCCAGAAAAGATCGACGTTGCCGCCGGTGCTGAGATGGGTGACATCCAGCGCAAGCAACCAAGACGATAGACAAATATATGTATCTATGGTCGAACGGGCACGGGGTGAGACGCGGCGAGAGTGATAATTTGTGAGAAGGGCCCGGAAATAGATATAGAAAGTAGACGCAGCCCAAAGCCCCAATAGAACAGCCCGTAAGACCAGAAGCCGAAGAATGTAGCCTGTGCTGTCTTGTTTCTCTGTTTGCATGTACTTTAACTAAACGAAGCAAGAATATTCAGGATGTAGCCGGAGAGATTTAGAAGTTCAGTCTCTGTTAGACTATAATGACAATGTCGAGGGGGCATGGGCTCCATAGGATAGAGTTTATACCCAGCTCGCAGTCCTTTCAATCTGGTAGGCGGCCGTCTCAACCAATTTATCTGGCTCAGACGGTAATATTGATATCAGCATGAAAATGACCAACGTCCAATGCATCGTTCTGGTCCATGTTGAATTCACATCGATTCGATGACGATTCTCGAGATGTCCGAGATCCAGGAGTGGAGGGACAAACCGGCTCGACTCTTATTGTGCGAAGAGCCTCAATTTCCCCATCCTTGCCATGGGCCCGAGTGTAGTTCAGAAAATGGATGTTTTTTTGGTGTTTCTTGCCACTGTGCAGGCCTCAACTGCATCAAGGCTACATTTTGGCGCATTAGACGGGAAGGAGCCGAGCGGACAGTCGTCTTTGTCTGGTTATGCTGGCTTTGATGCCGCAGTAAGTTAGACATGTCCAAGATAATCAAGTCACTTAGCAAAATACGAAGATTGTAAAGTATTACAACGTCGATGAATTGACGCGCAATGTTGCGAAAGTATGAGCAAGGTGGGACGAAGAAGTGTTAAGACGGCTGTCGTTGACCTCTTCACAGATTGAGCTGTGGCCACCACAGCCTTATAGGCGAAGGGGATCTGGGCGCGGGCGTCTGAAAATAATATTTGGAGGCCTAGCCGGTGATGTGCCAACAGCCACTGGCTGATGATTGGGAGTTGGGGTCGTCGGCGTAACTGGTGCATGACGTGACGCAGAAATTTGACTCTCTTCATCCGACATGTTGATGATATCAGGTAACATTATCGTTAACAGCCCTCTCGACCTCTCAACATCCGGTAATGGTGGTAATACCCAAAGACCCCATTACTTAGATGCCATCACCAAACGCGCTTTGGACATTAGCCGAAGATGAAGGGAAAACGCTGCTGAGAAGTTCCCGACTCCGCCAACCTACGTCATATTGTTGGACCACGGCCAGGCTTGAGCGTTTCTTCTACAAAGGGCCCGAATTAGGGTTTTCTTTCTACTTAGGACAAGGCCAGTGTTGATCTCGAGTCAGGAAAACCATCCAGTGACGGAAGACCATGTGGTCGCGTCGACGGAGCTGACCCGCCGGACCCAAGATTCGGGTCAAAGTTATGCGGCCGGTCCAACCAACCAGCCAACCGCGACATTGAAGAATGCCTCGAACTGTCGATGTAATAAAGTCACCTGGTGTTCTATGACACGGATGGCTTTCAGCGAGATAGATTAAGAATGCCAGTTCTCATTCTAAAGACCCGGTCTGGCCCCTTACCACTCTCGGGCCTGGTCATCGGCCGGAATACGATTGAGAGAAAAATGTTCGTTGTATTTATTATACGACGTGCCAACTTAACAGGCTTCGATATAAAAGGCCCCGAGCGACCGCCCATTCTACCCAATATTTTGTGATGAGAGGTCGACGGGTGCATGATGGCACCTTACCTTTATGTTGATCAGATAGGCAGTCCTAGCCCTCGAGGCGGCCGCTCAATGGCGGTACCCCTGCTCAACTCAAGTTGGGTTTGGTCCAATCTGGCATCGTTCTCCGTGTCGCTCATGTCTGCACCCGCGTTGCAAGCGTCGGGGCCCATCCCCGGTGGCGGGCCTATCAGAAAACCCCGGCACGGACGGGGAACACAGCTCGTGTGCAGTTCTCCGCCGATCCTATTGTTGGAGCTTGTTGGTTGGCCGGCTCATGTGTCACTTCGGGAGCAGGCTATGGCTTGGCCGTTGGGGCTGTGGAATGTTTGCTCGTGCTTACACGCTTGGCTGTAGTTCAGCTTGTTGGTGCTGCGGCGCTGTTGGTCGTGAAACATGACGGAGAAAAAGCAAAGGTTGACAGATGGGCTGACGGGGAGGGGAGAAAGAGAGAGACAGAGACGGGCAGGGGGACTTTTATTGGAAAATTGTTGCAGGGAAAACGAAATGATCTGCCGTTGGATCCATTCTCAAGGGCAGGTGCCGTGCCTTCCTTCTTTCCTTCCCTTTCTGCTTCGAATCGGCCGCGACCGCCTCGACCTGGACCTCGACCCATTCACCAACAACTTTCGTCTCCAACTTTCATTCTTCCTTCATCGTCAACGGTCGCTAGTCTGTTTCTTTTCCCCAGGAAAACAGCACCACGCCGACCCCGACGGATGGTCAATCTCGTTTCCTGACGGCGACAGGGTCCGCAAATTTCTCGCCTCCACGTGTTTCTCAACACGGTCCTTTCTGCTCCACACGATACCCACCGCACCACGGCCACGACCGGGCAAGCTTCACGATGCTTCCCCTCGTTCTGCTCGCCTCGGCGCTGCTCGTCGCAGCGCAGAGTCCGGTAAAAGACTGGAACCAGTGCTACTACGCCAAGGACTCTCCCGCCCATCCCTCGCTCGTTCCGTGCCTCGCCGAGAATGACGACGGCTCAAGATCTCAGAAGGATGACTACGTCTCAAGCTGGTGCTGCTTCGCCGGCGATAACTGCATCTCCCAGGCCTGCTGGGATAACACCACCGGCGTGACTTACCAGTATGGCTGCAATGACCCGACATACGAGCACAACAACTGCCCGCCGAAGGGTGGCCTAGATATGGGTGAGCTCCCCTAACTTCTTGAAGAAGGTACAATCATGCTCACAATCCGCACAGGAAAGTCGCCATGGGTCGGCCTCGTGAGGTGCAACGACACCCACAACGAAGGCTTCGAGAAGTTCTGGGCTTGCAACCACCCCGACACCTGCGGCGACTGGTGCCCCGTGGAGTCGAACAAGCCCCAAGTCACCCAGACAGTCTGGCCGGATACCATCCAGAACCTGCCGCCGCTCGGCTTCTGCACCGACCTCGGCTCGAGGGTGCTCGCGATGTACGCCCGGGAGACGCTCAACTCTACCGGCGGCGTGCCCATGACGGTCAACACGTCGGGCAAGCCGAAGCCTACGTACCCCAGCCCGCAGAGCAGCGGCGCCGGACAAACTTCTGTTACCCGTACCCAGACAGCGCCCGATATGGGAACGGCGACGAGTACGTCTACGCCCACAGCTGAGCCAGAAGCAGCAGCGGCATTGAGTGGAGGCGCCATCGCAGGAATTGCAGTCGGCTCAACGTTGGGGGTCGTCGCTGTTCTGGCCGGCTTCTTCTTCATGTGGCGCCGCCGTCGCGCCAAACAGCGACAGGATGCTGCTGCCGCGACCACTCCAGCTGCTCCTTATGGTGCTCCTGGAACAGGGCTTGCCGAGCTTGCGCCCTCCGAGGAGAAGCGGAACTTGATGCAACCAAACACGCCCTCGACTGTCTCCGATGGCATGGGTATCCAACGACCGGTGTCCGACATGAGCATGAGTACTGTGGTTCCAAGTCCAAGTGGCACGCCAAGAACGCCGAACTCGCCATACTATTATCACGCAGAGCTGCCTGATGACCCGAGGATAATCCACGAGATGCCGGCCATCCATGAGAGGTCGGAGATGCCATGAGTTTCAAAATGAGGGAGTTAGGGTTGTTTAATGATATCAGGGTCGGACTTGCTTTGTTCTTTTTGCTGCATAATCAAAGGGTTTCTTCGTCGAGTAGTTCAGAATTGAGTTCCTCCATGGAATCTTTCAAAGAATGGTTACAAGGGCCATGTGTCTGAGTCCTCTGGACAAATGTTCCTCGAGTCATTGTCAAAACGATCGTCGTTGAATCATCCTCATACGGAGTCGCTCTGCAGTACCAAAGTCCCAGGCATATCGGGACCGAAATCCTTCCGCCAGCATCCTCACATGAGGCTACACGCTCGGAGTAGAAGCGGCCAAGCGGAGTCCTCTTCCCGGCCGCTGTCGCACCCCTAACACTCCACGGCAGAATCTCCCGATGGCATAGCGACGACATACTCCAGACCCAGCTTCACCGCCTTGCCCGCGTTCAAGCTAACCTCCCACTCGACCTGTCCGCCCTTCTTCAACGACGAAGTCGCATTACCCCATTTGACGTCCTCCTTCGCACCGCGCCCAGGCAACCCGCTGGCGACACCCGCGCCCTCAACAAGCATACCCTTCGGATCGAGGATGTCCACCTTCAGCCTCTCATCCTCCGACACGGGCACTTGGTCCAGGACAAGCAAAGACACAGGCTTGCCCGCCGCGGCGCGCGTGTTCGCGATCGTGATGCTGCGGCTGTACACGGAGCTGTTCTCCTTCGAGAAGAACCCAGTCGTCGCCCGCCGGACATTGGCGACGGGGTAGCTGACCATGATGGCTGGGTCGACGCCTAGACCCAACGTGAAGCTGTCACCCGCGCTGCAACGCGGCAGCGAGGTCCTGCCCATGAAGGTCCCGTCTAGCGTCAGCCCCGCGTCGCCCCTCAACAGCGACAGCCTGCTACTATTTCGCAGCTTGGCCTTGAGGAATGCAACGGGTTTGTACTTTGGTACCACGGTGTGGTTAAACACCACGCCGGAGAAGTTTAGTCTCGCGACGCGCTGCTTCGAGGCCGTCGGGCGCGGAGGCAGAGTTTTGGTGCCGGGGAGGTCGTACGTCGTCGTCAGCCCCGTCTCCTCCATCGTGGACTCCTCAAAGTCGAGAGCGGCGTCCATCAGGTCCTGCGGGCGGGCGCTGTACTCCTGGACGGGGTCGACATATTCCTTGCGACGGGCGGCATTCCTAATCGCGGAGCCGACTACCGAGCTCACGGATTGGCGAGCCTTTCGCGCAGCGCTGGTTGCAACCAACATCTCCACGTTGTCGTTCTGCGCGCGCTGCGGAGCGGGCTCGTCGTCCCATATACCGAAGCCCATGTCCTCGTCAGACGCCTCTTCCTCGCACTCCTCCTTGACAGCCGCAGTATACACAACCTTCTCGACACCAAACAGCGCGTCGCGGTCGCAGTGGCTCTGCATGTTCGTATCCTGCGTCTTCCGCCACGCCTCGCGCTGCGCCCTCTCCTCGCGGCTGTTGAGGATATTCCTCCCGCCCACACCCCCGACCCTCGGCGCGAGCTTGATGTTCCACTGCTTGAGCTCGGGGATCTTCTGCTCGAGCCCGGAGAAGGCCGTCTGCGAGGTGGACAGGACGACCTTGCAGCTGCCCCACGTCTCGGAGGTCTCGTTGGTGATGCTGGCGTCGTAGCACAGCGTCGCGGTGTTGTTCGTCGTCGAGAGCTGGAGGTCGTAGCTGGGCGACCACGACGCCGCGGCCGTGATGTACGAGAGGGAGAGGTCGCAGGTGAGGTCCGCCTCGGGCTCGGCTTCCGCGGCCGGGTTGAAGTGCAGCGCGGTGTCGCTGGAGACTGACGTGCGGCGGGACGACAGGGGCGTGAAGGCGTGCGCTTCGAGCGTCACGCGGACGGCGTAGCATGCCTTCGGCCAGAAGCGCTCCCTCTCCTGCCGCACGCGCTCCTTCTCCTTCCGACGGTCCTCTGCCTTCCTCCACTTCTTCACATTCTCCCGGGTCTGTTTTTTCAAGGCCTGGGCCTGCTCTCGCTTCAGCGGCTTCTCCTCCTTCTGCTTCAGCCGCAGTAGTCGGCTGACTTCCTCGCGGGCCTCCCGTAGCCGGGTGCTGTTCTCCCGCTGGCGGGTCGTGCCGGCCATGCGGTCCTGGAAGACCTTCTCGCGCTCGGCGCGGTAGGCGGTCATCAGCTGGACAACGTCGACGCTCTTCTTCTCGTCGAGGACTTTGCAGTGGGCGTCGAGGATCGCGAGGCGTTTGGCGGCGCTGTCGAGGAGTTCCCTGGCCTGGCTTCCTTCGTCTTCAAGTTTGACCACTTTGTCGCGAGCAGCTTGGAGCGCTGAGGAGTCCGGGACTTTGTACATGTCTGCTTCGATGTCGTCCTCGTCATCGTCGCTGATGTCAGAGTCGATCTCTGGGTAGGCCTCTTCAAAGATGTCGCGGTTGGGCAGGAGTTCGATCGCAATGTCGGATATGATTGCGGAGCCGGTGCCTTCGACTTTGATGGTGGAGTCGTCGACGGTTGGGGTGAGGCCGATGATGGTTACCTCGTTGGTGCCGGGCTGCGATGGCATTAGCGGATGTTCAATGGCAAGGGGTGGGAGGGTCTACCTTTAAGGCAAGTTGTTTGAGGTCGCGGACGACCTGAGCTTTGGTCGGGAAGAGGGTGACGGTCCGCGTGGGGAGATCACGGACGTGATACTCCTTCTTGTCGATTTCCATGGCGGTGATGAGCTATTAGTGAGAGTGCAAAGGTGGGGTGATGACAGAAGAGGGTTACTTTGAGAACTAATAGCTAGACGAGTGTCGGGAGATGCTCTCATTTATAACCTGGCCGCTGATGTGCGTGTGAAGGATTTCTCACGACCAGGCCCAAGCGATCCTTCGTACTTTGTGTGTTGGCTCCATCTCCCCTGAGCACACCGCGCGGCAGCTCTTGGCTTGGTGGCTGTTGCTGCGGCATGTTCCAACCACAATCACAACGCAGAGTGCCTTACTGAAAGCCTGCAGAGGATCAATTGATTTCCGCTCTAGTCCTGCGCCATCGCTTTCACTAGTGAGTGACTTCGCCGATGATGGCAACCAACAGCGCAAGCTCAGCTCCCCGCGCCAAGGGCGTCCAACACCGCCGTGGTTGTTATCGATAAAGCTTTTATCGTACATTGCAGCAGCAAACCAATCCCCGGGCAGGCAGCTACCTTATCCAAGCTGCAACCTGATTGCGGTTGTGGGTGGCACGGTTTAGGCGGATGTTTGGCCGGTTGACTCATTCAGCTGCACGTTCTCATTGGCTCATCACCAGCACGTTTTACGCGGCCGCGCATTTCTTTATATCATCGCTTTGGTCGATTTGCGTCACCGAGGATGCTATGGGATGGCAATCATGCATTCAATCCCTGTCTACCCCTCATTGAATCTTCGCTTTGGGCAAGTTGGGGAGTGGTTTCTTATTTGATTGTGACTCAAGCATTGCCCGGCCGTGCTGATTGACTCTGTCAACACGAAAAACTGATTCCTGTTGCTTTAATGCGGCCAAATCATGGAGGAATGGTTGGTTTCCGTCTGTGTCTAGTCATTGATTGTCGCTGTATGCAAATTGCAGTCATTGGAAGCAAGTCTCGCTTTGCGTTTCTGGACCGACGTCCCAGACCTTCCCCTCGATTACAGTACCTTACTTTGCCGTGCCCAGCTCCGGACGGGGATCCACCGGCCCGAAGTCCGCTTCCGTGTCCCCTCAGGTGGGGACTCCGATTCCGTACGAATGCGCCGGCCCACATGACGCAATAGGTTTCAAGGCCGCCTATTTTTCCCTAGTATGCTTGAGCGACCTGTATTCCTTGGTAGTCGATTAACTGGAGGTTGGACTTCACGATATTGATTAGGGACGAGGACCACGACAATGCCGGACACATTAACAACCGTAGCAACCGATCAGAAAAGATAGTCGCTCTATAAAAGGGGAAATAGGGGTTCTCTATCTCTCCGGGCATAGTGTGATGTATGTACTATACAGTGACTTTGGAATCCACTCAGCCACTGCTGGCCGTGTCTTGACTGGCCACTCGGGAAAAGTAGTCTGTCAACATCCTCTGCTTGGGTCAGACGGCATCAAGCCCGTTCCGACTTTGAGAGGCCAAATTCCAGCAACGACACAGCTTCATCCACCTCATTAACATCTCGTGCGCTTACATTGTCTCCAACATCGGCAAAAATCGGCAGAGATAACTCAAGACACTGGATTTGGACTGTTCGGAGGGTCTACACAAGCAGCTGGGTGCAGAAGGTTTCCATGCTGGGTTCCTTAACCGGCAAAGGGGGCAGATCAAGATTCTCCGGGAACAATTCCTGAATAGCCCAGTGAACTGGCAAAATTGTCCTTAGGCCTTTTACTTGAGATCGAGAAATTGGGGCCGATGAGCTGCGCCGTCATGTCAAGTTCAACACAAGGAGCGAGATACCGAAACCGAAACGTCTCGTCAAACGTGAGTACACATACACGATCTTGTGATCATTAGATTCAGGCGTAAAAAAGGCCATTGTATTGTGTAGACCCTCATCTTTGGACAATCTTTGACGGTATCTCACTGTGGCGACTCTGCAACCCCACCGTCTATCCATGGGCCGGACGGGTATCCAGTCGGACAGAAAGTATGGAACCAACATTGGCTCAGATCGTCATACTCTCCCGTGCTGACGTCGCATCGCCGTACCCACTGAGCCTTCCCGTCCCAGGGGCGCGCGCCTGTCTGTGCCTTTCGGGTCGCCGCTTGATGAATCCGAGAACGCGATAGCCTCGCTTCATGCCCCCCGGCGGCTGCACCAAGCGTAGTGGGTTAACGAATGGGAAGCTGCCCCATTGCTTCCATGTATGTAAAACACGTTATCGCAAGCACGCGACTTCATCCCTACAGCAAAACCGAGAGGCTCGCTTGCGTGCAACTACCAGTAGGGCACGCCTTGTCGACGGATAACGACCGGGACCCAAGTTCACCGCCGGCTGAATGTTCTTTCATTTGGATCTAGAATAGGCTTTTCTCTGCTCTCAGTCATGAGGGTCTATGAATATTGAGGCGATATCTAAGATAAACAATCATTGAAGAGATCATGTCGAACAACATTGTATTCAGCCTAGATGATGGTTTGATATGAAGGCCGTAGACTAAGTAATGAAAGGTCCCATTGAAGGGAGTCCTAGTTGAGGCTCAACGGACAGATCAGATAGATGTTTGCCATCGGAGGTAGAGTTATCAATTTGGTACCGTAACGCTGAGCTGCAAGCTCTTCCCGCCTCTAATGTGACCGCTAGGCAGGGGCCGAGCCTGCGATTGGTGTTCCGCTGTCTTGGAACCCGAGATCATCGCAACTCCACTTGACTCGTCCGAACTGTACACAGATATGGACATAGGACGGGATGTGGCCATAACCAAGAGCTGAAGCGAGCCTACGCGGTGGTACATGATTGGGGCTAGGGGAATGAATTAGGATTAGCCCCCACGCATCGTGTTTTAAGCATACGGCAGGAGAACTCTAGACGGAAACAAATATATTGATTTTTGACCGTTCGCGAGCTCTCCGTATGTATGGGTGGTCCTATCCGACCGGCGGCTAGCGGCGATCTGTCTCTATTCAGATGACTGCAGGGGGTTCATCGGACGAGATGCTCTTTGCTGCTCAGGGCGACTCGCATTCGTCCAGTTTCAGCCGAAGACTGACCTAAATTGCTACTTCGGGAATGCCCACCAGAGGAACTGGCCCAGGATACGAGAGAGCCCGTTGTAAAGGTAGAAAGGTTCAAGTATATATGAAAGGCTTCAACTCCGTCCTATCGTCCTTAGCTTCTTTCATCCTCATCCAGTTCTTCATCTCACCTTCCTTCATTCCAACACTGCCATTCTTTCCTCGCCAGTCGAGCCATTCGTTCTTTTGACCAAGTTGTCCAGCTTCTTCCTGCAACCGATCCATTCTCGTTGAACACCAAACCCCCCAAAAACCACCAAAATGAAGTTCTCTCTCGCCACCGTCGTCGCCGTCGCCGCCCTCATGGCCGACTCCGCCTCCGCCCACTACTTCTTCGAGAAGATGGTCGTCAACGGCGTCGCCTCCGCCGACTACATGCGCGCCAGCACCCAGGGCTACCAGCCCCAGTCCAACAGCATCATGACCAGCAACACCTTCCGCTGCAACACCGGCGCCAAGGCCGCGGCCAAGACCGCCACCGTCGCCGCCGGTTCCGAGGTCGGTTTCCAGATGAACTACGGCGCCAAGATCCAGCACCCCGGCCCCCTCCAGATCTGGATGAGCAAGGCCTCCGGCGACCTCTCCAGCTACGACGGCTCCGGCGACTGGTTCAAGGTCTACGAGTCCGGCCCGACCAAGTTCCCCCTCACCGGTGCCGCTGAGGAGTGGGGCGTCTACAACAAGAACATCATCACCTTCACTGTTCCCAAGGTGCGTTTTCCCCTGTCTCTACTGGACGGACTGGAAATGTCTGACTTACCGTTTATAGGACCTCGCTGCCGGCGACTACCTCGTCCGCCCCGAGCACCTTGCCCTTCACAAGCCCTCCGGCACGGAGTTCTACTTCAACTGCGGCCAGATGAAGGTCACTGGCTCCGGAACCAAGGTCCCCACCGCCACTGCCAAGTTCCCCGGTGTCTACGACTCCAACACTGCCGGTCTCTCCCCCAAGTAAGTGCATCTCGAAACTCCTGCGATTGAAGCAAGGCTAACATTGAGTGACAAGGTTCTCCCTCTACCAGAACGCCAAGTCTTACCCCATGCCCGGCACCACTCTCGTCACCCGCGAGCTCTCCCTCCCCATGAGCCGCATCACCCGCGGCATGCGCGAGGAGACCAAGCAGGAGTAAATCTCCTCAGGACGAATGCAAACCATAAGGGAACAATGAGATGTCACCCCTCAACGTCGATGTGACCATCAATGGACAATCAGGTCACGCTGGTTCACTGGAACCCTTTCTTCTTCGATGTATAATTCAATTTCACAACCAATCACACCATGTAGATACACAGCTGCAGGCTATCTGAGTAGCTTCAATATCAAACCACGCACTTGATGCTAGGATGCATAATCGCCTCCGTATGATCATTAAGGTTCCAGTGAGCACATATATGTCTTCAACTAACTAAGTGTGACCTACAAATCCAGGGGGTGCTTCGAACTTTGCATCGAAAACATCCCGCAGAACACATGTGACACAGCTTAAGTTGAATTCTCTGGCACCTCAGCGTAACTATCACGTGCTATACTTCATCAACGTCTCTGGAATCTCAAGGCAGATTTACTATCACACCGCAAGATCAGTGCTGATCCAAGAGCATGGACGCGAAAGCCCCATCTGAAGTCTTTCCGTAGGCAACCGTGAAGACTACTTCACCGCAAGACAGGTTCAAGCATATCCAATCAGGCTTGGGCGGTGAGCCCGGATGGTCACCTCTTGTTAGCCCAACAAACATCTGCTGCCGCATGTGCCGTCTTGTTTGGTGATACATGTGTCACCTAACTCCATCCCCAGGAACATTACAAAGTTGAAGCTTTCTCTTCAACACCACAACTCCAAATAAACCCTCGTTGCCATTACCAAGAACCTCATCAACTATCCAAAATGTTCCGTCCATGGACTTACAACCCCAACCCCCCAGACTTCCCCTGGGCCCCTCCCACCCCAGGCCCAGCCTACCATAACCTCCACAGCGGCAACCGCGTCAACATCAACACCAACACCTTCAACGCCTTCCCCCGCTTCGCCCAAACACCCTTCGCCCCGCGACCTTTCGATTTCGCCTCGCTCTTCAACCTCCACCCCTTCGGCAGCGCCACGAACAACAACCCCCTCCGCCCAGACGGCCGCCTCCGCAATCGCGTGACCGTCATCCTCCCCGACGGCAGCCGCATCCTCGTCGACCGCGACCTCATGCACGAGCATCTCCCGCGCACGCGCAACTACGTCCCCGGCCTCGGCGGCGACTTCGCCGTGCCCGACTTCCTGCGCGGCTACAACCCGGGCTTCGACGCGCCGGACTTCAACCCGCTCCGCTTCCGCGAGGGGCTCAGCCGCGCCGCGGGGTTCGTGTTCCGGTACATTGAGATGATGTGCCGCACGCAGCAGCAGCAGCAGCAGCAGTCGCCCTTCGGCGGCGGCCTGCCGGAGCTTGACCTCTTCTCGCGGCCGCGGTTCCTGCTTGCGAACGAGAGGAACAGGGTGCAGATCGTGCAGGAGGTGTACTGGCACCTGTTTCTGCTCTGCTGCGTGCTGGATCAGGACCGCGCGCTGGGGTGTTCGGACTTGTTTGCGCGGTCGATTGGGGAGTTTTTGTTGGAGTTTATGCCGAGGGTTGAGGCGCTTATGCCGCCTGGGGCTGCACAGTTGTTGTTTGTCGGGTATGCGAGGATCTTCCGGGAGACGCGGTCGGATATGGACGTGTTGAGGGAGCTTTGGGATATGATGGACGCGCGGGATCAGCATTTGTTGAGGATGACGATTGGGCCGCAGCTGGCGGGTAACGGGATGGGAAACAATGCACAACGGATGTGGACTGCTTTGCGGCATTTGGGTTTGGTTTGATGGATAGCAGGGTTGTTAAGTTGTGCTATTAGACCAGATCATTCAGTTTGGCTTGTTCATTGTTTCCCCTTGCTTGATTCAATCGCGATTGTCATTTTGCAAGACATGTAAAGGCGTCATTGTGAGGTACTGCTATGTTGCGAAGAGATTGTGCTAATATTTTCAAGCTTACTTCCAAGACGACGGCTTTGGCCAACTACTTTGACGCTTTACCCGTCGTCCGCTTGACTATCTCGAGAATCTCCCGCATCTTCTCCTCTATATTGCTACTGGCACTCATTTTACTTGATCTCAATGAACTTTCGGTTGTCTATAGTCTGAGACGCGGTGAGCAGTACACACAATGCTTCCTGCTGACGCCGTGAGGGCAGGTGCGGCTCATGGGAATGCACTCGTCAACGGTTTCTGGTTTGCTAGGTTTGTCGCTCATTTCGGGAAGTTTTGGGGTTGCTGGAATGGTTTTAGGTCTGGCGTGGTGTTTCTCTGTTTTAATTCAACTCGAGATTGTCTCAGTCAGGTGAGTTTGACTAACATTTATATAACTTTGAACAGTTGTGAACAGGTGACCGATTCACGACGCCTTTTCTGGGGTTGGATATCAACGGAACTTATTCGCTGTCTATCATCCGCATGAATCACTGCAACGTTTGAAACAAAAGACCGCGTATGGTTTATTCACTGAGACGGCCTATTTGTTTGTTCACGGAACAGGCTGCAAGATGCCTGTTCGGCCCCGAGTCAAGCTAGCTCACGGATGGCGAGGCTCAGCGGGCGTTACACAGACGCGTAGTAGCATATTCTTGAGCAAGCAGATAACCCGAGCTGAGTGTACGGCCTCTACTCCTTGCCCATAGTGAGGATTCGCTCGCTGTTTCCCTTCATTGCCGTCTGTCATCCGTCCTTCCCTAGTCGGATTTTGACAATTTGGTCTTCACGAAGCCGCAGAAGCTGTCATAAAGTGGTTTGGAGTGCCCCTCTCTCCACCGACATATGACCTGGATCCTCTCCGTTCCGACATCGAGCGCAAGCTCAAATCCAAAGGCGCAGTTCTCTGACGTCGAGACATCCTCCGGCTTCCTCCCCTCCCTTTCCTCTCTCATTTTCTTCCTCCTCCACGCCCGGCTCCACACATCCTCCCTCGCTCTGCCAATGCCGACAAGCTTCTCCCGATCCCACTCCCATGATATCAAATCCAAAGATTCCGTCAGCTCTTGCATACTTTTCGCCAGAGCCCCAACTCCTCTACTCAATGGGAACTCTACAACCTCCGTCTCGGTACTCGGAGGAAGCAAACCCCTCCATTGAGCTGCCCCCAGACCTCTCGCAGCCTTATTGGAAGGCCTCATCGCCGCAAAGCTCCACGCAACAGCCCATCTCTTGGTTTTCGAATTCGGCCCCTGGATGAACTCGGTCACCGCGAAGTTGTCGATATGATGTTCTTGAAGCTTCTCCAAGATTGCGTCGAGACTGGCTCTCTTGCCAAACATGCTGGTATACCACTGCACCTGCTCTCTCAGCTCAAGAGACTCCTCTAGTATCCGCCCCACGAACGCGACCTCTCCGCCTTCGGTGAATTGTTCGTTTGGAGCGATAGTGAAATGGTTTTCTTGTACTGTAGCCTTTGCCTGTTCGGATGCTCTCACCTCTTCCTCGGAAGTGTAGAAGGGGGGGTTGGTCATTACGAAGTCTAGGTGATCCACGCCAAGTCCCCCAGGGTGCACCAACTTTTCTTCCGTGGTGCGCCTGATGACACTGATGTAATTCTGCATGTTGTTGAGCTTGACGTTTTTTCTTGCGTATGAGATGCTCTTGTCGTCGATGTCTGGGCTAGTCAGCTGGGAACCCCGCCTGTTGAGGGGAGGGGATACCTGTTGCAAAGAAGGACCATTTTCGTTGTGTGTATCCGAGGAGAGGGAAGATGCATGATGCACCAGTCCCGATGTCCAGACCGACGACTCTTCGATGTTCTGGCTGCTCGTAAGAAGTGCTGTCGAGTAGATTCTTGAGCCACAGGATGTAGTTGTGTCTTTGGGCAATCTCCAAACTGTCAGTGTTTTGTCCAGTGCACCAAGGTTTGTGCTTACAGGTGGGCATAACCGGTCAGCGGGCAAGTCGACTTCTAGACCAAAATGCTCCTTCAGCAGTGCGCTGTTTAGTGCTATAACGGCATGCGGGTCATTGAAGTCGAGGGTGTTTCCGCTGAGCCTGTGAGGGAGTCAGATGCACTCTTACACGTCCGCAGGGAAAAGTCAATTACTTAGCGCCGAGTTTGCTATGCTTCTTGCCCAACGCAGCGTAGTCGTGTGTGCCTGTGTACAAGTCGCGATAATACGCGTCCGCGTGGGTGCCAGGCTCTGTCGGTCGTGGCGCCTCGAAAGTGAACCGTCCGGTACGCCGGAATTTGTGAGAGGTGGAGACATGTTCTGCTTGCGCTTCGGTCGCCTGAGAGAGTGGCCTCTTTTCACCTGCCATGTTGATGAGATAAGCGCCAAAATAAGAACCCTGGAGATTCGCAGTGAAACCTTCCGCGCAGACCAGACACCGATCGCGAGGTGGGTCTACACGACCAATCCGCGGATGTTGTGATGCAGCGAAACAGCACCGTTCCTTCGTCCCAATTTATGACATTTAATTCGGACGTGTCATGGGGGTATCTCGACAAGATTTGACTCGTCCAAAGTTTCGGTTGCTGATGCATTCAATCCAGAGAAACGTTTCTCGTCGCGATTGGAGAATATCGAGGGTGCGAGATAAACTGTTATGTGCATATGCATATAGCAAGAAGGAACACGCACAGTGTATGTATTTGGAAGATGTGTGGTCCCCGGTAAAGTGGAGTAGGCAGTACTCCTTCCCACCGAGCACCGTCTTCTGGTAGAGAGCGGCTTTTTACTGCTGCTCTTGCAATCTCCGTTTCCGGATGCACATCGAAGTACGTAAGTGTGATGAGACAGAGAGAAACAAAACTCTGGTTCATATGCTCCGAAATATGTCCAAACACAGGAAAGAACAAAAGAGAACCACGCGGTCGCCATGCAACGCTGTCGTCTACTCATCCATCATGTCTAATACATGCAACCACTCATCAAGCTCGCAAATCATCTCACTGGCCCCACATGAGAACTCTCCATCTCCAGCCCTCCAGCAACTTCATGTCACTGTCAACAACCTCTGTGTCGCCGCGCTCGATCTTGGCGCCGAGCCGCTTCAGCCGCTTCGAGACGGTCTTGGCCACCATCAGGGAGACTTCGTTCGAGAATATGTAAAGCACGGCGAAGACGAAGAAGGCAATGCTGGCAAAGCTGTTGCGACCAAGAACGCTATTCTTGATGCGCGCCAACATCGCCTTGCTCTTGGAGAAGGCATATTCAGTGTTGTTGGCCGCCTGGACGCTTGACCTACCCTCGGACGATGAAGGCCGACGGAAGACGCGCTTGACGGCTGGGATAAACGTTGCCCTGCTCTCGTCAGCTCATAAAGCACACTTCTGGAAATGTCTCTGGGTACTTACACGGCTCCTCCAATGAGCCAATTCCTCCAGCGGTGGTTCTCGCCTTCCTTGATCAGCACCCCAACCTCCTTTCGCAACGTCTTCAGGTCTCCCAGCAAGATGAGGCCCTGTGTCCGAATTTGATCCTCTAGCTCCATCGTGGACGAGCCGTCGGGGCGTCTCTTGCGCTGGAGAGAGAGGTACTCCCGCATGGCAAACTGCGTGCTCGTCTTCAGCGACCGAATGTCCTGGGTTGTGGTCGTGAGCGGGTTGAGCGCAGCGGCGGGGCGGGGCAGCTCGGCCATGGTTCCCGCTTGGGACGGAGGAGCCGGGTAGTAAGCGGCGGGCCCAGCCATCTTCTCGACCACCGGAGGCTGCTGGACGGCGACCTTTGGGATGGGTGGAGGATGGCCATATGTGATGTACGGCGGCGCCGGTTGATTATGGCGGGAGTACTGGTCGGATTTGCGCGGAGCATCTTCTTCTCGGGACGGGCGGGGGAAATCCTCCGGACGAGTCGGTTGGGCATACTCAGGCTGTGACTGGAGATACTTGTCTGCAGGCGGTGCTCCTCCTGTTGGGAACGCCCCAGGACCGTTGTAGGGTGCAGAAGACGTGTCAACGGGTCGGACCTGTGTTTCCATGGTTGACATGTTGAGACGCAGCGCAACCGAGTGACACCAAAGTCGCGGCGGTGAGGGAGAGCCCAAGGAGGGAATACGAGAACGGCGGCGGACCTAAAAGTGAGGGGTGTTCCTGGTTGAAATGCAAGCAAAACAAAAACAAGAGCTACTGGAGTTACATCAAGATGGACAAGCGAGGATATGAGCGGAGTTGAGCTGTCCAATTTAATAAGGTGGCGGGGGAATCAGAGGAAGCGTTGGAACAGCTCACCACCACCAGCACTTGCCCGCCCGCCTCGCCTCGCCTCGCTTCAGCGAAATGTGAGGTGACGGACAGCTGGAAGGCGGGAAGCGTGGGGCGGCACCTGCCAGCGAACACTGAACGGCGCCTGGACCCACTGCGGGAAGAGTGGGTCTCGTCACACAGTGCTCAATGGTGCCAAAAAACAATGACGCCGCACGTTGTCTGTCTTTTGCTGCTGCTGCTTTCGATGTCGTTGACTGGAGCTCGAGCTTTAACTTGATCATCTCTAATTGTCGTGTCAACACACACATCCACAATGTCCGACCAGGCGTCCTCGCGCTTCACAGCGCCGAACAAGACCACGACGGAGCGTCTATCAAACAACACCGTCGGCCTCGTCCAGCTGTCCGACTTTCGCAAGCGACGCGCTGAAGTCCTCGACCAGCAGGAGCGCGAGCGCGAGGCAGCCCTCTCCGGCACGTCCACCCCCAACCGATCCCACTCCGCGACGCCCGACCCCGGCAGCGACTCCGGCAGCGGCGCGAGCAAGCCCAAGAAGAAAAAGAAGAAGATCGGGGGCAGCAAACTGTCTTTTGGAGACGATGAAGAGGAAGAGGAGGATGCGCTGCCTGTGAAGAAGGGGAAGAAGGAAACGGACAAGGACGGCGACGACAGCTCTGTAAAGAAGTCCAAGGTCGTTGCCAACTCTTCGGTCGCGTTCGTGCCCAAGGTCATGTCGAAGGCGGCTCTCCGACGGGAGGCTGCTGAGAGGGAAGCTTTGCGACGCGAGTTCCTGGCTATCCAGGAAGCTGTCAAGGCTACCGAGATTGCCGTACCCTTCGTCTTCTACGACGGCTCCAACATCCCAGGCGGCACAGTACGCGTTAAGAAGGGCGACTACGTCTGGGTGTTTTTGGACAAGAGTCGCAAGGTTGGCGCGGAGCTTGGGGTAGGAGAAAAGGCCAATGCTAGGCGAGAATGGGCGCGCGTCGGCGTGGATGACTTGATGCTCGTGAGGGGTTCAATCATCATTCCGCATGTGGGTATAATCTGGTGTCTATTTTCTGATTCTTGGCTAACTGTTCTTCACAGCACTTTGAATTCTACTTCTTCATCATCAACAAAAGCACCGGCCCCGACGGCCAGCAGCTCTTCACATACACCGCCGACGCCCCGCCCAAGACGGACGAGCCCGAAGCCGAGGAGGCACCTGCGGTTCCTGATGGCGGCCTGACCACCGCCGCTGCGTTGAAGGCTAAGGCGGCTGCTGTCAAGGCCCTGCCCGATATCAACACCCTCGAGGGCGCGACCGACGACCCGAACTTGACAAAAGTGGTGGACCGGCGCTGGTATGAGCGCAATAAGCACATCTACCCAGCGAGTATGTGGCAGGAGTTCGACCCCGAGAAAGACTACCAGAAGGAGGTCCGGAAAGATGCCGGCGGCAATACCTTCTTCTTCTCGAGGTGAACATCCGTTGTTCAATCGGTTTGGATGTATTAGAATGGGAGTAATCGTGCCGAAAGGCATTCGACAACCCTTCAGCCTGCGAGGAGGCGGACCGCGAGGATGGCCCCGAGGATCAAGAACCACCCTGGCCAAAAGACCATGATGATCAGCATATTGCCTCCGGGGCCGAGTATTGTTGTCGCAAACTCCATGAAGAGCTTTTTTCTCAAGTGTCGAATCTTCTTGGAATTCCACGCCGTTCGTGTCGAATACCGAAGAGCCGACAGTGACTTTCGGGAGGCGTACGCTGAGTGGGCGATGAAGAGTCTCGCCGCAACCACCGTCGACGTGAGCGTTGAGGTAGCGAGGAGGTGGCCGTAGACAAACAACAGCGACGAGGCGATTGTGGCCAGTCTCTGGAAGCGGACGGCAAGGTCGAAGGTCGGTCCGAAGAGGGCGATGAGGGACCGTTGCCGAATGTTCACGCCGGGCTCGTGCGTCGACGAGGTCAGGATGGCGACTTTGTTCATGATGGCAGACGAGGTCTCAGCAAGGGCTTGATCACGACCTACGGCGGTGCCTTTGAGAGTACAGGGGCTCAGATGAGGGGTATGATGGGTGCTGCCGCCACCAGCATCAGGAGGGGCAGCGGCATGGGCAACTTCGTGTTGGAATTCGAGATATTTATTGACTGGAGGCATGGCATCTGGTCACGAGCGACTGAATGCAACGATACCCGTACTTCCCCTCCCACGCGGCTACTGCGCTTCTTTTCGGTGCTCTGGATCGGAATCTTTGTGAAACTTGATCAGACAAACGACATTCAGGATACAACGACTCTTCCATGACAATGATAGTGGCATGCGCCGTGGCGTCGCTATTTACCTTAACAGCGCTCTTGTCCAGAATATTCCACCCCCTCCACCCAGTCCATGTCAAGCACCCAAACTCGGAAGGAAGCTGCGACGGTAGCCCCACCACCACCACGAAGACCCTTTTTTTCTACGGACAAACCATGGCACCCACGTGGGGCTCTTGTACGCCGGATCGGGGGTTGAGGTTGGAATCGCACGCTACGGGAAATGAGAACGTGGGTTGTCGTTCCGTCTCATTCGCGGACGGGAATCTGCGCGGTTCCAAGAGCGGAGAGGTTCGAAGGTTCGCGTGGATTTTGTGTTACCCCCTCCCCCGCGCTTGGAGGACGGAGGGGGCATCTGGACTCTTCTTTGATCAATCGATAACTGAGGAAATGGTTGTCCATGGTCTGTTAGGATGCTGAATATGTTACAGAAGAGCAGAGCTCCGGCGAGTGATGAGAGTCAACACCAAGGGCTCTCAGATGCTCGGCATATTTGCGACCCTGAATCTCTTGAGGTCCGAAGGGAGGGACCCTGATCTTCAATCTGGCACACCTTGGCTCCCACTACCCCTCATAATGCTTCTCTATCTTATCTTTTTCATCGCGACTAAGTCCGGAGGTTTCTGGGCCTGTCGGGAAGGGAGGCTGGGCCCATGTGCCGGCTCCGTGACTCGGGCGCCGGGCGTGGGCGATGGACGCTTCTTCATAGGCTCGTGTTTTCCCGCCGCTTCCGCCGGATTCTGTAGTGGAGGGGTCGGGTCCGACCGGGATTGTGGGCACAGCCACATGCGCCTCAGCTGAAGAATGTGGCTGGTGTCGGTCACATTGAAGAGATGCTTTCTCGTCGTCTGCGTTCTCATCTCCGAAGCTGCTGTCTTCACCAAACGAGCGCGTGGGCAATTCATCTTCACGAAATAACGAGAAATACCGGTTGAGATCTTTTGTCGCCGACGTGTCCATGCCCGACCGGCACTGATCTGTTTGAAAAGGCCAAAGGTTTCCTTCGAATGTTTCTCGACCTCATCTTCCACCCAGCCGTTGGAGGCCAATTCTCGGGCTCAATGTCAACTTGACAGCGCTCAATACAGGTCAATAGGATTGTTGAATGCGATATGCTAAGAGACTCACGGGCTCTTCTTGGACCCTTGGTTCCATGAAGCCCTCGTGAGCTCCTCGCGCCAACTACCCCGCCATCGTGCCCGCATTCCACCGCTCGGCCCGTTTGCCTGTGATGCGACCGGGCCATTGAATCAATAACACCCCGCCAAAATCCCATAACTCGGGGATGGCTGCAGACCGCTCACCTTCAGCTGCCCCAAAAATATCCCATCGATCACAAGCCCTACGTTCCCGGCGGTCAGATCCTGTCGCCCCCGGTTCCCGAAATCGATAGACCGTTCTCTCGAGCTACACAGCATGACATCAGCCATTGCTCACTCGGCCGAGCGCGCGCCGGAGCCATTGGCGAGTCGGTGAAAGATCTCCAAGTCGGTGAGAACGTGGGAATCAGGCACCGCCGCCCAGCTGTTGTAACGTTTCCTACGCGCTACCCAGGAGGCGAAAAGAACACCACCGGCGAGCCGGACATCGTATTCCCGCGGGAGTGGCTGGACAACTGCTTTGTTCGCGGGGACAAAAAAGATCTCACCCAGGGCTCCGCTTCGCTCGATCGGCCCGCCGGGGGTGGCATGACGAGCATGACAAGCGCCGGCCGCAGCGGTTCCCCTCAGTGGAGCGATGGCATCAACCTTCGGCCGTGGGGCTCAAGCTTCTCCGCCGCTCAACAGCGAGAGACTTCGGATATGCGCGTCTAGACGAATGCAATCGCACCGTCCAGGGAAGAAATGCTCGTATTGACCGTGCGTCTTTGACGAGCGCGTGAATCAATACAGGTGCAGTTTTCATCTATCCCACCTCGTAAACAAGTGGCCCGATGTAACCGAGAAACACAGAAACATTCCATCCCAATCCCACCCGGCAGTTCGAACAAGCCAGGACCCTGAAAAGATGCCGTCCCAACCCAACCACCAATAAATCCAGCCACCCATACCTAACCGTGCTGCCCCCCTACCAAAGGGGGCTCAAAAAGTCTTCTTTCTGCACCGCCAGGGGAGATCGTGGCTGCATTCGACAGGCTGTGTGTGTGCGACCGTTAATGCGCACCGCGAAGCTAGGTTCCGCTGCCAACACGAGCAGAAGATCGGCAGCCCTATTCCCACGAACGCAGCCAGTCACCGTTTAGACTTGCATCTTTTTAGCTCGCAGAGGGGTCGCATGACGGCAGAAACAACGCCTGGCTAATAATGGCATACCGGGCTCCGCTACGGGCCTTTCATCCCGCCCATCGCATAGTTTCGCGCTCCCCGGGTTCGGGCATTTCCAGTGAGGCTGTTTTTTTTAGTGTTTATGTGGTTCATGTACTATGCAGTAGAGTACAGTATATGCGCCATCTCCACCCCTCTTTTTGTTTCTACCGCTTGACTAGCAACGGCTGCGATCCGCGGTCTGCGTTGGGTTTGTGAGGGCGATGGACATGGGGGCACCGGGTGGGATGGGATGCGGCTAAAATGCAGAGGAGAGGAAAAACAGAGTGATGTGCGGTAGGATTTTCCTTCCTCCTAGAGGGGGAATACGAGAGCAAGGCAACCCGTACGACGTCACTTTCTTAAACATTTTGTATCCTCCGGCTTTACCGACTTTCATGCGAATGGACGGCTCGGTTGAGGCAGGCAATGGCATGGAGTCAACCAACAAACAATTGACGATCTTTTTTTCTGCTCGCACACGACCCTTGATGGGTTGTTCGTTGAGGTTTTATTTAAGCTAGTCGTGCCCCCCCGTCCGAACACTGCATTCCACTCAACAGCATCTTGCATTATCACAGAGCAGCAGTTCATCGCATCTCTCTAATCCCATCTCATCTTTTATCCCATAAATCTAATTCTCAATCTCAACCTCAACCTCAACCTCACCACCGCCACAATGCAGCTCCTCTCCACCCTCCTCTTCCTCGCGCCCACGCTCGCCTCGCCCATCATCGCCCGCGACGAGCCGACCTGCGGCCAGAGGTCCAGCAAGCTCTCCGAGTGGACGCTCACCGACTTCGACTTCCACGCCAGCTACATCTTCACGACGCCCGCGCACCAGAACTCGTGGGGCTACGTCAGCTTCAACGTCTCCAACCCGGTCCTCGACTACAACGTCTCCTGCTCCGCCGCGAGCAGCCGCCTCAACGACTTCTTCTACGGCGAGCTGGCGTACGACTGCAAGGCCCCCGACGGCGAGAGCGCCACGACCTCCTTCAGCTTCAGCCGCGCCGACGGCGCTGTGGCGCTGAACCAGAGCTGGACGTGCAACGATGACCCCAAGTACCCGTGAGTCTTTCCCATATAGCGAATGATGAGAATGATGAAGGCTGACTGGAATGGTTGATACAGGGCTCGGTATACCGCAAAGGGTGGTGCCGTCGCTGATCTCTCGTGCGAGGAGACGACCTGGCAGAACCTGAACTGGACCATTGGCGAGGTCTACTCGAGGCGCGAGGTCAAGTGCGACAAGATCACGCTGCCCGTCCCCATCACTGAGATCACTGCTGTCGCCTAAGCTGGAGGTCGTTCACGTTGTTGAGGGAAGAAAAGAGGACCGAGCGCAGAAGTTTGCTCTTCCGGCGAATATGCCTGAACGATTCTGATGATCGCCATTTCGCTTGCTCCTCATTCCTTTGGGGTATATAGCATCGCATGGTTCCGGAGCCTACGGACGGGGGCTGGTTTAATGGAGTACATGAACACAAAAAAGGCGGATAGACGTTACATAGCAGCAGCAAGTTTTGAATAATATTAATGTATGGGTTTGTTCTCAGAAAAGCCATGAGGGGTTCTGGGTGGTTGGTGAACCGATTTTGCAGGTGGGTTGTGCGGATCTTTGCTGTCTGCGAACGAGGAATGTGACGAAGTCGGGGGATCGGCATACGATCCTAGGTCCTGGAGCATACCAGCTGACGGTCCGAGCTGGGTAGCCGAGGCCGGAGAAGAATCTAGCAAATGGCTAGCGGCGGACGTGTTGATATTGACGGCAACTTCGGCCGAGAGAACTTGGCGTTATATCTGATGTGAGAAGGCGATGATTTTTAAACTCCCAGGACCAGTGCCCACCGTCGTCACAGAAACAGGAATGTAGCCCTCACAACCTTCGACGATACTTCAAGTTGTGGAGATGCCGGTGCGACGACTCTCATGAACCTTCAACCCACTTGTGTTTTAGTAACGTCTTCGCATCCGGTCGCTCGGCTGGATCAAGTCTCATCGTCGCCGCGATGAAATCCACGAAATGTGCCCGGTCAGAGTCGGACATTCTGCGGTTCAGGCTCTTGCAGTATTCATCCAGGGACACAGGGCCAAAGGTCCAGGGCTTCAAAAGATCACCTAGCGCACAGTCAGCCCCTTAAATAATTAGATGTCACAACCGGGAACTGACCGTCACTGTCAAAATACCCATCACATCTCCTAGAGCGCGATAGCAAGGACTTGGGAAAAGCCCCCAGAACAGCGGTCATCTGCGCCAACTGAGCCTCGGCGGTGAAGGGATCCCGGGGAGTCCAACTGCCGTCGAAGAGAACGGCCCCTTGGGTGAGTTCCCATATCTAACATCATGAGCATCATCTCTTACTCAAAGCTTCTGAGGAGAACGACTTACAACATGCCCCAAGTTCCATATGTCCACTTTATGGTCCCAATCAGCCCCGAGTGTTACTTCCGGAGCCCGGAGCATTTCAGGTTGGATCCACTCTGTCAAGTGGTCATTGAACCAACTAGCTACTACGAATCAGCCATGTTCATATTGCGCATAACATATATGTACTTAAAAGTTCCGAAGTCTGTCAGTCGAACCGAAAGCTCGCTCGACTGGGCGATGTCCTCTTCTTCCGGTAACATCTGATTCGAAAGCCTGTAGAAGTCGTCTGGTGGGGGAAGGGACACATCACGCGGCAGGAACTCTTCTGGGGGCAGTTCCTCAAACAATCTATCGATTTCAGGGCTTTCAATCAGAATATTTGACGGTTTGATGTCTTCGATTGGCGCAAGTTAGTCGTGGACCTGATAGTGTAGGTTGCGATTGAGGACCGACCTGTGTGTATGACCTGACACTCGTCATGAAGATACGAAAGTGCCAGAAGAAGCTGCTTCGAAACCTTTTTCATCATGGGCACTGGATACCTCGCTTTCGGCAACGCGCGTCTGTATATCGACATATCTGGGCCCATGGGCTTGGATACTAGGCAAAGGTGGTCCCCATTAGGTCCACGATGCTCAAAATAGTCGAGAAGACCCTGGACATGGGCCGTGCCAGGATGTGTCGCAGATTTCGAGCTCAGATGTAGGAGGATATCAAGTTCCTTGAGGTCATTCCCGGCTCCGTATGAGTTCGCCGTGAGAACCTTCAATGCGACGTGGCTCTCAGTCCTGACGATCCGTTAGCTTGGGTTACACGCCAGACTCACATAAGACTTACTCAAGATTTCGGGCAAGCCAAACAGTTGAATAGCCCCCGTATCCCAGCTTGTTCAGCACTTTGTACTTGCCGTGGTTAAAATGGTCGCCGATTCGGACGGGGTGGTAGCCCCCCGGGCAATACCCCGCCAGATTTTCTTCGCGGATAGGGCGCGGCAACTGAGATATGTTGGCGGACCAGACGAGCTTGGCACCTAGGTGCCTCGCCCCTGCCTGTACGGTATGCAGTAACTGTTTCATGGAGTTGGTGGTGTACTTGGTGAATGATGTTGGTTCGCGCCAGGCCTAAAAAAGGCTTTCGCAAGGGGAGGGTCAAGCAAGGGGTCCAACGAAGTTTTCGTGTGAATACACGGCAAGTAGTTTGAATGGAAACAGTTGTCAGCGGGCCAGATGAACTTAACCAATTCCTAATTGTGGAGCTGTTTTACCTCTATGGATTATGCGCATGTCTTTCTGTCATGGACCGACTCGAGTGGAGTCGAGCTATTCCGGGTTCCCGTAAAAACACCAATTTCACACACCTTGACGGTTGAGAACAAGGGCAGATGGATGTTGTTCTCAATCTTACTGAAGATCTTGGTCTCAAAAGCAGGACTCATGCAATCATGATGGTGCTGTACAACCCTCAGGTCGTCATCGAAGCTACTAGGTATCTGCAGTCAGAGTATGATTCGTCAAGGGAGTTGCATCATTGGTATCCATTTCGCTATTTGGAGGTGCAGTAATTACATGACAACAACTGCGATAGTGATGACTGGAAAATAAAGATAATAGAAAGAATGATGAGTTACCAATTACGAGAGGCACACTTAAGTGCTTTGCACACCAAATGAAGCAATACTCCAACTGATGTAGATTGTAAGTGTCCACCCCCTCGGTTAGCTAAAAGCATTCTGCCTAGATAAGGAGAGTCTTACCAAAACGACACCAAAGAGTTGCTCCGCACGGCAATTCTCTCCTTTTCTGTTAGTAGTAGGTAATGGTCAAAATGATCTCTCACCTGCTACGGAAAGTCATCAACGGAGTCGACAGCCATGGTCGCACACAATCACTCCCTGCTGGCACCAAGCACTGCAATGCCAAGAGCTGGCAGGACCCTTAAAGTCTTTTTTCCACTAGATCAAGAATGCTCCCCTGATCCTTATGTTGGGGGGCCGCACTGTGGCACGTTGTGTAGCACGGCATTGCCGCCTGTGTACATGTACCGCCGAATGCCACGAAACGAACCCTACGTTTCCGCGTCTTTGACAACCGTGCCCGTCATCAATTCTCGCATCGTCAACGAGGCAGCAGATCAAACACATTTCCCGAAACCAAAATATATTCAAAACAGTATGCTACACAATCAAATACTCGAGGCCCTTGCGGGCTCACTGGCAACTCAGCTTGGTTGAAGACGCAAGGCCATCTGCGGCAGCATTGTCACAGCAGCAAACACGCATGAACAGACGTGATCTCTGAGGACTGGGACCCAAATTTCAAAACCAGTTGATGATTGGAATCTCGTATAGCATGGGCTTTGGGGAGTCACAAATCTGTATCAAAGATTCAGAGTAACCCCTTGCCGGCCATTTCTGCAGGTTGTGCCGTCATCTGTCCCCCAGCAGCGACTTGTAGACACGTATTCGAGATCCTCAGAGCAAAGAAAATTAAACGTTCGAGTCTCTCGGCTACAGTTTATCTTCTCCGTTGGAAGATCTATATAAGAAACATAATCCTGAGTCAACAGCTACTTGTACCTCACCCATTTGCCGTGATCAAGCGGACTTCATCGCTCAGCTCATAAACCTACTTTCAGAACTCTTTCATTACATTCCTAGCAGGCCTCTGATCTTGATTTTGAACGATGAACATATCGTCTTATCGGAGCAAGTCTAGTGGGATGGGTGTGTTAAAGCTGCCGCCAAAGGCAACTCAATGCTTCCTCATCCTTTTGGTTGCGTTTGCTGCTTTTCTCGATGTCTGTCACGCCAGACCCGAAGGTAAGAGACCGTCCTCCCAAGCAAAAAGTGATGCAACAATATTTAAAGGCTTTACTATCAGCTTACGAGAAAAAACGAGACGTCACTGGTAACCCTGATTCCGCCATCACCAGCAATGAGACTGCGGTATCTGTTTCGACCTCTGAACTCCAAGATGGGCAGGTTGTTACGAGCTTCCTGACCACATCTGTTCTGGTCACGTTCTCCAAAAGTCTTGACGATATCGCCCCGTCGACTACCTCTCAAGATGTTCCTGCTTCCCCGGCGCTCACACTGAACTTGTCAAGTGGGGCTCTTTCAGGAGTAAACACCAACACCAGCGCCACCTTTCAAACTACGATTGGCCTGGAATCCAGTGGGAAAGATCCGTTCGCCACCTCTTCCGTCATATCACTTTCTGCGGAGCTTTTGCCGACATCTTTGGGTCCCGTGTCTAGTTCAGATGGCTCGCTGCCTGAAAGCAGTCATTTCGGAGGAACCAACGTCCGCTCAAGCCCGATCAGAGGGACAGACCAGAGCTACTCTTCAACGGGAACTGGTCCTACCTTCCCAACCCAGCGATCCCAAAGTCCGAGTTTCACTTCGCCTCCCTCTCATCCTGACGGGCCGCTGTATTTGGGCGCTCGCGGAGCGCGAAGCAAAAAAGCACCTCATTCGGTCGCAACGAGCTCAATTGCAAAGACCAGCGCAAAGCCAAGTGCAAAGTCCAGTGCCAAGGCAAGTGCAAAGTCCAGCGCGAAACAAAGTGCAAAGCCAAGCGCAAAGCCAAGTGTTTCCCTGAAGCCCTCATCAGTCAAAACAACTACCCCTGTCATTACCACAGGTTCGTCTTCAACCAAGCCTGTCGATACGAGTAGAGCACACGGTAGTCTCCACTCTTCTGGTACTGTCAGCGGCAGCGGAGCTGCTTCTTCTGTGAACAGCAAGCGCTCAACAAAAGGCAGTGGTGGAGGGTCTTTAACGACCTCTTTAAGCAACGGCACTCCTCGAGGAGGTCTCACATCCACGACCCAAACTAAGCCGAAACCTACGAGCGGAGATAAGACCCAGACTACAGCACCCAAGGAAACCAGAAGCAGCTACACCACCAAGCGGGATGGACCGGATTCTTCTACCGCAAGAAAGGACAATAATAAGTTGTCCACCACTAAGAAAGACAACAACTCTTCTTCAACGAAAGGCAACACCAGTATCTCTTCTACCCTCAAGGAGGATAACAGAGACAAATCTACGACCAAGCCAAAAGAAAACAACTCGTCAACTAACAGAAGAAATGACGATAAATCATCTAAAACCACAACCAAGGGCTCTGATTCTTCCGCTTCCTATTTATCTGGAAGCAATCAGATCTCGAGCACGGCGTCACCGGCCCGGTCCTCAACAGCTCAGCCGGGCAACAACGCTACAAGGGCCGCCAATTCTACTACGACAATCTCTACAGCTATTTCCACACCTTCTGAATACTTTTGCAGCCCAGATTCCGGCTGCGGGTACTGTGGACTTTCGTCTAATGAGACGCAATCCAGTCTGTCGAAGAGAGTGATCAACTACGTCAACTGGAACCCTCCCGATGACGATGAACTACTCAACAACCCTAATGGCATATGGGTCCAGAGAAATGACAGCGATCTAAGCATACCAGCCGAGCAAAGAAATTTTATAATCACCTGGCCTGGTGGTGAGACGGAATGGCGCTCGCGGATGTGGCGCCAGATTGAGAACTACTGCAGGGGGGCAGAGAAAAAATACTACAGATATACCGACGGGGAACGCGTGCAAACGGCGGCGTACGGCTACTCCACGATGCGAGTGAGTGAATGGGGCGACAAGGGAATCGTCGGTGGAAGCGGTCCCCTATGGGGTTGCAGTGTTCTGATGATTATCACCAAACGAGGAATCTACGTGAGCCACAACTGGGAGGTTCCAAACTTCGCGAACCCCCAAAGATATCCGGGAATGGACCCCAAGGAAGAATTCACCAAGGGCGTGGAGAAGTTTTTGAAAGAGGGAGACGCACATCATAGGGGTATCGACCAGCTGAAGGAGCAGACGCACATTTTTGACAACATGGAGGAAGACACCCTGCAGATCATCATTTTTACCCCCCAGGGTGGAATGATATCCCCCAAACGTCAGGATCCTGTAAGAGATCGCTTAGTGAGGCACCCGGCTGAAGTGGAACGATGGAAAAACTTCATCGTCAGCCTCGGATTTCCTCGCGATAAGATTATGGTCCAGGCTTACGTCAAAGGTCCTTTATACTGGCCAGGTGTGCCCAGACCTTTGCCGGACGGGGAGCAGGCCATGAATTATTGGCAGCCGGACTCCTCTGCGGGACTTGCCTTCTTCCAATACCACCCGGCAAACCAAGTTAATGGAGTTAACCGAGGGCCAACAGTCAGAGTGTTTTGGGAGTATTACGACAAGATGATCTTCGATTCGTCTTGGTAATATCGAGAAGATGGGACTCTTGCGACTCGTGATGACGGAGCTGGCTCTTGCCCAGCTCCTCAGGCTGCCGGGAATGAAACATCTACGTCAGGTGATGCAGGATCTGCCTCAGCATCCGCATCAAATGGTAAATCCAATGCCTAGGGGATGAGCTCCTCTAGATTTCCTAGTGCCAATTCCCCGTCGACGAACAGGCCAGGTTCTACTTCTTCCGGCAATACCGCAATCGTGACCAGCAAATCAGTTGCCACCCAAACTTCAAGCCTAATTTGGACCACGCTATCATCAAGCCTTCCGTTGTTGGTGCGGAACTAAAAGTAACGTGACGGAGAGCGTAAGTGGAATCGACCTTGCTACTAGCTATTTGGCAATCACTGACTTTACGGGTTACAGAAACCTACCTTCGTCATCTTAAGAGTCATCGACTGCTTCTACCACGTGTGAGATGTGTGTTCTGTAGCGAGCCTATTGAGCAAAAGTCTCGGCCATTTTCAAAGGTGCTTTGGTCTAAGTGTTTGCTTAGAAGATGAAGAGGTTCATTGTTTCTCTTGAATCTTGCCCAGTGGAGATTTTCAACACTTGGTTGCTGCGAAATGCTGGTGTTATTTCCTTCCCGTGTTACTACTTTCTTTCGCCTTCAACTCATCAAGCTGGACTTGTTTATCAATACACAACCGCTCTTTGTCCCATGCTTCATGTGTTATTAAGCTTGAGATTGTCTCAAAGCACCCTACAATGGTTTGTGGTAATCAAACCTAAGGCTAACATCCCAATGCAGCCATCATGCTGGAGTACCGCGGAGCCACGGGTCTTCCATGAGATCCCGCGCCGTGAGCCTGTCCTCTGGCCTCCACTGCAACATCTTCCGTAGGAATGCCAGAAATTCCACCTTTTCGTCACCTTCCAACACCCCCTCTTCCTCTTCAAGAGAGGTTTCTGAAACCTCGACGTCGAGTATGAGGCGTCCTGAGAACTACGTAAGTAAGACTTTTTGGCAACCTCCTGCGTCCCAAACATACCGTCTTCATCAAATAGAGTTTTCCAGGCCGAACCGCGTTCCAAAAGGTCTTCTGGTGGGGGGCCGAGCAGAGAAATCATCCTCGCAAAGTGTGCTGCCCTTGATACTGTTGGGTCGCGTAGTCTAGTCTTGAAAAGTAGTTTACCTTCAAGCAAGTCCCATATCTGTGTCTCAGTTACCATTCATGCTCTAAATGCTGGCGCAATTCTTCTACTTACCAATAAGCCAAGTGCCCATATATCGATCTTTTCATTCCACGGCACACCCAGCACTATTTCGGGAGCTCGATAGACATCAGGCATGACTTCATCCTCAAATTCGAAGGGGCCCTCGTCTATCCGGGCATCGCCGAAATCGGCAATGACAGGATCTCCAGGCTCGTCTGGAATCTCCAGTCCTGTCGAGGCATAGATCACCCGATCTTTGATAATCTTTCGAGCGCTGGGTAGATCCCATTCGTCTTCCACTAGACTATTGAGAACATCCGTGTCCCTGATTGACAACATGATGTTCCCGTCTTGGACATCTGATGTCTCTCTTAGTCATTGACTCGAAGATATGAGTGATATCGAATTGGAAACATACCTGTGTGAATGATTTTTGCCGAGGTGTGTAGGTAGTCCAGGCCAAGTAAAACTCCATGGATCAGACCTTTCAGCAAATTAGGGGGCACCCTACCGCCAGCCATCTCACGAATGTCGGCGAGGGATATACCGAGTGTTTGGAGAACAAGACACAGGTGACTACCATTCTGGCCTGCGATCTTGAAAGTGTTCTTGAGATTTCTCACTAATTTTGCTCCCGGATGTTCTGATTTGACGGTTTCTAAATGACGGAGCACCTTCTCTTCCGTTGCAGCTTGACTATTGCCGACCGCGAAGACTTTCAGAGTGACGTAGATATGTTCTCTGCAACATCACTCAGCATGAGCCAGCTGGTGTAGAATCCTGAAATTGCATACCTCAAATCACGACATAGCCATGATGTCGACGCTGAACCAAATCCCAGCTTCAACAAGACTTGGTACCGCGACTCGAAGACCTGACCGATCGTTACGGGGTACCAATTGTCCGGATGGTACCAAGGGAAGGTCTCCTCCTCCAAGCGTACATTCTCGGGGTATATTTCCTCGGGATCCGCATAGGGTAGTAGCCTTGGGGGCGATGCGTCTCGTGGCGCCATGTCTTGCTTCGGTCGTCGGCATAGGCGGTGAAGGCCGGAGTTGGAGATGGATAATTGAGCGAATTTTGTGGATACATCAGGCGTAGTTGTGGTGCGCCCTGTCCTTCCCCACAACGCTGAGCGCGCATCTTTGTACGACCCAACCCTATCATCAGCAAGTTCCAGTTACGCAATCGAGGTGGCAATGGACATTATCGAGGTGCGAAATGGTTGACACCATGCATTTCAAGACGTGAATTCAAGCAAGCGAAGTTGTCAGTTCAATTCAATTTCACCTTTGATAATGACTACCCAGTTGCGCAATCTGGTGGGCTTGAAATGTGTGGAGAAGATGTCTGTCAGCAATGCAGGTGGTGATGGTGGTGGGAGAAAAAGAAAAGGAGTAGGAAAATGTTCAGGCTTTCGCAAAATAATCCAACAAAGAGTTTCTGATTACTCAATTTTTCCCAACCCACCAGACCAAAGATCAGGTCATGTGCGACCTCAGTTTGTTCTCAGTCCAGTCTGGTGCCAAAGCATCGCCTCGGACATTACTACCTGCGGAGCCGTCAGCTCCAATCGGCTCATTGTATTGTCTACCCTTGACTCCCTGAAGACGGAGGCCACAAAAGGGTACTTGTTACTTTTTTTTACAGATGGAACAACCCATCGATTGGAAATCTTGCCAGAAGCCTTCGTGATCTCTGGACAACAAGTGATGTCCGTGATCAAGTTGGTGCTGTTCAGGGTAGCAATGACATCGGCATTGAGCACGAGGATGTTGAACTGAACTTTTCCTGTCGCACTTTTCACCGATTTAAATCAACGTGTGCCTATTAATGAGAAATCCGATCCTGATTGTAAGCTACAAGCAAATATCTGGCGAAAGTCATTTGTCTCACAGAATCGAAAACAGAAATGGTGAAGGCGTATCATTTTCGGTCTTGGCCGCTCGCGTGGTTTATCGCTGATCGTAGCGTATATCTGAACCGTGAGTCTGGATGAAAGAAGTACTCAGTCTCCCCAAATCTGGTGTTTCACGCTACACGAAGGAAACCAATCAAGATCATGAGTGATGCAATACGGATGAGGCACAGCGCATGAGCCACTTAACTTTTAAGCACTGCGATGACCTTTGAATCAGGCTGACCGCTTGACGGCATCCTCATTGGCCCTCAAATTCGTTATCAAAGAAATTTGCATAGTTGGCGATTGAAGTCTGATCAGACATCAAGTTGTCTGATGGCTTGATGTATGCAGAGGCAGGTTCGGAGGGTGGTTGGCATTGGTAGGGGAGTGCGAGAGGACAAATCCTGGTAAGCAGTGCTGACAGACGTAAGCGTGAATCGACGATCGGCCAGCCATTTTGGGCTCGCCGCATTGCTGCCAGTCTGGTTGACTCACCCCGCTGCCTTCATTGACCGAAGGATTTAGTGCACCGCCAACTCCACGAGTCGCAGACTGCCGATTTCCCGAAGTAAGCTCTCTGATGATACGGCGCCTGATTTTGGCGTAAAATAAGATGCAAAGATAGTTATATAAAGCGTCTTGGCTCACCAGGCAATGGAGAGGTTCTAAATGGGTTGGAAACAACACAAGTAAGATACCCTCTCATCTTGCAGGCTTCCGCCAGTCGTTGTCATGAATCCCGTCAACACCAAGCCATACAACTTGCCGGCCGATGCAACCTGGTTGAGTACGTTATTTCTGCCCAGCGCATACTGCGTTTAATCAATTTGCATCGAAAACTAACTTCTTCTTGGCGGGCAGTAACTGGCTGCTCATCTGGCATCGGGAAAGCCTTGGCAACCTTAATCGCTAGCAAACCTTCCCACCGGTTGATCGCCACGGCCCGAAACCCTGCAGATTTGTCTTATCTCTCCGACGATAATCCCAACGTCCTTAAGCTTGCTTTGGACGTCACCTCGCCAACATCCGTCAATGCTGCATTTGAATCGGCAGGCGAATACTTCGGGAAAGACTTCCACCTCGATGCCGTTGTGAACAACGCGGGTTACTCGCTATCCGGCGACACGGAATCGGCAACCGAAGAGGAGACCCACTTAGAAATAGAGACCCTGTTTTTCGGCACCGCACGGGTGTCAACCCGGGCTATCGGAGTCATGCGGCAGCATCCGGGGCACCGAGGCGGTGTCATTTTCAACATATCTTCTTTGGCTGGCCAGGTTGGGCTCCCCGGTCACGCATACTACCATGCTAGCAAATGGGCTGTCGAGGGCTGGTCTGAATCCGTTGCCAGAGAGATGCATCCGGATTGGAACAGTGAGTCGAACCCTTGCACTTCGATGTCCGCTAACAAACGGCTGATTTCTGGACACAGTCAACTTCTGTATTGTGGAGCCTGCTGGAGTCAAGACCAACTTTGAAGGTCACAGCAAGGCGCATACCGCTCCTCATCCGGCCTACGCAGCCAGTGACATGCCTGCCCGAGCCCTCGAGAGATATGTCAACGCAGGCTTGAAGATGGGCATGGGCGCTGAACCATCTGCCATTGCGGATGCCGTTTATGGTATCGCAAGTCGCGGGGAGAAGATTCCGTTGCGAGTGCCGCTGGTTGCTACGGCATGGAAGATGATCAAGGGAAAGTTTGAGAGTTTTTTGCCTGAGCTCGAGGCGGTTAAGGACATCAGCGCTCTGGGCCAGCAGATGTAAAAGTTAAAAGGGTAGTTTGCATAATACAAATAGTTGCTGTCTCTCCCCACTCAAGACTAAGGTATTACCAGAATGGACCACTAACCAGGCCTGGCTAATCGGGCCTAGCAAGAGAGTTTTGTTGCAATGGCTGAGGCCTTAGCAAGTGCCAACACTGATCAACGTTGATTGGGGGTAACAGGGTCACAAGAGGAGGGACGAGAAGGTTTTGTCAAATGGTACCAAATGCATTTTCTATGTTACAAGTCTATCAAAATTGAGTTTTACAGCCCTGGACTGAGCAAGCGCCAGTCTTCCTCCTATGCACGCATTGTTTTGCTTGCTTGGTATTGCGATGCCAAAGTCAGGGGTAGCCCATCGTCGAATGAAAAGTCTGAGTTGACCGCAGTCAAGCGTCGATGACAGCTGATTGTCGAACCGCTTACTCGAGGTCGAAGGCGGTGGGGCCGTTGTAGGACTGGACCTGGGCGTTGGGCTGGGTAGCGACAACGAGCTGGTCGTTGGGGATGAGGTGGGAGCCAGTCTGGTTGGAGCTGGGGGTGACGGGCTGGGAGACGGTGAGGGTCAGGCCCTCGGCGGAGCGGACGACGTCGAAGGTGCGGGAAGACTCGGTGCAAGGAGCCTCCTTGACCTCAGGGAGGGTGCTGGTGCCCTGGGCCTGGAAGAGGCCGGAGCACTTGACGCCGGTGGTCTCCATGGTGCCGGGCTGGATGACGGTGAAAGAGTAGGAGCACTGGGAGCTGTGGGGAATGCAGCCGGCGCTGAACTCAGAGACCTTGAAGGTAACGTCGCGCTGCTGGATAGCGGCAGCGGAGGCGACGGCGGCAGAGGCGAGGATGGTGAGGAACTGCATTTTGATGGTTGGTGTTGGTGGTTGTTGTAAAGAGAGTTGGTTGAGTTGATTAAGTGTTATTGAGTTGTAGGAGAGTGATTGAATGATTGTCTGTGGTGAGGATGAGGATCAGAAATAACTCTGGACGATGAATTCAAACGTCTTATATACTCGGATTGTTGCCACGATCTCTCCAGACTTCGGCTGCGAGGCCTGCAAATACGAGGAGCCCAACTGCTTCTCACTCGTTAATGACGATCAGTCCCGACGATCGGTGGAGCTCAGCAATGCTTGACTCGTATTCGGGGGCACCGGTCCCCCGCAATAGGAGAATATCGACGTCATATGCCACTAACGCTTCTGTAACGTTATGTCGAGGTAACTAAAACAGGGAACAAAATCCACAGAGGCTCAAAATTCACCCTTTGAACGATGCGAGGAAGCAACGTCGAAGGCGCGCCGAAGGGCCGTCCTGTGTTCATCCCAACACTGCCCCAGAAAGCTTAAGCTCCAGAAGTAGGGGGCAACTGGCACCAGATTCCATAAATACAGACGTCAGTGTTGCTTTTCTCCACTAATTCAGGGCTCTCCCGCATTCAACCATCAGATGACACTCCCTCCGCCGCATTATCAAGTGAATTAACCTGCCAGCTTGCAATCGGATTGATTCCGAGAGTCAGAGCTCCTTCGTACGTCCGTAGCGAAGCCGCTTACATACTCACCTTCTCCGCGGCGACAGACACGATGGTTGCAAAGGAGGCCAGCGCATTACAGTGACGAAGTATTTTGGTGTCAAGCGAGTCCCTTCGCCTCGCCCCCTTGTTTTAGACTCAAACCTCGCGAAATGGCTGGGGATTGCCCAATGGACACGCCCGTCGGCTGCAACGGCAAAAAGTCATCTCACGCTGTCCGTGATGTCCACTTGCGAACCCACCATCCAGCATCATCCAATACTGAAGCCGAGTTCGGCCATGATCACTCCCCGCGGGCAGCAGAACAACCATGGCTCCCTATCCCTGACTCAAAACCTCAGCAACCTTGGTACCGGAAATACGCACACCGCCATGGACACCAGCCCTGTAGCCCTGTAAAACAACATGGAAGATGCGAATCTGAAAATCATCGATGGAGTTACTTCCAAATGCCTGCTCACTTGCAACCTTGTCACGATCGAGAAAAGGAGGTTCTCCTAATGGCTGTGTCGTAAAAGCGGTTGTTGGCGGTGGTCTGGCGGCCAGCGAAAAGTCAAGTCAGCCAAATAAGCGCGGGCAGTAAAAAGTCAAAACAGAGCGAACGTGCGCCGACAATAAACAAAACCTCGGATTCCGTTCACGGTAAACATGAAGCAATTCGGAAATCCCACCAGCTGGGCGGCCTCTCCCCAGGTTGTGGCGCCCGGGCCGCCCATAGGGCCGCATGAAAGGGACGCTTCCGACGGGAGCTCTTTTAATGGGTCCTCGGACGAATGCCCGGCCGAGGCTGGTTTCCTTTGTGCCTGTGTCCCTGTGTCGAATAAATGACACTGGCTTTAAGTCTATATTTAGCTCGTGGATGGGTCCATAGTAACTCCCCGCCAAGTGTAATTGGCTGGTGGGCTTTCCATCAAGTGCCTCTTGTTATTCCCCCGAAGCTGCAAATTTGGCAATTTTGCAATCGTTGTTGATTTTCATCATGTCATCAATCAAAGCATCCACTCTTTCATGCCAGCGTGTCTGTGAGGGACACTAAGCGCGTGTTCACCGAAATATACTCGTACCTGCTGGCATCGTTGCTGCTATGATCTATTATGCCAGCTCAGCACATGCACCTAGGAACCAGACATGGATGACTGGGCAACAAGGCCCCTCACGTCCATGTTTCCGAGGCTCGGGTTCGGAATTCTTCTTCTGAACTGCGACTTCCCTGATGGTTGCATTCCTCTGTAACCAGCTTAATGCCAGTTAATGCCTTGCGCTATGTTTAGTTCCCACGAATCGGGCTGTTGCGCGGGATTCTTTTTTTTTGCGCCAATGTTGTTATCCACATTTACAACTCACCTACTATCGAGATAGACACGATCGCCATTTTTGACGGATCATGCATGTCCATTTACGAGCCCAGGAGTTGCCACGACCGAACAGCCCACCGAGATACTTGGATGAAGCTTGGACGTCAGTGACCAAATACGAACAACAAGCCCTCTGTGCCTAGATTCTAAGGACCCAGAAGAAATCGAACAGGACGTTGCCTTCTTTGTGCCTTTGAAACTTTGAAGCATCGGGCGCCATGAATCCATGAGCTTAGAACAGCTCTATTGCACTTTGTTAATATTTCCTGCGAGTTCAGAATGGTGGCGGAGTACTTGGGCTGTGATGCAATCCAGGGGCCCGGTCGCATAGTGGTCCTGATTGAGCTGTGCGAGCTGCTATGGCATTATTGTGTTCTTATGGCTAGCTGTAAGTCGAAGGTTCTTCCTGGAGTTCCAGTAACTATTTCATCGATCGACAAACATTGAGTACAACGACCAATCACGTTGGGTCCTAGTGGAAAGTCGATCAGGTGACGCTGCACCGTGATTCTTTTCATGAATCGCAGCAAACCGTCCTAACAGCTGGATTGCACTTGGATCTTGCCTCGGAGCATGTTGAACGGCCGCGATCTCCATCACACCGCGCCTCCCAACCCACCGGTGCCGTCGATGCCTACACCGCCAGGTTGAAAAGACTGAATCTCATCCCTGATCATTCATGTTCAGCTGGGTCAGTGTTGTTCCTTGGGAGCATCATACAGTGGAAACTTGTGTGTCATCCCACCGTCGATGCTTCGTCGTGTTCGGCGCCCGCGCACTCCTTTCGAAACCAGAAATCCCCCCTTTAACCCACAGCCTCGCTGGGGCTTTGAGGAAAAGAATAGTTGACGATGTTAGCAACAGCACTCGCCCTTTCTCTTCTTCTTCTTCTTCATTTCTTCCCACTCGATCTTTCTTCCGCGTGGTATTTGCTGTGCTATTCGCTCCCAAGCGGTTACTCCCCGTCGAAAAGTGCCAAGCCTCATGCATATTTGCGAGCGAGATATGTTGAGGGCAACGCTCCAATCATAAACGAAGACAGTAATGTATTCTGTGAAAGAGGACCATCGACCCTAATATAATGAAACTGGATGCTGGCGGCCTTTCGATGCTGCTGCCACCATCTTACCCATCTGAACATCTGCCGCCTTCCCAAATGGCACCCTCCCCGTTTCATGTTCAAGCGCGAACTACCCAATTGACAGACAACCCAAGTGAATAATTCGACCAGCCACTGTCTGTTTGCCGGTGAATTGAGCTGTTGAAGCAATAATCTGCCGAACTCGAAGTATCGTAATTTGGGCTTGGCAATTGCTTTCACGAAGCGCAGGCTTGTAAAATTATCGGGAAAGAGACCGCCCGAATTGCTATTGCACCATTAGTTTTGATGACGTTCAAGGGCCTTTTCGGTACTTGGACGCCTTCTGGAATTGGCTGACGCCAAGAGCAACATAAAAGACGCCAGTGCATGCAGCTACAATAGTGAAGCAGAAAGGCTCACAGCCTGCTTTCACTCTCACATCCGGAGGGCGTTGCTCATTGTCTCAAAGTTCCATCGACCTGGAGGTTCCGGCGGTTGATACGTGGATATCGTCATCGCTTTCTTTCAGGACGGTCGAAGAAAACATGTTCTTTCTTGTCGTCTTCCTGGCAGCAACATCACTCGCTCTCCCATTCCCATTCAACATTCGGTCATTCTTCCCCGAAGAACGACTTGTGTCCCAACGTCAAGTGGGCCAAGGCGTTAACGGAAACCAGACCGGCAACTCTGGCTCCGTCAGCTCCGGCGGGACGGGCGATGGTAACGGTGTAGGCTTTGCGGGCATAGGCAACGACATAGACACTGGTAGGCCGCCACTTAAAACCCCAGAGAAATCCAGACGTATTCAGCCGACTGTGATGCTCATTCAACACCTGTGCTAGGCGACGACTTCGACATCGGCGATGGAAACAATACGATTGGTGACGGCAATACCATTGAGATTGGAGATAGAATCACGGAGGTCACAAACATCAACGTGGGCACAGGGAACTTTTCTGGTGTTAATGTTGGGGATGGCAGCAATGGGAAAACAGCGACGAACAGGACCGCTGACATGAGCATCAATATTAACCTGCGTGTGATGGTAGAAGATGGTCGTGTGAGCATTGATGTTGTGTGATGGCATCCCAGCGTTGAGCCCAAGCACCTAGGATAAGACAGGTTACTCGGAACAAGAACTGTGTCTTGATGCAAAGTTTGAGGACAATCTGGATATGTGTATTGAATCGGCTCAGGACCAGGGAATAAAGCCAACCTCTTGCAGAATCCTCGCTGCCCCTGCTATCTATCGATTGTACGCGATCTCAGCAAGTAACTGGTCTTGGTCCAGGTGCTGTGTACGCCTTGCCTCCGTTATTGGGGACACCACCAGTGCCATAGATGTTGATGAGGATGGACGGATCACTTTGCTGATAAGCACCCGGGAACTTGACAGTCGAGCTTGGAGACAGGGATCCGGATCCCGTCACTTTGATGTTTGCGCAAGAGATGTAGAATTGAGCCCCGTTCTGGGTGTGTGCGGAGTGAAGAGCGAGCAGCTCTACTCGTAACAGGTATTCCCCGGGTGCGATGCATTGAGGTAGGGTGAAGTAGCTCCAGCCATTGTTGCTGATCATCCTGTCAACGGCCCATTGCCCGGAACCGGTGTCCAGGTTGTCCTCAGCAACCTTAAACCAGTTGAGACCTGTGATGCCAGTGGACGAAGCGCTGGAGACCTTAGCCAGCCAGGCGGTGATCGGACCCTTGTGGGATGCGGCGATCGGGTTATCGGGATCTCCGGGGAACTGGGCGCCGCCGATAACGTGTTGCCACCAGGCACCGATCTTATCGCCGGGGGCAACTGAGATAACCTCCTGAGAGGACGTCGCTACTTTACCACAGATCATGTCCTGAGAATTAACATCTGTGGTTGGGTTGTTCTGGTTCGGGGCGCGGAGACCGGCGAGCGATCCATATTCTTTCCCGTTCACTGATATTTTCTGTGACGCGAAAGGTGAGCAACAAAAACACACTCCTGGGCTAACATGACTTACCTGGAAGATGCAGTGACCATGGGCCAGTACCGCAAAAGCGACCGTGGAGAGTGACAATAGCTTCATCACGAGGGTATTACTAGAAGGAATGTGGACCATGAGGATGAAGAAAAGAATCGAAAGATTCTTTGAAGAGCCTGGTCTTATATACAGCAGCCCGCAGCCACACAAGCGCAAAATTCGTCACATGGTATGTTATGAATCTGCTCCGGAGTCCAGGTCCAAAGCTCCGATGAATATCTGGGTATTTGCGGGACGAATTCTACGCATTATGTGACTCGCCTGCTGCCACCAATCGCCCATATGTGCCAGTTAAAGAGCTATCTGAGGCAAGAAACGGGGCGACAGTGCCGCCAAACCGAAAGGGCCGAGATCGTCAATCTCCCAGGGACGCCGACATCTGTACAGAGATTGCCCAGTAGATCGACATTGGTTGCGATTGGTCAGAGCGGAAGCTGAAGACCGACGACGATTCTGGTTGGCGAGAATTGCATTTAGGCGGATTACTTGGCTACCAAGAACCAAGGTTGTGACTATCGGGGACACGGCTGGATATGACCTGAAAAGTGGTGGTTGAATTGATATGACGCGTTGATTCGACCGACCATTTCGGTAATTCCTTCTCAAGTCTGACTGCAAAGCTTTCTACTTCATCTCTTCAACATCCATCTTCCTGGCTTGCGTCACGAGATCGATGACCGTCTGGTCAAAAGTCCTGTAGTTCAAACCTAGCTCTTTTGCCGCAATTTTGTTCTCTAGACCGTGCGATGTGTCGATAATCTGCTCCTCCTGGGCAACATTGCTCCTGGCCCAGTCAAAATTGTCAGCCACAATCTTCGCGGCCAGGCCGTAGGAGAAACGATCATCTGCCCCCAGGAGATATCGCTTTCCGCCTGCTTCGGGGCGTAACAGCGCCTCCACATGCGCGACGGCAAGGTCTCGAACATCAATCCAGAATGGGACTCTGGCCACCGGAAGGGGGCTTTCACCCTTTGCAATTTTCCAAAGCATCGCATTTGACTCGTTTAGCTTTGAGACGCCGCTGACTGGATGCACCACCGGTCCGAACGTCATCGGGGGACACAATGTCACAAGGTCAAAGTGGCGAGGTTTGCCTTCATCAGTGGCCCGCATCCAGTTCCAGGCTACTAGTTCCGCGTACTTCTTTGACGCTCTGTATGCAATGACTGGGCTTGTTCCAGGGGCGCAAGCTTCTTCCTCGGTTAAAGGGTTCCAGTCATCGCCGGTGTAGTCAAAGTAAGGAGGTGACTTGCGGTTGGCATCAAGGACAGCAGCGAAGGATGAGGTAATGACGATTCGCTTGATATTTGGGTGAATTTCTGCTGCAGACATGATTGCATGCACACCGTTATTTGCTGGCCGAATGAGCTCTTGCTCGTTATCTTTGATATCGTACGTGAAGGGCTTCAGGTTGAACTGTCAGCATTACCCAGAAAACTGCTGAACGAACATACTCACACTGGCAACGTGGATGATTCCGTCGATACCCTCTAGCTTCCCATCAAAGACGTTAGTCTTACCAAAGTCCTCGATCTCGATGAAATCAAGTTTATCGGCATATTGCTGTCGGGCCTTGATCATTTCTTCGCCCTTGGCTGCGGTCCGAGTTGCGCCTCGCACGCGAAGACCCCTTCGGAGGAGTTCGTCGACGACATGGGCTCCAATAAAGCCCGTTGCACCGGTGACCAATACGTATTTTCTATATCAATGAGTTGAATGTACTCAATTGTGATGGGAACAAACTTACGAGCTCTCCATGGTCGCAGTAATTTCACCGCATTATCTTGCAACAAGAGTACATGTACAGAGGAGGATGGACTGCACGGTTCTCGCGAGTCGGCAACATTCAACTTAATGAAGTCCGACGCTAGACCCTTTTGCAAATGGATTGCTGTCTTCTTGAGCCGACTTAATTCGTGTGAGCAATATGATAAAAGCATGCCGAAGATTCCTCAAGCTGCGGGTTGGGAATATCCGTTTCCCCTCACCAATGTCGTTCGGATTCCTCTTGCCCGAGGCCCCGAATCGCATTCCGGAAAATAGTCCCACTTTACTATATGATTTAATTGGTCCAACATGTCCCAACATGGACTGTGATTGGCCACAGATCCTGTTCGCCGAAAAGGCCCCACCGAAATCTTCATCTACAAGACCATCATTGGAGTGTCTTCTTCAATGTTCATCAATACAATAGACAGAGAAGTGTGCGCGCTGTTCACTCCGACCATTTAAAATTGTAAGTGCTGATGATGAAACTCATCCTATCAATCGAACGAGTCTATTTTCTAGGGATCAGGAGCCCCCTAGAGTGAATGTATGGAAACTGGGACTTCGAGCAATGACTATTCATTGGGAACATAGACCAAAACCATGGGGCCGTTCAGGTCAATACCGGGCTTTGTACGGAGCCTGTATAATAAGACACAAGAGTCAAGCATGAAACTACCATGGCTTTGTATACCCGAGAGTCAGTTGATGTACGGATTGAAGATTCCCAAGAGAGAGCAATCAGGGAAACCACAGTCGAAACAGCGAGAAGTGATCAACAGGGGGGCTAAGCTCGCATTCGCCATCGAAAGTAAGTGAACACAGGCGATAGGACAGCAAACAGCGCTTTGAAGCTACCAGGATGGAATCAAAGATTTTCAACGTTCTATGGAACAAGCCGAGGCCTTTGTTTACTATACTTCTAGGAGCCTTTTGGCAGGATATGTGCAGCCTTGCTATGTGACCACAGCTCGGTGAATGGCTTAGGGATGGGAGTTGCAGTACTATCTTCACGAGTACATGTCATGAGGATACGCTCCTAGCTCCTACCCTCACTCAAGCTCACATTGATTTTGCCAGCCACGAAACATGCGACGTAATGGGGAAAGGGCAGTTGGGACACGGCAAAGTGATTCCGACAATTACTCCAACAAAATAATCACTTCAATAATCCCCAAATATTTAGTCCCCCACTTACAAAAGCGACTCTTAAAACGTTTTTGCAAAAGATTCCATTGATCCAAATAGGTCAAGTGCGATAATGAAACCGAGTAATTCGCTAATCTCGAAGCAAGGGTATAACACGCTTTTTAACGCCCGTCAAACCTTCCACATTGTTTGCTTCGAGTAAACTTCATCCAAATTCATCTGTTCAGGGATTCTGTCGTCTTAATTTGCGTGAAACGGACTGCTCGACACGTGGAAGAACCCTCGGATTCCCCACCTCCAAGTCAGGTTGACCTAAGTTCTCATCCTCCAAACTAAACTCAAACTTTGACCGATGTTGCTCATCAAGGATGGCTGGACGCAAGTGAGCCCGTCGAAACAAGCTCAGGGCGTAAGCAACGTGATCATTTGTGCATTCCAATCCATGAGTCGCGTAGCATTACCACAAACACCTGCTTCGCATCTTCCCCAAAACTTTGATAGCTCCCGGGGTGGCACCGGGTTCCTCCGGTGCAATACCCCGTAAAGCTCGTAAGTCCGAGAGCCACCGGGATTGTTCCGTTGGAACCTTATTCTACCCATGCATTGGTAGTCATTCTGCCCATTCCCCCGCGCAACTCCGTTTACTCCACCTGCCTCGTTGCTCTCTGCAATGACCATCGCGACTGACAACAAAAGGCTGAGCTCCGGTGGGCGACATCATGGCGCAAGAAACTGGCCCGGTGGGAGCCTTTCCGCCTCCGCCGGGGCGGGTACCGAACTTCGCGCAGCCGGAAGATCTTGGGAGAACAAATCTTGTAGTCGGTCTAGCTGTGATGACGGGATTGACGACAATCATGTTCGGCCTGCGAAGTTATTCCAAGATGGTCCTCAATACTCATTGGTACACGGAAGATTGTGAGTACCTGTTGGCCTGAAAATGGAGTCAATGGATGAACACTAACAGTTCTACAGGGACGTGCTTAGCAGCATATGTATGATTCCTCTCCCGTCGCGAAGCGCAAATAGCTGATAATATCGCTTTCCCAGGGGCTGTGGATGTGCTATATCAGCACTGTTCTTGTCAGTAAGTGGTGTCTTTTGTGCCTTCTGCGTTACTACTTGCTCATGGATTACGACAGTGGCGCATTACGGCGAAGGCTACCACGAGTGGGAAGTCACAAAAGAAGCATACAAGGAGGTTCTGCGCGTAGGTCATGCCGCTGCGAATTGAGGTGATTGCTGTTCTTCGAGGCTAATCTTTGCTAGTGGCTTTACATCGGCTCCATTCTCTACTGCCCAGCAGCCTACTTGACGAAGGTGACGCTTCTTCTCCTAGAAGCACGAGTATTCGCAGTTTACGAAAGGGTATCTAAAGGTGTTTTCACCTTTATATACGCACTTTTGTTCTGCTACATACCGATAATGATGCTTAAGATATTGGTTTGCATACCGGTCACTGCAACGTGGGATTCCGATATCAAACCAGCAAACTGTTTGAACCAGCGGAAAGTGTTCATATCCGATATGTGTCTGGGCGTCTTCACCGACGTCATTATCTTGCTGCTTCCTCTCGCCATGACGTTCTCCCTTCGACTGCCTTTCTGGACAAAGGTCAAGGTGGTGGCTCTGCTAAGTGCTGGTGGATTCGCCACCGCGGTATCAATCTTCCGTCTTTATAAGTCCATTCTGTTCCTCGAGCCCTCAGATAGAACGGAGAGTTTCGTCTTGCTAGACATTACCACGTAGGTCTTTTGTCTATGTATCGGCATGAAGTGCGAGTATGATACTGACTATGAGTAGGGCGCTCGAGCTGTCGATTGGACTTGTCTGCGCTTGTTTGCCGACGATCAACTTGTTGATACAAAGGAAGCTGGATGTTCACGAGTTTTCACCGAACCGACCACGAACGGGCCACAGCGGTTTCCGGAAACGAGGGAGAACCCTACTACAATGGTCATTTGGAACACCGCGAACAGCAAATACCCTATCGTCAAGGGGAAGATCTTTGAAGACTCAACGAGAAACTCTGACGTACCCTTCCACCTTGTCTACAACTAATTCGGACGACACTTGGGGCTACAATCCAAGAGCAACGTCAATGGATGGTCATCGTGAGGGCTGGCTACAGCAGGTACAGGGAACAAAGAAGCAGTACAATCTTGAAGCATTCCCTATGCAAGCCGGTCCAATAATAGAGGTTCAGAAGGACTGGGAGGACGCATGGAACCGAAGGCTGCAACCAGAACCAAGTACAGCCCAGGATCCTTAACATCCTGAGAAATCACATATCGAAAGCGAGAAGTTATGTTCATGAAATATACCCACATAGAAGATGCACGACAGACATGACTTTGATAGATTACATATTCCAGTGCTGTTTGCACCTAGCGCCCACAACAACAGGTCCCGAGAAGCATGCTAACCGAAGCAGCCTAAGCAAAACCTCATCTGCGCCTCATTTGAGGATGCGTTGGCCGATGTATTCTCTCGTGATTCGTTTCTACTCCCTCAACGAAAGCTGCATCTAGACCGCGGGGAGGATAGGTTTTTGTTCGCCCTTTCTCGTCAATATCTCGCTGCAACGTCTGCCGACCCTGACGATCAAGTGGCTCAATGGGAGCTCGTTGAAACCCCCTATGATTACCTGGAGGATGCGCCAACACCCCAGCCTCCACGAGTTCGTTCTTGCCGCCAACCTGGGCAACGCGGACAGCGGCTCTGACTGTCATGGGGTCGTTGCCTGGCCTGCCATCTGCTGGGCCGAAAACGTTTGCCCTCTCATTTCGATGAATACGACGCTCTGCTTGACGAGCGTTCATAGAAGGATCTTCGTAACGGAAGCGGAACTGAGCGCCTGGAGGCGGAATGGGATATTCATGGAGTTGACCCGCAGGACCCTGAGCACGGCCTGGGCCGGTCTCGAAGTTACCGATGGGCTGTGTGCGAGGCTGCCCAGGTTGACCTTCATTGTTCCGGTATTCCCTAGGATATCGGGATCTTGTTCGTGTATTTGGAGCTGGTACATCGTCCAGGTACAAAGGTACGGCTGCGGCTGGGACAGGCCCTTTTGGGGTCCGATATTGCTGCAAGGTTGATCATCAGTGACTGTCATTTTACAGCTGAAATAAAGGCTTGAGACATCAGACATTTGATATAGTGATTGGGGATAAACGCGTCAGACTCATCCCACACACATACCAGATTCTGCTTCGTGTTGTCGGTGTTACGCCGCTGTGTGGACTGCTTGTTGCCCATATTCAACACTTCGCCGATCTCAGAAAACACTTCTTGAAGAGAACAAAGGACTAGAATGACAGCTGAAGGACATTCAAAAAGGGAGAAAACAAGGAGAATAGCAAAGCAAGCGGACAGGTCACTTCGCCAGGAAGAGACTACTAAGTGAGGAGGGATTGCAGTGTCTGAGATCTTTGAAGACGGAGGCTTTGCGCCTTCAACCTTAAGTAATTTCATTGAAAAGCATCTTATCAAGTGTTTGTAAGAATAAGCGCCAACGCAACACATGGTGGGAAAACATAGAAACTGAGATAAGTTTAGCAAGCAGTTGTTGGCCAGAACCTGCGGCCTGGACAACACAAGGGCTCAACCAACATTTCCGTCTATTTCTCAACTTCAAGCCAGCAAACTCAGCGCTTGCATCAATTAGGATGCCACTCTGGGATGGTAGAATAGCATCAGTTTCTTGTTGGTTGGGCCGGCGCGTGCACGCTGTCCGGGCCTGAGCTGTCTCAGACCCTGATCCCCCGGTTCTTCGGAGATGGGCGGAAATCAGCCGGGCGATGGTAGTATCCTGGTTCGGCGAAGCGCTGGCCTCCGGGGCTGTGCAACCGCCCGGTCGGCGCCTAAAGTCTCGTTGGAGCGATGTGACCGAGTGAGGAGACCCGACCAACAACAACTTGAGGAATGTGAATGCCTTCCCCCGACACCTTTGCACCGCCACGAATACCTCGGCTGGCCAAATAAAAAGCATTCAGCATCCCACAGCTCCCTTCCCATCACCAAATTCATCAAAATCACATTCGAAAAAATTCGACATCGTCGTTTCGCAGCGTATTACTTCCCTCGCACTATCCTACTCCGCACTGCCCCGCTCCCACCATCCCAACGTCATGGCCGTCACCAGCTCAGTTCAAGCCGAGGACGAGAAGAACGTTGAGCCTTGGAAAGCGGGCCTCGAAGAACTGATTGCAGAACAAGAGAGTTGGGGAGACCAGCAAGAAACGGCATGTGCTTCCATCATTCTACGGATGTTCCTAGCTTTCGAGGAGAAGAAGGGCTATCTAGCGGCTCAGCAAGCAGCACTTCAAATCGGGGCCGATTATTGGGCCAAATACCTTCCCTCCAGTATTGATCCGTTGAATAAGCCATACATGTTGAGGAATAAAGGCTGGCCAACATACTTACGCGAACTTTACCATGTTATCTTGTCTCAATCCTGGCTTCAGTCTTATCTCCACAACCGACAAGACTTGCTGGTCAGGCTACTTATTGAGCTACGAGACCTTCCCAAAGTCACATACCAAGATGGCGATGTAAGTCGATTTGGCAGTCATCTTTGCTTCAAATGTTTTGCTAATGCCCACAACAGGAAGAATATCATCCGTACCATAACGACCCGGTTTTCGGCATGATGTGTGAAGAAGAATGGAATGGCAAATTTCGTACGTGAAGAACACAAAAGTAAATGAGTCCAACATCTGACCCCGATGCAGCTTCAGACCATCGGCCTGAGCCCGAGAACCCCAAGGAAAAAGAGGAATTCTTTCGCGAGTGTGATGAGTGGGTCAACTTCTCGTCTTTCCAAGCTAGGATCGTTGGAGCCAAAGTTTACAAGCCTTGGGAGACATACTTGAAGTATCCCAGTGTTGACATTGAGCTGGCTCTGGAGAAAGACCTCCCAAATGGAAAGCTTGGAGAGTGTCGACTATTAGTTGCTACGGAGTGGATCATCCATGCCGGTAAGGTCATCTACGGCGACATGAAGAAGACCGACAATGAGAAATGGGGCCTGGCGAGGTGGAAGCAGTGGGCTCAGAGGTTGCAAGAAATTATGGATGAGGGAAAACAGACTAAGGAGGTCACTATGAATCTCAAAGCAGCCCTGGAAGAGATGGCCTCCATCGACACAGAAAGTATCAGGGGAAAATAGATTGACAGCTGTACAAATAATCAGTTCTATTCTGTCCAGAAGTCCTTATGCTATTCTGACTGATCTCGTTGTCTAACTCTTGCGCCCACGCAACAGACCTCGTCAAAAGTTTCACCCTTTTCTTCATCCATAGGTTTGCCCGCCAGACCGACCATACAGCTCATATCTAAATTTTAAGCACCTTCTCCTAAAGTCTATCAACCATCTTGTGGGTCGGCAGCCCAAACTCATGGGCATCAATCTTTTTGTTCTTCAAAGACATCAGTTCACTTACCATTGTGTCTCCCAAAATTAAATCCGCTCACCAGCGTCATCCACCATAAGATGATTCACGCTTTGGGATATACGAGGATTCACAAGACTCAGACAATGGAATAATATAGAACAATCGATTTTGGGGTATGATACAAGAAAACGGCCAATCCTTGGCCTCCGAAAATGCCACTCCATATCTAAACAAAGCCAAACTCCTTGTCCAACTCTTGCGCCAAAGTGATGGAACTGTTCAAAACCCATGTCATGTCCTTGGTCAGAGTCTTCACATTCTCCCCAACCATGCAGCTCATTTGAGTTCGGTCGGCACCCTTTTCCCATGTCCCATCAACCAACGTATGTGTTGGAAGGCCGAATTCCTTGGGATCAATCTTCTTGTTCTTCAACAGGCCTCCGTTGTACCAGATGAGCTCGTCCCTCACGTCCACATGTCCAATGACAAAACTGCAGATCCTTTGTGCCGCGTCGCCCACCTTCTCCTTGAACCAGCCGATCATGGCGCCGTAGTGCTTCTCAAATGCGTAGCTCGATCCGCTGAGTTCCCACCCAAACCACCACGTCTCCTTGTCGCCATAGGTCAGCTTGTAGGTGACCTCCTCTCGCACCTCATAGGTGTTCTGCCATGCTACATGGAGCAGGCCCATCAGCACATCGAGACGTGACTTATCAATGACCACCACTCCTGAGTCTCCCTCCTCGGCGTAGTCCTCGGTCCAGACAAGTGACTTGTTGAGCGCAGCGCTGGGCTCGTGGATTTGAGACTTCCACCACTCGTGGCGTTCGGCGAAGGCATGCTGCCAAATCAAGCGATCGTGGAAGAGGAGAGCCCCCGTCGTCTCGTACGACGGATCCGAGAACAGCTTCTCGGGAACTTGCACGAAGACAGAATCGGCGTCTGAGAGGAGCACCTCCTCGAATGGTGCATAGAGCGCTGCGAAGGCTTTGATGGCCCAGCCGCCCTTGGCGAGCTGCAGAGTCGTGTCGTCGATGACAGTGAAGATGTCGAGGAACTGAACCTCACTAAATCGGGAGCGCAGCTTCTCGCGGTCCTCTGGTGGAAAGTCCTCGTCACCGGCATACACGATCTGAATCGTCATGTTGCTGTGCAGGATCTCCTGGAGTGCGCCGATGAGGTGGGTCGCATATCTCATGGTGCCCTTCCCTGTCGGAATCACGAAGCCACGTGACCCCGGGACGATCGACGAGCGCAAGTCTGAAAAGGGTGTCTTGCTGTTTGGACGTTTCGGCGAGTTCTGGATGAAGGGAAAGCAGGACCCGATAGCGCTTTCCACCGTTTCGAGAAGGACCTGGGTGTTTGCGGACTTTGGAGCGTTGTCGATGAATTTCACCCACTCTCGAGCAGCTATGACCCGTTGGCCGAGGTCATAGAACTTGTCCTTGTAAGGAGGCCGGATCGGGTCTTCAATGATGGTTCTCGCCTGTGAAATGATGGAGTCGGCCTCTTTCTGCCATGCCGAGGGCACATCCTCCTTGGGTTTTTCGTCATGCTGAGGATGAGAAGGCGGTTGCGCCGCGGGCGGTGTCGGCGACGTCGGATGATATGAAGGAGCAAAAATGGATAATGAGTACAGGAACATAAATAAGAGACAGACTGAAAGAACGGCTGTTGTCATCCGCGAGGATGGCATGGCTACGACGACCATGCTGAAGCAGGAATCGCGAGGCGCGATTGCGGAATCTGGTGGTGAATGTGGTCGCGTGAGAACAATCGAAGCGAATCCAGAAAATGGGGGGCCCCAGTACTACTTCACTCTAGTAATTTTGTGCCACGACCCCGGCAGCCTGGTTACGTACACAGGTCAACGTAATTGTGCAAGGGTGGTGGGGGGGCCCGTCAAAGGAGAATGTCGAATAAGGGGGTTACCAGAACCAACGAACTGGGCGGCCAACCAGAGTCCATCATTCGATGGCAAAAAGCGACTTGCTGTAGCCAAGAGGCAACGCTTGTCAAGCAGAGCGCTTTTTGATGAGTGGCGTCAAGAACGGAAGCGTAAACAACAAGCACACGTAGCGGGTAACCCCTGCAATTGCATCTCAGGTACGGTCGGAAGAGCTGTCTTCCTACACGCTGTATGTTCCTTATTTTATCTCGTCACTTTTAGGCTTCATTGAGGCTCTTTACCACTTTAGTCGCTGAGGCCCGGGTCGCGTCCGACCCCGCCGCCGCTTTTTTTCTGCCATGCTCCTTGCACCAACACAGCGTTGCGCCGGGACAGGGGTTCGACAGGGCTGCACGGCGGCTACATGCACCTCGCGACTTGGCGTACTCGGGATGGTGTGCAATCAGCACGTTGCACACAACAGACTCGAGGGGCGGCATGCTGCCAGCCTGCTGCTCCCAACCACGACCAAAATGATTCTTTACCTTGGCAATCGCCCGCCAGGCAGACGATTTGCCAAGCCTGCTTGGTAGTGGGTGAAGCAGCGGAGGGGGTTTGGTTGGACACCGACTGTCCAGGTTCCGCAGTCTTATTCTTCTTGCCCGTGTCTCCCACTCCTCTCCCGTCTTTCCCGTCCATCCAAGTTGCACATACCCTCTCTTTGCCTTACCTGAGACCATTTCAATGCTACACGCCTGCGTCCTGGAGCTTTAGTCTCTCTCTCTCTCTCTATCACCATGTCGAGATCAACTGGCTTAATCTTGATATCCTTTTGCTTGCTAGTCCTTTTCACGGCCCATTCTGAAGGCACCACATGTTATAGCTACAGTGGGTTGGCATGGCCCAACCAGCAGGTGTGCCCGGGATCCGACGCTTGTTGCGGAGAGAAGGACACATGTATGCCGAACCGGCTGTGCAAGAGTCCCGACACTCGCGATAATATCTTGGTTCGAGGAACGTGCCTCTCAAGCCCATGGGACAGAAGCGATTGCGCACAAATTTGCGTTTTCAGTAAGTGGACTGCCATTCCCATGTTTTCCGCCGTCGCATAGCGCTTACAATGATACCTACCAACAGACGAAACAACTTCCAACACAGGCTTCGCAGAATACGTTTTTCCCAGAGTGGAACTTTGCGATACCAACACCTACTGTTGCAGGCTAGGAAGCGAGTCATGCTGCGACTCCTCGATTGGAAAGGTTTACCTCGACGATAACGGCATCCTGATGTCCGCCGCACCCAGCTCGACGAGCTCGACGAGCATCGCGAGTTCTACGGAAACTACCTCGACGACGACTGCAACTCCTTCTGCAACGGCCATCGAAACCACTCCCACTCCGGACCCAGCTTCCACCAGCTCAGCTTCAGAATCCTCCGCCGCGGCGGATGGCTCCGGCTCCGGCTCTGAAGCTCTCGCACTCAAAGTCGGACTCGGAGTTGGAATTCCATTAGCCGCGGTTGTTGCAGGCCTAGCGACTTGGCTTATTCTCAGGAGAAGGCGCAACAAGAACGGCCATGCATCTGAACTGCCCGCTGCTACCACGTACCCTCATTACTCAGAATACGACGGATACGTCAAGAGCTCAACTTACACGAGTCCGACCCCACCTGGGCGAAATGAGATGCACGAGATGCCAGCGAGACCAGACGAAGGTTGGGACGGGAACCCACGCGAACTCATGGGCTCTGAGGTACAAGACGGACGATATCGTTGAGATAGACAAATATGTGGTGGTGTAGGGCGTTCGGGCATCATTGGCTGAGCTGCGGCCAGCCTTATCACGCGAAGGAGGTGGCGTTTGAGGTTGCTTTGAAAGACGCGTTACGAGTTTGATGGTACATATCATACACGCTGGCGGTTCGCAATGAATCCCTCTGTCTCTAAGAGAACATAGCTTAATCTAAATTCAATGCCGTGGGTGTAAGTCGTTAGTCTAGTTGATAGGTAGGTAGCAAGAAGTTGACTTTCTGCTTCCTATTCGGGTAGTCGCACATGAATGTCACGGCTGAGACAATATTGCTAGATGCACTGAGACTACTATATTTCGGCTGCCTATGCAGTAAGAAGTAAGAAAAAAAGAAACCTCCCCCCCCTCCCCCCAAATTTCCGGGCACAGTTTCCTTCAGCCTGGCTGGGCCCCATTGCCACTTATCGGCGTATTGCATGCTAATGGGAGCAGCCGCTGACGAACAAGGCACTCACCGAAGACTGAGAATAACAGCAGAGTGGATGATCCGATGAGCCTTGTTGATCTGTGTGCATTTTAAGTTAGCTGTTGAGTTTTGCCCGCTTATTCTCAGCCGCTTTCTTACATGCAGGGCTTGGCAACAGGCTGCCACTTCACTTCGCGGAGGTACATGCCAATCGTGGATTCGCTTGAATTTCAAATGAAATTAAGTCTCAACCTGACGGAGATAGACGATCACTGATCGTTTGATGAAGATATGGTCGGCATCGCAAGGAATTCGATAACGGCCGCGGTCAGCATCACGCGATCGGGGTCCCATTCGATGGTGGAGGCCGTGCCATCCTGGAACCAGCTGCGCGGTCTTTATGTTACCTTGTAGTATGCGTACCAACAAGAACAAGGCCAACAGATTGTGGCCTGCATGAGAATCGGAGAGGGCCAGGGGGAAAGGGGCACGACCCCCAACAGCATCGCAACCATCCATTTCGGCTTGCCATTGCTTGTTGCTGCTTGTCGGCGTGTTGGTGCAGTTACTTGGATCTGAAACGCCCAGGGCACACGGTGTCCGTACCAGATTGATATCTTACCTTCCTTTGGACCTTTTAGGAGATTTGATACCAAAGAGAAAGAGAGTTTCAGTCGGCGTCAGTCTTCTTTCGATTGTCCGAGATGATCCCTCAGTGGAGTTTGGTTGTTGTTCGCTGTGTTGTATGCGATATCTTCGGGCGCCTGGTCACAAAAAGCAGCGTCATGGATGCCACCATTGCATTGCCCAAAGCCTGGGTGGGTTGAACGACAGATACGGATACGTCCGCCGCGTTAAGCCGCTTGGCGCTTCCGCTGGCTGTGGAGACCCTGTGGAAAGAATTGCGGTTGACTGGCTAGGAGCCAGTCGCCAAGCATGAAACCCCAGTCCCTAATATCAGCTGTGCCGATTGTCCGACAGTTTCCGCCTTCCGCTCAGGGGCGGCCTCTGTCTGTGTTGGGTTTTGGAAGACTCCGGGGAAAGCGCACGAGGGCTGCCAACTTTTCGGAGCGGAAAGTTTGGTCGTCGCCTATCCCCACGAACTAAGGTATCGAGAGTTATGGTTATGGATCTGTTGCGACGACAAAGTCCGAGCCAGGTAAACTTCCCCGTGGGCGATTCCCGGATCGGCTTCGGGGGCCTAGTGAATGGTTTACCTGCCGGCCGTGCCACCCCGGTTTCGGGGCACCGGTCTCCAGCCAAAAGAAGACGGCTGGTTCCCTCTCAGTCTCCCCTTGCCGCTGAAGGTTCTCTTGACAGTTTTGAACATTGACAGGCAATTCAATCCCGCAGCCTGATTCTTTGATGCTGCGGCCAGGCGCAGCAACCCAGCCAACAAAACCGAATCTGGAAATGACCTGCAGAACCCACCGCCTTCACATGATCATTTTCCTGTTTTTTGTGCGGCGCAGCAGCGGCGTCAGTGGATAGTTTCGCTGCTCTGAGACGGCTACGCTCTATCCGCGCGCTTTCATCTGGGTGGCGGTATCCGTAGAAGGTGGCTATTTTGCCTTCAATTAGGTCAGAAGCGCGCTTCTTCATTGCAGGAAAAAACGCTCCACCATTCGGGAATCTTTAGACACAGAACCATCGCGACATTGCCTGAAAGAAAGGATTCGCTGAGTTTCCAGCGGTAGTCTTGTGATCAGCCGCAAGGTACCTAATCTGTGCTCTAGCTTGAGCGAAGGATTCACAGAGCCAGAGATCTCGCACACAAGCTTTCTCTAATCGACCATTCACAACGTCCGTGCCCAGCATGATCAGCCTATCTGTACATCCAAGTAAGCATGCGGTGTCATCAATCTCAGGATACTGCCGGACCTTCTAAGTCTTCTCCGGAATCTGGCCGAAAGACATGGCCGAAAGACATGGCCGAAAGACATGGCCGAAAGACATGGCCGAAAGACATGGCCGAAAGACATTGCCGAGAACGAGGGAATTGGTGAGATCATTCGACTGTTACGGTAACGGTCAAGTCATCGCACCGGAAAGCTCACGTCCAGCATCAGCCGGGGTTGCGACGGGTGTGCACGCCCTGCTGGCTGCGAGTATCTTACCAGGCTAGCTACGATTTCCAGGATGAGTCTGTTCGTGCTTCCTTGACTAGGCCTTGTTGGAGGTTCTCTGTGTCTACTGTGGAGCTGATGTACTGCGGGTCGCTGAGCCCACGTTTCTTGACTGGAACTGCCTCGACTTGTGCGGAGTTGTGCATGTCTATGAGAGCTTTCGGGGGGAGAGCCGAAAATTACTGCTCAAGCCGGTGAAGTGACCCACAATGCCCGGATCCTTTCGGGAGTATCCGCCGTCCCGGCTCTTACCGCTGCCGGCTTGAGAGCTGAGGTAATCCCAGGTGCATGGATGGCTGATACAGCGCCGCATTCTCCAGCTGTTGGGCCTCCGTGATGATAAACAGGCAGTTGATTAGTGACATGGCATTCAGTCATACCTGACCTTTCTTAAGTTAGCCTCCCGTGCTAGCATAGGGTACATATCGCCAATGCTCCCACTTGTAGTTAGTGACAATGTTTTGCTGAGGTAGAATTCAATAAGCACAGGTTTCGTACATCAGCAGAACATGAAGCAATTGTGGCACTGTGCCTGAGCAGATGAAAGCCTGGGTCGGAGGCTCACGGTGACGCACCCCGCGAACGTGAGACTGACGGATTTTGTACTCTGGCAGGTATCGAAAGAACTTGAAGCAAGGCCCTAAAGTGTATGTAGGCCCTAAAGTGGAACGATAGAACCAACGCCAGCCAGACTAATACTCTCCTGCATACTCCTCTTTCGGACTATTCCCGTTGACGTATCTCCAAAGGCGACTGAGCTCATACACCTTCTTGATAGTGACATCTCCGTTGATACCATGATGATCGCCATTGTGATCATTGCCGTAGAATCCATTCCGCAGGTGCCTCAGCCTGTCAATCTGCTTGGGATCATTGTAGACATTGACCTCGGCATCCATAAACGTGTTTGGCAGAGGGGAGCCGTCGCCGTTCACCTGAACCTTGGTGAGACCCCTGTCAAGTGGGAACATATTATCAAGGTAATGCTGGTTCAGCTGGTGGCCGGAACCAATACGCTCGAACAGGGCTCCACTATACGAGTTCCAGGCCTTCTCAAGTCTGTTGTTCTCTTTGATCTGGCTCTTGCTGAGGTGCTTCTTGGGCTCGGTGCGGCCGGAGAGCACGGCCGCGTTCAGGTTGTAGATGACAGAGCGGTCCTTCTGGTCAGCGGTCTTCTTCTTGAAGTGCATCACACCCCAGCGGGACACGAAGTCGAACGAGTTCGCGTAGTGCTCAATGTGGCGGATGGCACGGTTACGACCGTCATGCTCGCCGTGGTCGCTCTTGAAGACGCGCGGGTTGTTGAAGTGATTGGCAGCGTTGCCGAAGGTATAGATCTCCAGCTTTTGGAGCATATCTCGGGGGTGTTGGTTGATGAGCCAGTCCAAGATAATACTGCCTTCGAGGCCGCCCTGCGAGTGGAGGATCAAGACCACCTTCTCTTTATCGGGGTTCTCAAGGGCCTCGGAGATCAAGGCGAAGCAGGCTCGAGTGTCGGAGGTGCCGAAGTACAGGCAGCGCTCGAGGAGGCACTGAATAACGTCGAAGATAACGCCAGCACTGCGGTAGATGTCAGAATGAATAGGAGTGCGAATTATTGTGGGCACTTCACGTCTTGTTGTGGACACCCATAACTCTCCGGTGGAAGGTCAACGAGATGCGGTCGATGTTGCTTCGTAGCCAATGTTGGCTACATGTAGGTACGAGATCATTAGCTTGAAGCGTCTTAAAATATCAAAATACTGACAGACTCACCCGACCGCGACTCCATTAAGGAAGATCCATTGCTCTTTGCTGTGCTCCTCGTCCCAAAGACTGGCTTCTGGAAAGTCGGTGGATTGGATGTACCCATCGGGCATGTAGCCATTCAGCGCATAGCACACAAAGTAGTTCAAGGTGGTGAAGCCAATAATGTAGGCGAAGACCAGGTTGAATGAGAGGAAGGACAGGAAGGGGAGCGAGATGAGAAAGGTGGACTGGGCGATGATGAGAATGAGGTGGAAGGTGATGTCATAGATGTTGGCGAAGGAAGGGTAGAGCTCGTCGAGGGGACCAGAGTGGAAGTATCGCTGCGCAAAACCCTCGAATTGGCGTCTCAAGCGATTGATGCTGAAGCCTGATTGATCGTCGGTACGTTCAATGTCGAATGACCGCGCAGGCGCCTTCTCCCACAGAGGGAGCACGATGCCCAGTAGGTAAGGAATATTCCTGACGAACAAGATCGCGTCATCGCGAATGAGCTTCCATGGCGCGCCTGTGTAGTAGTCAGGCTTCCGGAGTTCGAGCTTGGCGATCCGGTCCTTGATGGGGCGATGGGGACCCTCTTTGCGGAGGAGCGATCGGAGGTCGGCGGTGGTGACCGGCCGAACGGACTCGGCGACGACCTTCTGGTTGCTCAGGTCCCTCGGGAGGGAATGGTAAACATTGACTTTGGCCATTCTAGACGAGGATCTGCGTCGGTTCAGCTGACAGCAAAGAGGCTTCGAAGCCAAGTCATATGATAAGAATTGTGAGGCGAGGCAATTTCTTATATCATTTCCCCATGATTGTCATCTCATCATTGGCTTTCCTGGCGTCTGGAATCTTGCCGTCATGGTAAGCATGCACAAGGGAGTCGACGGGGTCTAGGAATGCAGAGCAAGACCTTGTTGTCTCTCACTCACATGCTGTGGTGGCTATTTTCACGTGCTGAAGCTCACGAAAGCCCCTCGATGTGGATTTTCCTCGATGAAGCTTTCGCGCTGGCCCCCAATCTGACGGTGGCGTCAGAGATAGGGTTTCTGCTGTGCTGTAATTTCCTGATCACCACGGCTCGTGTGTGTGAACAGTTGGGGCTTCCTGCATCTCCAAAGTATCTTACCTCAGCAAGGGCGGGAGGGCTGAGAGGTGGCATTCCAGGGTTCATATCAAAGACGTCGCCCGGACTAGCGAAAATGAGCTGAAGACTAGTTCGCTCCCCCAATCGCGCAAGTTGTCAGACATTGCGTATCATGTCTCGGAATATGGCGGCACACCAGCAGCAATCCGTTCAAGGGATATTTCCCACATTCTGCTGATAGTTCAGCTCAGACTTGGTCAAATGCCAGGTTGCTCAGAAATGTTGTCCCTATCTCCGCTTGCGGCCCGCCAATTAGTGTTCCCGCATGTTGACCTGACTTCTCGCAGCCGCCAATGTGATGCGCACCCGGGTCGCCAATCGGGGTGCTCCCGCGGTGACAGTGAGACAACATCAGCCCAGGGACCATGCCTTATCAGTAATCGTAAGCGTTGCGCTTGCTGCCTTTGGGTCCAGTCCGGCGACAGTGGGTGTTCTTCACTTCTGATCGGGAATAGCTGTAACGGGTCAACGGCCGAAGCCCTCGGGAAAACGAGAGACATCCGACTGGCCATAAGAGAAGAGGGTGTCAACACCACTGAAGGATTCTCTGGCCGCCTCCGGCACGCGGCATTTAGCAAGTGGAGATTACCCGTAGTGACCGGAAAACGGGCAGCATGCCGCTAGTATCCTCGTTCTAGGGTTCTTTTCCCGCCCCATACGATGTTTAAAGTTGGGACATGTTCAAAACATCGTCAGTCTAGAATTGCTTGCGGCATGAGAAGCCTCGTTGTGCGGCTTTCAACACGTTCTGTCTCGGTTCTTCACGGAATTCGTCCTTATTATCGACTGATTAGAAGCGCCTTCTGTGTTTTAAGGGTTTGAATCACATGCCAAACGTAAGATCGGTTTCACCGAAAGGGTCGAGGAGACATGGCCGTAAGCCACAAACAAATGTTTCGATGAATGGGAAGAGCCAATTCAGAAGCTGACAGAAACGGGGCGTAACGTAGGCTATTCTCAGAGTACACGAGTTACCGTGCCTCAACACCACCATCAGTATGCTGACTGTACGTGGGATGGCTGTGAGAAACCCCCATGCTGACGCCGAGCACAGCCTGCCGCATTCGGGAAATCCGCGAACCGGTGACTTGTCGAATATTAAGAGTCACTTTCCAAGAGGCATGTGAATGAAACGTGGGAAGGGAGTCCCCTTGGCGACGGTTTATGATATCGTCTTTCATGAGAATGTCCGTGTGATTGGCTATCTTGACAAGAGTCTGGAGCCGAGAAACACCTGCGGCACTCCCGTTATAAGAAGTGGATATCATCCGTAGCTTCCGTCTAATTTTGGGCTACTTTTTATCATCTCAACGCAAGCTTGCCAATTCTTTACGGTAAGTTAGCCTTAGCCTCTCGCGTGGCACCAAACACCATGGACGACAACTCGGAGGTCAACGGCTCCAACGGCTACACCAACGGCAACTATGAGACGCAGCACAACGGCACACCGCAGCTGCGGGGTGATCAGGTAGAGCCGCAGTATGAATATGACATGGGCAGTGACAACTTTGACCCGGTCACCGGCACGTATCCTCGCATATCGCGCCCCGTCGAGTTGATACGGCCCTCCTACGATGTTGTGGTCATCGGTTCCGGCTATGGTGGGGCCGTCGCCGCCAGCCGAATGGCCCGGGCTGGACAGAGCGTCTGTCTCCTAGAGCGTGGTAAGGAGAAGTGGCCTGGAGAGTTTCCCTCCGGAATTGCCGGTGCTGCCCCCGAACTTCACATGACCAACGCAGCAACGGACGGCGTGCTTGGCAGACTTGGGAAGTTTGCCGAAGGAGGCGATCCTACTGGTCTCTACCATCTCATCGTCGGCGATGGCCAGAACGCCTTCGTTGCCAACGGCCTTGGAGGCACCAGTCTCCTGAACGCCAATGTATTTCTGGAGGCAGACCCGGGTACGCTGAAGATGCCGATTTGGCCGAAGGATCTTCGAGATGAAGAGGGCCAGCCATCTAAGCTTAAGCCATGTGAGTTTTGAATGACGTGAATTGCTAGGAGAGAAACTGACGCACACTAGACTATGAGAAGGCTCGCCAGGTCTTGGAGCCTGCACCATACCCAGAGGACTACCCCAAGCTTCCCAAGTTAGAAACGCTTGAGAAGCAGGCGAAGCTCATGGGCTGGGGCGACAAGTTCTATCGCGTGCCTCAAACGACCAAGTTCGTCGACGGAGATAACAGCACTGGTGTCTCGATGAAGGCATCTACGCTCACTGGCCAAGACACGACAGGCCTCAATGACGGAAGCAAGTCAACGACTCTTGTCAACTATCTCAGCGATGCCTGGAACTGGGGTGCCGAGATGTTCTGCCAGTGTGAGGTCCGTTACGTTACTGAAGCCCCTGAGGAACGGGGCGGCTACATTGTGTACTTTGCCTGGCACGGAGGCAAGCGAGCCAACTTCCAGGACATTTTCTACGAAGATCTCATGTGGGTTCATGCGAAGGAACTGGTCTGCTTCGGCGCCGGTAGCATCGGTACCACGGAGATTCTGCTTCGTAGCCAGAAGTTTGGTCTTCAGATGAGCAAGGATGTCGGTCAGGGTATGAGCGGCAACGGTGACATTTTGGCTTTCGGGTAAGGATAAAGAGAGTCTTCAGACCAAACGTGCAGGTGCTAACTAATATCAGTTACAACACCAATGAGTATGTCAACTCCATGGGGCGGCCAGACCCACCACCAAACCGCCCTGTCGGACCATGCATCACGGGTGTCATCGATTGCCGTGACCAAGAGAACCCTCTTGATGGCTTTGTGATTGAGGAAGGCGCCATTCCGGCTGCCTTGGCACCCTTCTACCAGACTATGCTGCAGTACCTCCCTGGCCGCGTCTTCCCGCATAATCTCTCTCTTGGTCAAAAGGCCGACCATTTAGCTGCTGCTGTGGGCGCTCGTGTATTTGGACCTTACAACCCACAAGGTAGCACTGAGAGAACCCAATGCTACCTGATCATGTCGCACGACAGTAAGTAGGGCCCTCTCAGCTCACATTTCAGACACATCTAACTTGGTCCCTAGGCAGTCAAGCAACAATGAACTTGGTTGATGACAGGCCATTGATTAACTTCTCTGGCGTCGGCACTTCCAAGAGAGCTACCAAGCTCGCTGGTTATCTCCAGAAGATCACCAACTTGATCGGGGGCACTTACGTCGACAGCCCATTCTATGCCGCTTTCGGAGAAAAGGAGATCACAGTCCACGCAATGTAGGAAACTGACTGTTTCTTTTCTGTCTGAATAGCTGCTTACACGATTGTTCCAGTGGCGGCGCACGCATCAGTAACGACGATACTGGTGCTAGCGGTGGTGTCAATGACAAGGGCCAGTTGTTCAAGGGTGACGGCAAGGAGGTCCACCCTGGCCTCGTAGTCTGCGACGGCGCTATTGTCCCTGCTGCTCTCGGCGTCAACCCTTTCGCGACCATCACCGCCCTCGCCGAGAGATCGATGGAGAAGATTGCCAAAGATAGGGACTTGACTATCAGAGAAGACCGCAATGGTGAGTTTTGGCAGAAGGCGAGCGGACATTATCGTCATGCTGACACATTGAAGGATCTCTCAATCTCTTTGGCAAGCCTGCACACATTCCTGAGAAGCTACAGCGTGATGATGCTCTCCAAGTGATGAGAGTTCAGGATATCATCCAGACCGCTCGAGATGACAACACCGCTGGTATTGCCTTTACCGAGTTGATGGATGGCTGGATTCATATCCGTGACAAGGGAGAGACCATCAACAACCTCTCGTTCGAGCACGCAACGGCCACAGCTCGCGGCCGTGGCGAGTTCGCACGATTCTTCCTGAGCGCTCGCACATGGAACACACACAACCGTAAGTCGACCTGCTCCAGAGGCTGGAACGAAGAAGCTGACTTGGCCCAGTTGTTCATGACAAGGAACACCCGGCCACTCTCACCGGAACCTTTACGTGCCCCAAGCTCGGTGGAACCTGCATGGTTCAGGGCGGCAAATTCCAACTCTTCAATGACGACCCTCGCGCACCTGACACTACGAACCTCACATACAACTTCACTGTATCATGCCCTAACGGCCAGAAGCTCCACTTCAACGGATACAAGATCGTCAATCCGGATGTCACCCTCAACCCTCTCAACCTCTGGAGGGCCACTACGACCCTGTACTGCACCATCACGGACTTTGGAGAGGATGGCATCGCAGACGAAAAGAGAGTCCGCGGCAAGGGTATCATCCACATTCGCCCGACCTCATTCCTCCAGGAGTGCACCACCATGGAGACTACCGGCTCAACTCTCTACTCTCGTGTTGCTTCGACAGCTAACTTCCTCGGCTACTTCACCGCCAAGGCAGCGAGTGCCTTCCTCACCCCGTTTATCCCCATGCAGTGGCCTAGCCTGCCATTCAACAACTATCAGAACCCGTCACGCTTCACGGAAGAGATAACACTTCATGCGAGCGATCGTGTCAAGACCAAGCTTTTTTACTGGAGCCCTCAGTTCTACGAGGGTTACGAGAAGCGAAACTGGGACGAGTCGAACGCCCCCATCGTGTTCCTTATCCCCGGTGCCGCTGTTGACCAGCAGATCTTCGCCCTGCCCACAATCGAGAAGAATGCCGTCAATTATTACCGTGCAAAAGGTTTCCGAGTGTACTCAATGGTCCACCGTGTGGGCAAGACGATAGTTGCCCAGCAAAACTGGACCACATATGATGCTCGACTGGATCTTCAGGCTGCTATCAAGGAGATTCGACAAAGACATGGCATTACCGATAGCCCCGATGGAAGCGGGCCATCCCTCACCACATACGTCGTCGCTCACTGCGCCGGTTCTGTAGCTCTCGCCTCAGGCCTGCTTGATGGCACAATTCCGCGCGAGTGGCTCAGTGGCGTGACTGCCTCACAAGTCTTCATGAACCCAATGTTTGCCAAGGTCAATCAGATCAAGGCCAGCCTTCCCATCTCCATGGCTTCCATCTACAGTCTCTTCCAAGGCAACTGGTACGACTGCTCGAGCTCCTCTCAGGATGGCATCATTCAGCAAGTCATCAACCAGGCGCTCCGCTTCTATCCGGTCGGTCGTCGCGACGAGATCTGCAACTCTGTTGTTTGCCATCGAAGCTCTCTTGTATTCGGACGGTAAGAATCCCCTCTATGATCACATATCCCAACTTTTCCAGCTGCTAACTTTGACCTCTTAGCCTTTGGTCCCACCAGCACCTAAACGAGGCCACTCACGCCCAATTGGAAAACTTCATCGGAGGTACCTCGATGAAAAGTCTTCGTCACCTCATGAACACCGGTCTTGCGGGCAACGTTCTTGACTCCCGGAACGTCGAGCTCACTACACAGGGGAACATTGCTCGCCTCAAGGGTCTTCCCATTTTCCTCTTCTCCGGATCTGAGAACGCAGTCTACGACCCGCAGAACACCGACAAGTCCTTCACTACCCTCAGCGAGATCAACGGCGGCATGTGCTACGAGAGACAAGTCTTCGAAGGTCGCGGGCATCTTGATGCCTGGATGAGTCCAACTGCCCATGAGGAGGTCTACCCCCGTGTACTCACCCACATTGAAAATGTGCGAGGGGGCAAATATGAGAAGGTGAAGTCTTACATCAAGTCCGTGACCAAGTCGAAGGCTCCCCGATTCTAAGCTTCACCCATTACTACCTTACGCTGAATGATACGAATCAGCATTTCCTTTGCTCGACCGAAAAGTCTTGCTGCGTTTATATGCTCCCAAGTCACCGCTAGACTGTAATATTAGATGTGTACGACTGATTTTTCTCAATAATACAACGTTATTTCCTTTGCTTCACATCACAAACGTGATCTAGGTACTTCGATATGTCATGAAGCTTCAGATGAATGCTTCGGGAACCTGCTTCGCCTCTCGAGGCCGTGAAGGTTCCGTTAACACAGCGTCTTGATCGATGCCACCCCCTTCATTGACCTCCTGCCTTCTCTCCGGGTGCGCATTCTTCTCGGTTTGATGACAAGACTCATCCTCCTGTATGGCTTCCCCGTGATCATCTTGATCGCCATGTTGGTCGTCTTGTGATGGTAAGAACCAATGACCGCCGGTATATGCTGTGTCCTCGACGCTCTCGACTGACTCAACGCCCATTCTTTTGCCATTACTACCCGTGAGGCTTCCGTAGAAATACCTCCGCCCAAGCTCCTTAACCCTTTTCTCCCTCTCCTCAGACTCCAGCTTCGAAAGCCCCTCGAAGTCCTCTAGCATCCGACTCTCTGCCACGTAGTACAACGCCCCGGCAATGCTGCGCGGGTCGACTGGCAGCTCAGGCCATCTGATGAATAGGCTTGCGACCATGGAAGCTAGCATGAGGGCAAGAATCGAGAGACTGATGGTTGCGCAGACGTTGTGGGATGTGAGAGTCTGCGTCAGGTTGTATGGCACGTTTGCGAAGAGAATCGGCAGGAATTCGGCAAGGATAGACATGAAAGCCGCCAGCATAAGAATGATATTGCCCTCTAATATCGCCGCGTAGAGTCCGTAGAAACCGTTTGTTGGGCGGGTCAAGAGGATGGATTTCTCCGGTGGCTGGGAGCGACGAGCCATGTGATGATAGGGGCTGATAATTGCGATGCCTTGAGATTCATGTCAGCTAGGCGAAGTTCAGGGCGAGTCGGATCGACTTACTGATGAAAATAGACTCCCAACAGAAAATAATGGTTACACCCAGCGCCGCGAAAAAGAACCGAACGCCAAATGTCTGGCTATCCATAAAGTCTTTGAAAGAAGTTCGAACGCCCAATGTGAGATGGTAGTACAATATGATGATAAACAAGGCAGCAAGGAAAAAGATGAACCCGAGTCGCCACCACCATGTAAGCGCGATGAAGGGCACTGGTTTACGAGCTTTCTTAGCAATGTCTCTTTGGTACACGCCAGTGAGTTCATCGTCTGCTGGAATTGCGCCGGAGGCTGTTGCGCCTTGGAGACTCTGAGCCGAGTCGTCATAACAAACGATGCCGTATTCGTCGCGGCCGAGGCTGTTTTCGAAGTACCCAAAGCCGTATCGCTTGTCCGCCATCGCTTTTGCGCTGGCTTTGAAGTCGATTTGATGCGATCGGATCTCCGCGTTGCGCGCAAGGGAGGAGATTCCGGCTATGCTCCAGGGATTGGCGTGAAGGCCTGTTTCCCAATTTCGAAGGAGGAAGAGTAGGATGAGAAGCAAGACTATAATCAAGGCAATCAGGGCGACTAGTGCGTGACTTGATACGGGGGAGACGCCCAGCTGAATACCACAGCCCTCGATCGCCGTAATTTTGCAAGCGCCATGCAGCTTCATTCCGATGGCCTCCGTAGCGAGAGGTGCTAATAGAGATGAGCACAGTATGATCAATGTTGTGATGAAAGGGACCGGGTGACCCTGCAGTAAACTTTCAAAGGGGGCCAAGAAGCCTTTCCACCCATCGAATTGCAAGGTCATGCTGCTTTTCCCCAGCGAGCCTCCTTCCTGTGAAAGGGCGTGGAAAGGTTGGTATAGCTTGGCGTTGAGGTCGATGATCCGGAGGGGAACGGCGATGATGACGGCAAGGATGACTGGGAGGAATTTCCCGACTAAGTAGTCGCCGTTGGTAAACCCAAATTTCTCGATCTCGGTTATAACTCGGTCAGGGCTATTTGTTGATGTCGGTTTGGTCGTCGAGGTGATGAGAGTGGTGGAGGGCTTGATGGTCGACAAGCGTGTTGTTGGACTTGGTGTTGAGGTAATGGTTCTCAACGTGCCCGAGATAGAGGTGGTGAACGTAGTAGGCGTGGGAGTGGATATGAGTGTACTCAAGATGCCTCCTATGGTCGTGATTACGGTAAAAGACAGAGGCATGGTGCCCGTCGGAGTAGTGACGATGGTCATGGTCGTCGGCGTTCCTCTCGACACTGATGTAAACGTCCGTGGTTCTGGTGTCCTTACGATGGTAGTCTCTTTGCCATCTATCGTTGTTTGGACAGTCTCTGGCGAATCTGTTGTCGTGAATACGTCGGTGATCCCGCCAATCTCTGACACAAGTGTCAGTGAAATAGGACTGAAGCCTGCTGTTGGTACAGTATTGACCCATACAACGGTCGGGGTGCCGTCGATGATTGTTTGTACGGCCAGTAGTACTGGTTCCTGAGTGACAGGTACGTTGATCACGGTCACCTTTCCGTTGATTGTGGTCGCCACCTCCTTGAATGCGCCGGGAGCAACGGGATTGAGTGTGGAAGGGACCACGACGACAGTCGGTGTTCCATCTTTCGTCGTTGGAACGGCGACAAAGGCTACCTCTGGGGAAGGCGTCACCGTGATCACCATCTGGGTTGCCTGGCCTCCCTGATGTGTGATAACCGTCTGTGGGGGCGGCGTAAAGGCGACAGTGTATACTCCGCCATCGCTCTTCACGATGGTTTGAGGAGTGCCCTTGTCCACAAATGTCTCGACCTTCCCGTCAACAACGCTGGTGATGACTTGGAAAACGGGTGCCTGTGTCTGCGGCTCATTGCCTCGGCTCCCGCCGGGAATGGTGATGACCTTGGTGATCTCGGTGGTTCCCACTGACACATAGACCTGAGGAGGGCTTGTGCTGGTGCCAATAGATTGGACTGTCGACGGCACGGCACTGACGATGACGGACGTGACATCGCTTGTTCGCGGTGGCACTGTAAACGCCGACGTCGAGGTGTACGTGATTTCTATGGGCTCAAACGAGGTCTCCACGCCTTCCGACACAGTGTAATGCGCTGTCGATATGCTGAACGATGCAGCAGTTCTCGTGGTTGTTTGGTAATACGTAGTCTTCTCGTCACTGATAGTTTCGATACTGGTCATGGTCGGCCCGACTGGTATCGCTGTCAAGGAGAAGAAGCTCGAGGGTGCCGATCTTGTGATGGTGCGCGGTACGCTAGTGGTGCGGACGTCGGTGAACGTCATGAGGCCAGAGGATGCGGGTATAGTTGTCCTCCCAGTTGTTGTGAAGGTTGAAGAAACACTAGTGACGATCGCTGTGGTGTATTCGAAGGTGGTACCAGGCTTGGTGATGGTGGTTGTGAATTCGCTGGTGATAACGGGCAACTTGAACGGATTATTGCTCCGGGTACTTGAAGTGAACGACGTGGTCTTGGTTTCAGAACTCGTGGCGGTGATGGCTGGACGCTCTTTTCCCCCGCCGCCTGAGCTCGATGCTGTTGTGTCAATGCTGCGTCCCGACTCCGTCGATGGTGTAGACTTTGACTCGCTGTCTGAGCTGCTTGTCGTTTCCGTCTTGGTGTTAGTTGTGGGATTGGCGGCTGGACCTGATGATGCATAGCTGTCTTTGGACTTGATAGAGGATGCAGTATCTCCGTTAGAAAGGGTGCTTGTGATCACCCCGGTGGTCTTCGATGGAGATGGTGTCGAGTCCTTTCGCTGCGGGGATGTGGGAGAGATACGTTCCTCCGAAGACGCCCTGACAGTCTCTTCAGGCAGACTTGACTCCACTGTCGCCTGCTGGCTTGTCGCCACGCCGCGATCTGACGTGGTCACGGCTTCTGAAGGGTCCACCTCTGGGATAGACCGAGTAGGCAATGCGGATGACTCTGGGGCCTTTGAGCTTTGTTCCGATATTCCTTGAGTCTGGGATTCTGAAGTTGTCGGCTGGTTACGGGCGGTACTGGGAGGAAGGCTCGCTGCAGTTGGACTACTCGACAAGACGGCTTCGGCTGTATCAGCCGATATTGACTGCTCAGCCGAAGTCCTATTTTGCCGGTAAACCAAGATATGTCTGGGTTCAATGGTCGCCGTGCTGTCAGAATTGGGCATCGTCGTCCTGGCGATAATGACCAACCCCATCAGGATTCCTAGCAGAAGAATGACGACAGCAATGAACGGCCATCGCAATGGCTTTGGCTTATAGTTTGGTCTCTTTGGCAACCGAATGGGACGCTTCTTCTCCCCCTCGACGAAATGCTGCTCATCGTCGACATCTTCGGTGGCTTGAAGGTTGTACCGCGCCTGCGAGTCGAAGGTCGACTGATCAGCGGGCGGAGGCTGATGCATCTTGTCTCAACGGCCGTTACCCACGGCGTGGACCCGTTGTGTCTTCTGCCGCTGCTGGTTTACTGAGAAGAAGGTCTAGGAAGACAGTCGAGCTCACCAGAGCTGTACCCCGACGCCGCAGTTGAAGGGAGACTTGCATCTTTTGAGCCACGCGGCGCTTGAGTGATGCTCGTCCCATCGAGCATTGTCTCCCTTCTTAGTGTATCCCACAACCCAGAGCCTGCTGCTATTTTCTTCCGAGCCTGCTGCATTCGCTCCGAGACAAGAAGCCAAGCACCGCCCAAGGCTTCCACCTTTCACGAACCCTGGTTCGTCGTTTTCTCGCCGTACCGGCGCGGTCCAGCCTCCAGTGGCTTCCAGGGAGGCCGCTTGACCGCATCTATAGCCACGTCTTTTCTCACATGTTGTCCTGCATTCGCGCGGAGTCAAATGGGTTGGGACCCAATCGCAGCAGGTGTAGATTGGAAGAGGCGTTCCGTCCCCCCCTCAGCTGAAGCCCGCGCCCGCGCGCCACCTCGGCGACACCAGTCGCGATGCGGATTCGGGGACGGCAGAGCTGAGCTGCCGCATGTTTGGTGTGAAAGGCTACAGTAGCCGGCTTTGAGCTAGGTTGATGCGTCTCCAGGGGGCTGGCACCGCTTTGAGGCGCAACTGGTTGGATGGACAGCGCTGGTACGTTATGACAGAAGAGTGCCGATGACCCGAAGTGGCATCTTGTTCGTTCGTAAGTCCTTCGAATGGCATGTTGAGAGATGCAGCCTGTATTGGCAACGCTCTCTGCGCCGCAAGATTCCCTGGTCTGCAAGCCTGACCGCTGTAAGCGTACCCGAGGATCCAATGAAGTACCTGGAATGCCCTGTGGTGTCGGGAGATAGGGCTGAAGTCGGGGATTGCTTTGGAAGGTTAGCGAGATGAGTCGAGAGCAGCGCTACCACGAGTCCGGGAACCCTTGTGTTTCACGTGGCTGATGCAGACAGCTCCAGCAGCTTGTTGGGAGAACAGTAAATCGGGGTCTCTATCCGTTCTAGTGCTTGAAGTCGGGAGTCAAGGATTTCACGGCCCAGCCAACGGTTTACTCTCGATATACGGATACTACTTGTTGCGTTATTTGCGTCGGGCTGTCGGTGGCTGTTCAGAGTAGACGCATGAACAAACAGGTTGATGTACTCGAGCCCTGTTCGTTAGCTACTTCATGCAGAGCCTACACAGGACGTGAGGAGCTTGACTGACTACAGACCTACCTCTGGAATCACGACCATAATAAACTACGACGTTGTTGAATTTGCGACGATTATTTCAAGTCAGAATGCTTTTGTATTGGCGTTCGTAGTAGACTTTTACCGTTCTTGCTATGTGGGATGTTATCCAATTTCACAACGCTTCCCATGCGCTGTCCATGATTTCCTCAGTGCTATGTACGGGGCACTGCTACAGTTGAGTGTTGCCCGTCTTAACATACTTCACTCAGAGCTCAGCAGACCGTCCATCGTCCTGCTTGTCATCCTCGTCGACGTACTCTGCCAATCTCTCCTTCAACTCCTGGACGCTAATCTCGCCATTCTCGCTGCACTTCTTGTGCTTGTGAGGGGGGATGGGAACACGAGCAGGGACATGGATGACACCGTTCTTGGCGATGCCGTCAGCAACAACAATGGGGATGTAGCCATTGAGCTTGACGCGTCTGAAACCCTTCCACACGGCGACGTCAACGGCGATGTTCTTCCCGCCCAATAAAGTAGGCAGATCAACGTGGTAGTGCTCCATGACATTGGCCTCCTTGCCGCCAGGGCGGTAAAGGGCGTCGCTGTACAGAGTTGTGTTCGCGACGATCTGGTACTTCAGCAGAGCCCTGAGGAACTTCAGGCCGGTCGGGCTGTTGAACAGGAAGGCATTGGCCTTGGGTCCGAGACGGGCAAAGGCGTTGTTCGAGGGCGCGAAGACGGTGGTGCCAGTGGACTTGACGCCGTGGATGTACTTGACAAAATCGGTCTTCTCGTAGGCCAGCAGGAGGGTCGAGAACTGGCTCGGGAGGAGAGTGAGCTCCCGGCCGACCATGGGAGGGGGAAGGAGGACGCTATCGATGCCGTGAATGATTCCGTTGTTGGCACGCTGGGGAGAGATACAATTAGCACGTGAAATGCCACTGGCAATTGAACCCGCATGTTACTTACAATGTTGACAGCAACAACCTTGCTGTAGAAGTTGATGCGGACACCTCCGAGACCAACGCTGGTACGAAGACGCTGGGGCTTGTCGCCGAGGAAGGGTTCGCTCAGCAGCGTGGGGAGCGTGTGGGTGCGCAAGACCCTCTTCGCGTCGTACACGCCAGGTCCGACGTGGTACAACAAAATGGACTTGATTTGCTCCTTGCTGAGCTTCAAGCCCTTGGGCAGCTTTGCAAAAGCCCGGTCGGTCGGTGCGAAGACGGTGTGGTTGGCCTTGGTGCTCTTCAACACATCGACGATGTCGTCGTAGTCGCTAACGAGCTTAGCGAGGGTGGTGGTGTACTTGCTGCCGGCAACGAGGTCAAAGATGGACTTGTCCGAAGTGTCGCCTTCATCATTGTTGAAGATTTCTTCCTCAAATATGTGCTCAAATTTGTTCTCGACGGTATCCTCGAGAGAGTGCAAGGCACCCTCAAGTTGGGAGGACAAAGAGTCGAAGCCCTCTTCGACGGTGTTCACGATGGAATCCTTGGACGGGACGCGGTCCCACCAGGATGGGCGCTGCTCATTCTGGATTGCCGCTTGCTCGAAGATCTGCGGGTCGGGAAGGATAAATGCGTTGGCAACGGCCACGCAGGAGAGGGCAGCGATAGCCTTCATATTGAATTATTTTTATCAATTCCCTGATAACAATACTATCTTGATTTGATGAAAAAAGGTTGATAAGAGGGAATGCAGGTTGTCAACCGACGAAAAGGATGGGTGAGGTAGCAGGAAGGTACATAAGGGAGCCGTTTGTTCGCCGGCATCAAAGAAACACCAAGCCCAAGCACGCCAGACGACCGCAGGCAGAAGAATCGACTACGACAACACCCAGAGGTCTAATCGTCAGCTGACGTCAAGGCGATCGGACAGCGAAGGCGACGTGAAACTCTCCCCGCCCATTGTTCTCCAATGGGACCAAAGGTCCCGGGCGAGCCGGAGGGAACACCAGACGGCTGCGCGGAGCCCTACATGCTTGATGCAACCCAGGAATAGCCAAGGTTTCCACCGGCTACGAAAAGGGATGGACTTTCGTGTAGAAAAACGATGGAATTCCGTTCGCTGTTTCGCATCAATCGCATTACAATGAGGTGATTCCCGGTGTGGGAGCTTGCGAGAGCTAGCTATTACGCGGAGCTCTGGCCAGCACAGCCAGCTTACCCGCGTACAAGGGAGCTACAGCCATTCTGTCGTTTGCGTCATTCATCTTAGCTGTGAAACCGCATTCGTCCACAACACAACCATCGGGGTCTCGGGCTTTTCGGGTCCCCATCCGTCGGAGCGTCTTCTCCCCGCCCCCCGACCAGGCACGGCCCCACAGCCGCCTTCGCCGCCATGTGAAGAACCCACTCGCTCGGCTTTGATCCCGGCCGGACTGCCCACGATGTCAATCCCACCGGATTCCGAGCTGGCTCGGGGTTGGTGTTGAGGGTGTTTCGTCCTCCTAGATTTTATAGTTCTTCTTCCTACCGTCCTTGCAGCATGCAGCTCGTGATTCGCCCGAGGTACAAGAAACACTTGTGCCCATTGAGTTCGCAATTGCAGTACCCCACAAACAAGAAACCGTTGTTCGGTTTGATCCAGACATCACCAACTCTAAGCGCAGGTTGACACGGCCGTATTTGGTTTGTCATGAAGCTTAAATCCGCACCGAGTATGCATCGAATCTCTAGACAAGCCTGCTGAATAATCCATATTTCGGTATAATCTTTAAACTTCAGCAACTCGCAAGTCAAACTCGGACGGGCAAGCCTTCACAACCGGTACGGCACTTGCCGACGAAGCATAATCGTAAATCAGTAAATGTCTCTCGAGGATTCTTCGAACAAGATCATCAGAATGTTGCAGAAATTGTCCATGGGAATTTTCACAATATCCGAGCATTACATATCTTACGTTCGTGCTATTCAGGAGTCAATTCCTTCGAGAGAATTAAGCAAGAACAGAAAGTTCAAATTTAGCTTGAAGACTTCTAAGATTGATTTGAGTTTGAAGAATGTTATCCAATATGGGTTCCACAGGGATTGGTCTTAAAACCATCCCGGATCGGACACGTAAACGGCTGCAATGCTTCTTTTTCTGTCCATCTTCATCACAGGTGTACCTGCAACTCGTCCTAGACAGACCAATATTAGTCCTTATCTCGACAATCTTATGGTGACATGCCTGAAGTGTTGCCTTGTGCTTATGTTTCTATGGCCCAGGTCCACAGTTTTCAAAGGAGTCGACAAGCATCCTCGGCCGTAACAGCTCATCTCATGACTTCTTAGTCGACCAGATTCAACAGCTCTGCCATTGCATCAACAACTCAAAGGGACTTGCGTTTTTATTTCAGCCTAAATATGCACCTTAAAAAAGTACCTACCTCCTGATCCTCCAAAAAAACGTGTGTGTGGGTTACACAACATGAAGCCAAGCAGTTTGTGTCCTGCATTCTTCAGCTTTTCAACAAGGCTGATAGAGGCCCCGGCATACTTCTGCATGTTTGCTGGTAGATGAGCGTCATCTTTGCTATCCATGGATCACAGTTGGCCAGCTGAGGTTAGATGGTTCTAACACCAATGCCACGGCCAACTTGCTCTTTCAGCTGGAGGCCTAGACCACACGATCCGATTGATCAGGGATTCTTCCAAGCCCTAATTTGAGGCACAGTTATGAAGAATAGTTGATTCTCTGGTCTAGACCCTCCGCAGCTGGTCATTTGTTGTGAGGAGCCCCGTCCAATTTGAGAACTTTTACGCAAACACCATGCACCTCAGGGGCACAGGATCTCGAGCAATGTCATCACACAAAACTTTCGTCGCGGCAAGAGGGAATAAATGGAATGACCTGCTCGCGATGGAACTCAAATACCCTTTTCTTCTGTATTTCAGCATTGCTTTACCAAAATGGGGGATTCGTTTACGACGGTCCAGGACAGGGTGCTCACCAGTGGTGGGATCTTCTTTGTTCTGGTTGGAGTTGCAGCCTACATGCTCCTCGATGTTTGTTCTGGCTATTCTTTCAACGAAGCTTCGATGCTGACGCACCATAGACTATCTTTACCGGTCTTCGATCGCCCCTCGGCCATATCCCAGGCCCGTGGCACACTCGGTTCTGTCGATGGAGACTGAAGACAAGTCGCCTAACCGGAACCCGGATGACTTATGTCTATAATCTTCACCAAAAGTACGGAAAGTTGGTCAGAGTCGCTCCGAACGAGGTTTCATGCGTTGATCTCGATTCGGTCATTCGGGTATATAAGATGGGTGGTGGTTTCGAGAAGGCGCAGTGGGTGGGCGATTTCGCTAACAAGCTCCCGGCACTCTCTCTTTCCTTCTTGACCGACAAGCAGGAAGCGAAAGATCGACGGAAGTTGCTTCAGCGCTCCTTCACACTTGCGTCTCTGCGATCAAACTGGGAAAGTGAGATTCGTCAAAATGTGGAACTTGCTGTGTCGAAGATTAAAGACGAGGCATTGCGAGGATCTGCTAATACTTACAAATGGTGGACTCTGATGGCTGCAGACATCATCAGTCTTCTGTCGTTTGGTCAGTCATTTGAAATGCTGAAGTTGGGTAGGGTACGCAAAGCATGAAACTCGACTTAGGTGTCGACGTTCGCTGACATAGACCCAGAGCACGCTTTACATGCGGGCAATTGAGACCGCTCTGCTCGGGGCGGTCTTCAAAAGCGAGCTGCCAATCTTACACTTCCTCTTACGACTCATTCCCAAATCGTCACTCCAGGCACTATCTCGCTGCCTCGAACAGTGTGATGCGGCGGGGAAGGACGGGGTTGAGAAACTTTCGCGCCATGACGACAAAACAAGAAGTCTGTTCAAAGAAATGATCATCGACTGCGAGAGGGAGGGACGGCAGTGGCTCAACGATGATACCGTACAAATAGAGGCTACAGGCATGATGGTCGCAGGGTCAGACACCACTGCGGCAGTTTTAACCTATCTGATCTGGTCTGTATTGAAACAGGAGGACCTGCAAAGAAGACTGGAGGATGAGGTATCTCAGCTGGGTGACGATTTCGATGACAAGATCCTGGACAGCTGCCCTCTCCTCAACGCTATCATTGAAGAGACGTTGCGCCTATATTCAGCGGTTCCATCGTCTCTACCACGGACCGTCCCTGAGGAAGGCACCACTCTGTCGGGTTACTACATTCCAGCAGGTACAGTGGTTTACAGCCCGGCCTACACGCTTCATCGGGACCCAGAGATATTCCATGAACCACATCGGTACACCTATCCTGTCCTCTCATTATGTTCTAGGGTTAACCATACTGATTGCAGGTTCAATGCCGATCGTTTCATCGACTCTACGGGGGTAACATTGCAACAAAGACAAGCTATGATAGCTCTTGGGGGTGGATCGAGAGTCTGTATTGGCCAGCATCTGGCCATGATGGAACTTCGACTTTCTGCGGCGATCTTTTTTCGGGAATGTCGGGGAGCGAGGCTCAGCGACGAAATGCCTGCAAACAGCATGGACCTTGTGGACTTTGTACTTCTCTCTCCCAAACGGAGACAATGCGACGTCACCTTGAACTGGTGACGAGTTCAAAGAGCACGCTATGTTAGAGAATTGGGACATTGCAACATATCCGCGTCTCACACCAGCAGAAAACCTCAATAAACTCTTGTTCAGATCGCATTGCACATTAAAACGGACAAAGCACTGTCTGTTCGGGCTGACATTTGAGGAACTTTAGGGGTGTTCCGGATCGCAGCAAATATTTGATGACTTCAATTGGGCGTTTTTGCCAAACGCATTAAACTCGTCGGAGCCGTTGAAGTGAGCTAGTCTTAGTTAAGTCAAGATATATCTTGCGTCAATTGTACATTTGCCTTCCATCATGTTCTAAGACCAGCATGTTCGAGTTCAGACGATAGGTATGTTACATCAGGTTCTGTGTTGCGCCGTCCGACACTTCTCCTATCAAACCTCAAAGCGCTTCTCCAGGCTTGGTCCCACATTAGGTCGAAGGAAACAGAGCGAAGTCCCAATCTTCTGCATCTCTCATCAACTGATCAGTCAAGCCGTCATTGCCAGATGCCGCACCGACATATACTCTAGTGAAGGCAACTTCACTCCAGTAGCTGTACTCAGTATCAGGTGGGACGAAAGCGACGTCGCCGGTCAGGAGACTTTCTTTCTGTCCTGCGATAGAGATCATCAGCTGCCCGTCTAGGACTAAGAAGGCCTGTGAGCCGCTCGACTTGCGCAAGGGCGCTTCGCGGTCCGGAGCTCTCCTCCTGATTGTGAGGATGCTGATCGTAGCATTTCCGGATGTCTCGTTCCTGCCCACGAGGGGCGCTACAACTTGTCCTTCGGCTCGATGGAGAAACTTTGGGCCTCGATTGTTGGCGACGAAGTACGGCTCGTCCGGGTTACCAGGCAATTTATTATTTCCGTTATGCCAGGGTAACCCTTGGTTTGAGGTACCGTTTGTCATGTTGTACGACAAGACCGCATCTGGAGCAATCGTGATGTCGAAGCTCTCGTCACCTGATGCAGCAATGATCTTGTCCACAGGATAGGGCAGCGGCTGGTCCGGCGAGAAAGGTGCATCGAAGTCGCTTGAGAAGGGATCCGAGACATTGTAAATCCATTTTTCGAAGCCTCCTGGTGCGATGAAACTCGCCATCAAGGTATCCGGCTCCGCGAATTGGAAGGAGTGGTTTTGATTCTGAGGGACAGTAGCGAAGTCTGACGCCTGGAGTGCGCGCGTCTCTCCATTGATCCACATCGTCATGCCTCCGCGGATTGCGAAAAAGGTTTCGTAGTAGCGCATATGGCGGTGCGTGGTTATCTGGAGATTCTCCCTTCCGCTCTCCGTAAACAAGGTGAAAGCGCCGCCAGAAGACTGCTCTGACACCAGGACCCTGTAAACATCGGCGCCAATTTGATAGGCATCCCCGGTAGAATATCGAAGTACGTAGGGCCTGACGTTCGAAGGAGCTCTTTCGACCACGAGGGAAGCAGCCTCCGTAGAAAGAGATGAAGCCTGTGGGAAAAGCCCAATGGCGGCGGCCAAGCAAACAAAGATAATGTTGAACATCGTAGAAGAACCAGATGATGTCAATAGGATATCTTGAGTGATACTTCTAACGTTGGAAATTTGATATGTGAAACATTCTCTCTGGCTTGATTTACTCCTCCCTTTTTATACTCTCAAAACGGCGATTTCTCATCATAGACCACCGCCGGTCCTCCCGTTCTTGTTCAACGATTCCCTAGATGCTTAGCAAACATTGCCGAATAACATGATAGTCGTTCGGGTGGGATACCGGGTGGGATAATGGCTGACTGATGGACATCCTCCCGCTGACGTCAAGATACCACCTGCTATTCAAGTTGAATCGTACTTGATGCCTACTGCTCTGAGAAAAGGGACCTGCGCCTGACCCCCTAATCATAAGAATTTCAATGCAAGCACTCCTGCTCAGATTGTTCTGCCCGTCTTCAAGGTGGGACAGTACTTCCGATCGACCGAGCACCTATTGACTCTGCAAAGATTCAAGACGAGTGAATACCTTCAATAGTGTCATTACAGCTCCGTCAAAACCATTGTCATGAGGACGTGTATCTAGCGATACTCAGTCCAGATTTGAGTACTGGCTCCTCAGGGTTTTACTACACGCGAATTGGCACCGGTCACATTTCTGTGCGAAGTATCAAAGGTGCTACGTCGAAAGGAAAAGGTGACGAGTAGATATGGTCCATGGAGGAAATAGAATGAATGGGAAATTGAGAGCCTGCTGGTGACCGAACCGCTGTAAGATGAACACTTCGTACTTTCGAAAGGAGCGTGCTGGATAGCTTATAAATCTTTGGCCCGACGGGAGAGCGGCACTGTGGAAAAGCGAATCAGAAGCAGAATAGGTCGCCTTGCCGGTGGGAGAGCCAAATGCGGGAATTGTGACTTTTCCAAAAGATCAACACATGAACAGCTAATCATTCGACACCTTCCTGCGGGATAAGATACCTAACCCCCCAAGTAAATTGCAGCGTCTAGCTTCCTTTAAGTCAAGCTCTCGACCAAATCTGGCGCGAAAAATACAGGGATCGGAATGTGTTTTCCGAAGGTTCTTTATCACGCAATGGCGGAGGACATTGAACAGCCCCCTACACCACAGACTTTCAGACAACGCAGTTCTATTATCGTTTTTGGACAGTCATCATCATCCCACCTCGAGGCTTTGCCTCTAGACCCAGCTCTTGGAAGATGATATTGCCAAAAGTCTGATCCAGATTGGTATACGAAGTGGTTGTGTCCGAATTCGCCGTCAACCCGTGGCACTTGAAGGAAAAGTCCACCAAGACCAGCGAAAAGATTATTTTCAACTCATTCATGGCTAGGTTTTCTCCCATGCACGACCTCAATCCTCTCCCAAAGGTTCTGAACTGGGATCTCGGTATTTCGCTGGGACCCAGCCATCGTTCCGGCGAGAACTTCGAGGGGTTCGGGAAGAACTCCGGATTGTAGTGCAGATCATGACCGTTCATACAGACCATAAGACCGTTGTCTATGGGGAATGTCTCGCCGTTATGGTTCACAGTTGCTTTTGGAGCGGCCTGTCTAACGGTGAAACCGATTGGAAACAGCCTCAAAATCTCTTTGATGACAGCCTCGGTATATGGCAGCGTTTGCAACTTTTCGGGGTTGTTTGCGATGGAGTTTACGATGCTGTCAAAGTCGGAGCCTAGGACATCTTTGTGCTCTTGAAGCATGGTTTCGACAACGGTTGGTGCTTCAGAAAGAAGCATGAAGGAGAACTGGAAAGCTGCTGTGAGAAGATCGAACTTCCATCGTGACTGGCAGGTCTTCCTCAACTTACACAAATGGTATCTGTCGTCGTTCCATGCCCTCCTACGAGCAGATTCTTGATGCTGAGTATTGAATTAGCGAGCACTTGTATCGGCGCGCAAAGCTTTGACTTACTTGGATAGGATCACAGCCTCATCATCTTCTGACAGACTTCGAGCACTTGGTACTTCTTTGCTTGCCTCGGATGGAGTTGGGAGATGCTCCCGCAGCATCAAGTCCAAGATGGACTGGGCGCTTCGTCGTGACGATGCAATCTTGTCTTGAGGCAACGCTGCAAAGCGTTCTCGGATTTTCCTAGTCATCGAAATGTCGAGTTGCTTGGATATCTTCTGCCTTCTCCACCAAATTCTCAGGCGTGCGAATGGGTTAAGCATGACGGCTGGGTCGCTCTGACTTTCCGCGAACGCCATCAACTGTCGCAGGTCATCAAGGTCCTGGCTTCCATCTGTCTGGGCATTGACAGGAAAGTTGAAAATGATACGAAAGATTATATCGAAAACAAGCTTCGCCGCTATCTCTTCCAGGGAGAACACCTCCCCGGTCTCGGACAGCCTATTCAGCAGGCTTCGAAATGGCATGCATTCTTCAGCCATCAAGCTTGCCAAGGAGCGGATGTTTGCCCAAGAGAATGCCGGCAGCAACGTAGTGTGCGACTTCTTCCACAAAGGCCCATTCGAGTTCGCGATGCCACCGTGGCCAACCACCGGCGTGAGCGTGTCGTCTGCGACAGGGTGCCGAACAGCGCATTTCATAATCGCAGGTTGCTCGCATAACTCAGGCCGCGTCAGGATCACGCTTGGAGGGCCAATTGGCCAGAGGTCGAGGTAGAAAATGCCATCAAGATTGTGTCGCCGTGCGAGCTCGGTGTAGTAAGCTTGCGGATGACAGTTGGGAGGTAGTATCCCGGCAACATCACCGACTGCTTTGAGATGACCGAGTAGCCAGCTGTGAGGCGGGCCTGGCTGTGAATAATCTTAGTCTTTCACAATCACTAGTCTAGCCCGCGCCGTTGACTCACCAGATTCCGATAGAAGCGACGTTGTTGATATCCCCGATATATGAAGCGAGCAATTACAGCAATGACTGAGATTACACCGACAGCAAGCGTGAGCCTATAGCAGGCCACTGTCGATGCTGATGGTTCCATCGTGTTCAGACGAGAGTGGTTTGCTTGCAGGAGAAAGTTTAGTCAGAATAAAGTATGACTTCTTCAAACAGGACAAACCAGCCTCACTAAACAGTCCAGACTGCTCATCGGAATGCGCGGGATGCGAAGTCGAAAATTTTGATGTGAAAGGACACTCACACCTTCACACAGCGGGTTCCATTTCCCGACCTCGTTATCTTGTAAGCTACCCTGCACCTTCTCGCTGGGGAGTTCTCTGCAGGTAACATGAAGCCTCAAGCAGTCAAGAAAATTTGACGGATGATCGTCTTGATAACAGTCTAGGTTAGGCACATCAACCTCGCATGGCCCATGATGCTAGAGCAGGGCGCGATTCAGGGGCAGGGGTTACGTTTTCATTAGCCACCAATGAGGGACAAGTCAATGCTCGCGTATTTCAGCTGTCATGCGGGCCAGACGAGCTCGATGCCACCTTATTCGAGAGTTTCGTTGTCTTCGATAGTAACAGACATGGGCCAGGCTCAAATCGAGATGCATTGACGTCGGTACGCTATCGCGGATGCTATCACTGAAGACCATCGTGCAACCCTAGATACTCTGCTATGGAGCTGTTGCGCACAATAACGGGTGATGTTGCATTGATCCCCATCTGATAAGATCAAATTTGATTGATGAGATGGGGAATTTACCGCATTGAGGTCTGACTCCAGTCCGCCTTCACGATCTTCCGCGCGGGGTGGGAACGCCGCGCCGGCTTGTTCCTTTCAACTCCCGACGAAGCATTTTTTTTGCAGGCATCTCAGTAGTCGAAACATCTTGGCAGCATACAGTGCCCCTCAACCGTGAACCCTTGTTTGTATTACAAAACAAGAACAGGATTTTCTTCACCAACTCGCAGGCTTGATGGATGGATCCGGCTCCGATATTTGCGGAGGTGGGCGTGATCGTATGACGAATATATAAAATGCAATGATTGGTATTTAGACGCATGGCATTGAATGGCGCGCTCCGACCTCTGGACGAGCACTCCCTTGAAAGGCCTTGAACCTTTGCGTTATGGCTTCAGTGGCACCAGCAGGGTCCGGGCTGCCCATCACCACCCAGAACTCGACCTCTTTTGGTGGGCTTCTGTCCCCGGTCGAGTCAAACAAGGCTTCGACGACAGTTGCAATCTCGTTGATCTTCCTCATTCTGCCATATGCGTTTCCCAACACCCCATTGCGACCACACATAAGCTCCGGCAAGAAGCCTGGAAAGGGATCAAGTCTCGTTCCTCTTACTTGGTCTCACTTGAGAGGAGTCTTCGACGTCCTCAAGTTCCTCACTGTGTCGTACGTGTCTTTCCACCTGTGTTGAGATCAAATGGTAGTGGGCAAGACTAGCTAACCCTTCTGATCTTCAGCGACCTCTTTCAACGAGCTTCGCCTCTGCAAATCAAGTGGTTCAACTTCAGCTGCTACATTGTTCAAGGCGCCAGCAACATCCGCAGCACCTTTCAGAATAAGTCGCTCTCGACCTTCTTCTTCCAGGGCATCTTCGTCCATCGCGTCTTTCTGCTCCCCAAAAAAGACCTCAGCCTCTTCTGGACCGAAGAAGAAGAAGCAAAAGAAGATGGCCCAAGCAAGCACGGCGAAGATGAGGTCCGCAATGACTTTGGAACCCGCAGTGCCCACCACATCAACAACCTCCTCTCCGGCCCGGGGACGAAAGGTTTCAATGACCGGTTCGACGAGGCGCTGGCGAAGAACATGCGGAATCTAGCTGGGGGCAACGCCGAGCACGAGCTCCATGATCTGAAGGAATCGCTGGACACGGAGATCGTGCGGTCTTTCATCGACACTCTGTGTGGGCCTCATCTGCTGAAGGAGAACCCCATGTTCTTGGAGGACTGGCAATACGTCCATGACAACATCACTCTTCTCTTTCTGCGCCTTCCTAACTTCCTAATGAGTCGCATATATCAAGCTCGAGATAGGTGCCTCCGTGCTGTTCAGGATTGGAATGAGTGGGCTGTTGCGAACTTCCACCCCGACACCATCTCAGAGGACGGCTTTGATCCTTACTGGGGCCACGCATTCTTCCGCGATCGTACGGCCATGTATATCGACGTCGACCGATTTCCTTTCTCTTCTATCGCAGCTCACAATCTGGGACTTCTCTGGGGGTATGTCCAAGTTTCGTGGATTCCTTTTGATGCAAGTTTGTGACGCTAACTATCTCGCAGAGGTACAGCAAACTCGTCACCAGCTGCTTTCTGGGCCATCCTGGAAATCTGCCGCGACCCAGAGCTTATGCGTATGGTCAAGGAGGAGGTGGAGGACTGTCGCATCGCAGACTCCGATGGAGGGCCTCGTTTTGACATGGAGCGGCTCCTGAAGAAGCCTTTCTTGCAAGCCGTGTTTGCCGAGACTCTCCGCCTAAGGGTCCACGGCATCATCCCGCGCAAGACACCTGTCGATGGAGTCAACGTGCGGGGTTCCCTCGTTCCTGGGCATCGTCTCTTCTTCGTCAACTCGACTACTGAGCACATGAATCCCGCTGTCTGGTGCACCGGCGCCGCCACCACCCACCCACCGGACAAGTTCTGGCCAGGGAGGTTCCTCTTGCCTGAGAAGACCAGCAGCGGAGAGTTTGTCTACAGCATCAACGGCAAGTCGGGATCATGGCTGCCGTTCGGGGGCGGAGCGCACATGTGCCCGGGGCGGTTCCTTGCGAAGCGCATCCTCATCGGATGTGTTGCCCATTTCATTACCTTGTATGATTGTGATATCACTTCCGATAAGGCGGCGCGTGGAGAAACAGGCATGAGCTTGAGGACTTTTGGCTTAGGAACTTTACATCCTTCGGGTCACGTCGGAGTACGTCTCCGAGTCCGCAACAAGAGTTCAGGTTCAGCATGACAGCAGTGGGCGAGATTCGGTTCAGCAGCAGCCGGATGTCCAAGAATGTCAAGGGCGTTCGCCAACGGCGAATACTTGCAAATTAGGATAGATGACTTTCATATACTCATACACGCCAACATTTTTGCCCGTTTCCAACTGCCTTTACCTTGGAGTCAATCTCTAGTGGATGACCCGACGAGATTACGAAATGATCTCGCTCCTCATAGGCCAGCCCTAACATGTCATAGATGTTCCGGCTGACTAGATCAAGTGCCGCCGTCTCACTTATCCTCTGTTCTCCATTGGCATATGCAACTCCGGCAAGAAGGCCCAGATCGCGGATGAGCCAATCTTCCTCAAGGCCGATGGCAGTCAGTACCCCCGCGTTGACGAGGACATCGATCGCCGTCCCGTTCGTCAGGGGCGCTCCAGTGAGGGCCCTTCGTTGATCCCATGAAACTGCAAAGGATTGCGACGGGGCGAGGATGACACCTACGCCAGCTGTTGAGAGCTGGTTGGCAACGAGATGCGCTTCGGCGCCACCGACAAGGGCAAGCCGTATAGAGCCGCCGTCCAGATGGGTTTCTTTGATGGCGTCCTCAACTGAAGACTTGACGTCCAACAGAGCCGCGATGGTATCGGCGCTATGCACAGTAATGACGAGAGCCATCTTTCCTTGTATAACCTTACGAAGGAATGCAGCCTCCGAGTATTTTTCTTCAAAATCGATGGGCTTCTCAGACGCCAGTGATGCAACAGCTCTTAAGAGCTTGTCGCGCAGATTACCGACAGCTGCAGAAATCGAGGAAATTCCATCGACCCCGCGTTTAGCGGAGAGGTCAAGCGTGTAGTGTAGCGCGGCGTCCCGAGCAAAGACGGCCCCAGAGTCGAGTACGGTCTCCGCTCCGGTCAGGAATCCCGCACTGGTGCCGTGGTGGGTCGCGATGCCGGCGAACTTCGGGGCCGAAATGGCCCTTGTGACACCGTATCGATGGGCCACGCGGAGTTTCTCTGTGTCAAGTGCGAGACCATCAACCCCGCGACTGAAGCGACCCCCGTCCGCGCCGTTGTCTGTGGCACTTTCAGTCTCGATATAGTTCAGACCCAGGGTTGATCCGAAGGCGGTAAATGCCGGTGAGAGATGTCCGTTCTTGACGTGAATGACGGCACCCCTGATCTTGGACGCTGTCATGAGCTCGCGGTCGCAGATTCCGATGCAAGTGATATTGCCATTGGAGACGGCCACGTTGCAGCTCTTTCCATCGGCGGAAACGCCTGCATCCTCGATAGACATGAGAACCTTTGAGATACCAGTGAAGACGACATCGCCATTGACCATCATCGACTCCTCCTCAATATTGCCTAGGTCTTCGTCTGGTACAACGGTACCATAAAATGGCTTCTCAAGTTCGAATGGGCTCTCATACTGAGCGGTGCCATCAATCCAGACCTGAACAGGGGTCGCACCAACGCTCAAGGGATCGCTGTCCCAGACCACGATGTCGGCGTCATATCCAGGCTTGATCTTGCCTAGGCGCTCACCAAGACCGAGTCGCTCCGCCGGGGCCGTTGTCACCGATGCGAGCGCTGCGTGATATGGTAGTCCGTATTTGTAGGCTTTGGCGGCTTCGAAGACGACGTGCTGGGCGTTCAAAACCGGGTTATCGCTGACGTAGATAGGAACAAGACCCGCATCATAGAGATGCTTGCCAGCATATTCGGAGCCTATGGCGGCCTCGGCTTTGTACCACATGTTGTCGGCGAAGAGGGCTGATGCCGGTGGGTCGTCACCCCAAGCACGTTTCAATATCTGTAAGACCGAGCCTAGTCAGCCGTCATCCATCATGCCGATACAAGATGAGACTCACGTCAGGCACAAGATGAGTTTGGTGGGCGTGATGGAAAGCCCGGATCGGGAACTTGAACTCATTCGTATGGTCCACGAAGGCTTCGAGGTCGTTGATGGTGTAGCAGTGGGTGTGAACGTGGACCTGACCTCTCAAGAGAGCCACCAATGCTTCCCATTCCAGCTCGAAGGGGAGATACGTCTTGACATTGTCCAGGTCGTGGGAAGCATTTCGACACCAATCATCTTGCTCTCGCTTCAGCTTTGTGGCGTGCTCAAAGGCTTGACGAAGTTGCCAGCTCTCGCCCAGGCGGCTGTACGGACCACGCTCTCCAACTTTGCCGTGAATCTGCTTAGAGTTCTCCCCGCAGGCCATCTTCATATAACGCCAAGTCCGGTCCGGGTCTGCCAGCATATCGATCACGCTTGTTTCGTTACGCCCGTCCTGCTTTCCGACGGCATGCTTGATCGGGAAGGCTTCTCCGCCAATGTTGTTGCTGGAGCCGGGGAGGATCAGCGACGTCGTCACGCCCCCGGACTTGATGACCTGAAGCTGATGATCCGTAGGCTGGATCCCATCAATTATCCTGACATATGGCGTAATGTCTTTTGAAAGTTCGCTGACATCTTCGTTGCCATGAAGAGTTGGAAGAGAGTGTACGGCAGCATGGCTGTGCATGTCTATGATACCGGCCGTTAAGGGCCGACCTTTCGCGTCGTAAACCAGAACATCCTGAGGCAATTCTTTCAACGCAATTGACTTGGCGATGTTCTTGATGAGACCAAATTCGACAAACACATCTGCCTGTATCCAACTTAAGTTCACTGTTCCCTCAACTGGCTCCCCAGTCCAAACCGTCGCATTCCTGATGAGGGTGGGCCTGTGGCCGTCAACGTAGCGGGAGTTCTTGGCCCGCCCGTAGCCGGCGGGGTTCACCGGTTTGTGATGCAGTTTGGCGCATGTTGCAATATCTTCTTTGAGTTGCGTGACTGAGAGGCCATGTAAGTTGGATTCTGTGTTTGAAGATCTTCCAGTGAGTGTTATTTGCCGCCATTGCGCGTAGACGATGAACGCGAGGCATGCGAGGCCAAAAACGCGCAGGAATCGCGACCTGCGGGGTAATTGGAGATGGGCGTTCCAACCCCTCACAGAGCTGGCGGCATGGTTTTCGCCGATGGCGCTGTAGGGAGGAAGCTCATTCTTTCCGGCGAACATGAGCTGCTGATTCGATGGCAGGTTCGTCTGATCGGACAATTTGGCGTGGACGGCAAAAACACCGAAAGATTGAGGAACGAGCACGTTTATTTCAGCGAGAGGGTGTTCGATACGAGCACCTTGAGGGGCTGGACCCCCTGGAAGACAGGGATGTTGGAGACGGTTTGGCTCGCCTACAGCTAGACTGAGTGAGCTAAGAGAATCCAGGCCACCTGAGCGGAGCTCGGCATGTTGGAGGGGTCGAGAAGTACTCTTTCTGCCAGTGATCGTGGATCAAGTGTTGTAGGAACTGAACTGGTTTTGGTCTCAATGAGTTCACCTTAGTCAATTGGTCAATTGTACATCCAAGTGAACAGCACTTTGGCTGTTGCTTCGGTACGTCTCTGCCCTGTTCAAACCATGAGCACATTGGCCATGAGAGTGGGGTTGCTTGCGTCACGGTCGCATCTGGTAGCTTTGCTTTCAACTTATCAATGATTGAAACATGATGTTTTTACACAAACAATGTGCATGTACTCATTTGACTATTTGTATTGTTTACGGCTGACGAAGGCTTGACACGAATGCTTTACTTAGTGAGCCTCGACCAGGGCCTCCTTCACCAGGGGCTCCTTCTGAACCTCATCGACCTTCGCCTTGGCCAGCTCAGGCTGGGAGTACGGGGTCCACTCCTCATCGGCAGACATGCCACCGTACAGCATAGACGGCGGGGCGAGAGCCTGGATATCGGGGGTGGCCTTGAACAGGAAGAACTTCTCGTCGTGCCACTGGCCAGCGGTGATGTAGCGGCCCTCGCTGTCCTTGAACATGGTGTCGTTCTCGGCGCGGAGGAAGTAAGCGATGGAGTAGCGGTGCTCGTCGGGGCGGAAGGGCACGACGCGGTGGATGCACGACATGAAGGTGTGGCCGCTGGCGAAGCGCAGCGAGTCGCCGACGTTGATGATGGCGCAGCCGGGCTTGGGGGCGACGAAGCCGAACTCCTTGGTTCCGGGAGGGCGGATCTGCAGGCCCCACTCCTCGGCGAAGAGGAGGGTCAGGGAGGAGATGTCGGTGTGCTTCTGGTGGCCGATCTCCTTGTCCTTGAGGGGGTCGGCCGGGACGTAGTGCATCATGGCCAGGGTGGAGGTGGAGGGGCGGTCGTTGCGGTGGGCGTTCTCGTAGCGGGAGGCGCCGGTGAGGCCCATCGCGGAGGAGAGGCCGGAGAGGATCGCCTTGGTGACGATGTTGGAGCCGGAGATGGCATTGCGGAGGACGCGCTTGTCGGTGTCGTTCTTGAGGATGGCGGGGAACTTGGGATCCTTGCGCTGGATCTCGTCTCTGGAGACCTTCCGCGTGTGTAAGTGACTTGCGTAAGTGGCGGGGCGGGGATGATGCCGATCTCACCTTGAACATCTCATATCCGTCTCTGGTGTTGGGAAGACCGCCGGTGCGGGAGCCGACGCCCTCGTAGCTAATCGGCTTGTTAGTCCCACCATTGCTGTCGTTTGCGGGTTGCATGAGCTACTTACCCAAGGTGTGCGGTGACGAGGCCAAGCTCGTTCTTCTCCTCGATAGGGTGGTCGAAGTAGCGGTGCATCATCTTCAGCGTCTGGTGCTGGTCATCGAGGAATCTCTGGCCATCGAGGCTGTCCAGGTCCAGGTAGAAGAAGCCGGACTCGCGGCAGCATCGCAGCAGGTTCTCGAGCTCAGCGGGCTCTTGGGAGAGGACTCGTCCGAAGTCGACCGTCTCCATGGGGTAGATGGGGACGCGCTTCCCCGCCCACTCGACGGTCTGCGGGACTTCGGTGGAGACACCCATGATGTATGTTCAGATAACCTTAAGAGAAGATCGAGTTGAAAGATGGGGATTATGCCGTGGAGTGCTAGAGTCAGTGAGAGTAGCTTTTGAAGATGGACAGAACCTTTTTTCACAATCGACCTTCTTTGGAGAGCTTCCTACCCCTCCTTTTTATAAGCTCTCGCCCAAGAGGACTAGACCCTGGATACGAGAGCTCTTGCATAGGCGCGCTACTGGCACAGCATTTGCCCCTCACGATCAGCCAACGCTGCCACGGCGTAAACACACCCGCCCACATCTCACAATGTCACGAATGTCTTATCCTCCTTCCACATTGTTGTAGATTAACAGTGTCTCCATAGAGTGAGACCTACACTAGAGTTTCATGCAGTCGTGCGGGGTCTCGGTCCAATCGGCACCTGTCCCCATATCACATGTGTGGCTGCGCCGGCCAGACTAACGCTGAAAACAATAGGCCATGACAGCTTCCTCGCAGTATGGAGAAGCTTCTCTTCGCCATTTCCAGAGAAAGATAGCTCCGTCGGCGCGTACTCCGTATCAAAAGTGGGAACTCGACCAAATAGCTTGCCCTGTAGGTGATGGCAACCTCTCGCGCCGCGACCGCGCATCTTTTGGCTCCGTCTGGGTGTCTCACTATACTCAATCGGATACGATCCGTCGCATGCAGGGCGTGGGATTGCACCATTTTTCTTGGCTCTTATCACTTTCCACAAAAAGCCGCATCGTGGTCTCAGCCAGCCCCAAAAAGAGCGAAGAAGAAACTATCGTCCCTCTTGCAATATCCAAGTTTAGCCAGATACGTGTATCCAGACAGTTGGCCTGGGCAAAGTCCAACACCCCGCTCTCGGCAGATTTGTTACGTGCTTCGAGTGGTAGAAAGGCGACGCGAGATGCGATCCCACCTTGTCGGCCTTTTATCCGACACTAACACCGCCAAGCCCGGCAGATGCCCATCTTGAGATATAATTGCTTATTCATTGGCCCAGATCACGGGCAAGGAACGCACGATGTCTCAACTCACTGAGCTCGTGGACGTTCTTGGCAACTGGGGAAGACACAATTGATCTCTTGAAGAAGAAGGCAACAAAAGAGACAAGTGCAGAAAGACGATTGTCATGGCACGGTCCTGAGCCACGTTGTCACGGGCCAAAGTCAATCTTGCAGCTCCCAACTGGAAGGACAAGCAGAGCTCTCGATGCTGACAGCCAGCTCGGAGCTGTCGCCACGCGGCGACCCGGGAGCACCCGCCTAAGGACCCCTGGCTAGGATCTGACACTAGTGGTTGGCCATCATTTCATGTTGCTCTGGCGATGCGGGGTACACGCAGGTGGGCGGCGTCCGCGGGTGAGGCGAGGCCGCCGGGCGGAAAGTATCCTCTTACGTACATGAGATGGAGATGCTCAATAATCGGAGGAAAGGTCCCGTCTCAAAGGCCCCCCACGCGGTGAGACGAACGCCTCGTGGAAGTGAGACTGGTTCAGACGACAATGTCTGAGAACGCGCGGAGACACATTTTCTTGGGTTTGAACACGTCAGAGAAGTCAACCTCAGATCATACGGGTTCACGATCAAGCGGCTTAAGCGACCATTAAGCCAAGTTGGCGAGTGCATTGCCAGATTTCACGGCGCATGTTTCACTTGTCTTGGCCCCTTACCGATGTTGTACGCAATTCTTCAAAATGGCTATTTTCAGGCCGATCGAGCTGTCCGAGGAGGGAAACCAACGGTCCTCCAATCACGCAAGGACGGGCTTATCACGAGACGTTGCAGAGAGGGACTTGGCATACATGAAGCAAGGCAACTGATGAAACCTTATCTTAATTCCGCTGACTCTCAGCTGCTGAAGAATGTCTAGACGGAGTGAATGAGTTTGCGAAATGACGACTTAAGTCCGGTCTCCCTCGTGTCAAATGCTTCCGACTCCGCTTTCTCTTGTCGGATCGATGCAAACTCCGTCTCGAAATCCATTTGGGAAGGTGAGATGACCCGAGACTTGAGGTAAAACTTGAAGAAGACGTACAACGCTGCATATTGATTAGCTGGCTGACAAATCTAAGCAGGCAAGGGGAGATGTTTTACCAGCAAAGATGAAGACGTTCAGATAGCAGGTTAGAAATCCGGAGGCGGTGAAGTTTCCGGTGGTAAAGACGTCAAAGCCGGAGAAGAAGACAACCAAGACAACAGCAACTAGCGTGATCCATGACACGTAAGGCTGGCCAGGGCTTCGATAGGGGAGATCTGCCATCATGTCGTTAGCGAACGTCGCCAGAGATCCATGCGGTAATGGGGCCTTACCTTTACGAGAGTAACCTTGCGCCTTGAGTCCTGCATAGAACCTGAGGTAGGTGGCCTCAATGACAATCCAGCCAATAAGGCCAGCAACCGTTGTGATGTTCACGAACCAACCAAACACAACCGACGTGTTGTTGCCGACATTTAAATACACAAGCGGAAACAAGACACAAGTCAAGGCTACAGCGACGTAAGGCGTTCCAAAGCGGTTGCAGCGCTGGAGTATCCTTGGGGCATGGCCATCGCAGCTGAGGCCATAAAGCGTTCTCGAGGCAATAAACACGCAAGCTGATCCGCTGCTAATAGCAGACGTACAAACAACAGCGTTGATGATGGACGGCAAGACAGACACGCCAGACCGAGTAAAGGCGATGACGAATGGGGATTGCTGAGCCGTGCCAGTTGAGACACTCAAGGCGGGGTCGTTGGACGGACTGCAACTCAATTAGCTTTGGAATGGCGATTCGGGTTCAACAAAGCAACCTACACAATCATGCCAACAATGAGAATGCTCAGAACATAGAAAACAAAGACGCGAAAGAAGGTCTTTCTCGTCGCCGCAGGAATAATCTTCCTAGGGTGGCGGGTTTCAGAGCCAGAGATGGCAACGACCTGAATGTTGCCGTAGCTGAAGGCAGCAGAGAGCAAAACTTTCCAAAAGGCCAGGAAACCTCCAGCTGAACCAGGGACAATGTAGCTGTTGAAGGCTCCAGGGTCTTGCCAGTAACGGAAACCAAGTCGTTCGTGGTTGGGCCCGCCGCCGAGGTTGATCACGAGTCCCCCGATAATGAGGCCAATGATGGTCATGATCTTGAGAGAAGCGAATACGACTTCGGTCTACCGCAAAGTCAGCTTCATCGTTGTCCACAGAGATTATCGAGGCTTACTTCTCCATAAAGTCTGACCCCGCAAAAGTTTACAACGATGATGAATATGAGAAAGACGGTAATCCAGACAGCCGGGTTAACTGAAGTGTTCCAGAATTGAACAAGAGTTGCCGCCGCACTGATCTCAGCCGGCACCGAAATCGCCATGGTGTACCCTAATAGCCATCAGTTCGACTGTTCTCAGGTCTGCATAACTCCGCAACTCACAAAAGTTCCATCCGGTCGCAGCACCCAGAGCCGGCTCTACAAACTTCGTCGCATGTCTGATGAAACCGCCAGTAGCCGGCATGAAAGACGTAATCTCGCCCGTCGTGAAGGAAACACCACTAGTCACAAGACCCATCACAATATAGGCCAGGAGCGCACCTGCAGGTCCTGCAGTTGCGATCACCGAACCAGAGCTAAGAAACAGACCGGTCCCCTTGCGAACAATTGTCAGAAAATCGCCAATGTTTCGAGAAGCGCCAACAACTTACGATCATTCCCGCAATCGCAATCATGTTGATATGCCTCGAGCTCAAGTCGCGCTTGATCCCGCCCTCGGCATCCGACACCGACACATTCTGCCCACCGTCCACGTCCGGCACTGGGGCCGTGTCTGACGCCGCATCGTACTTCTCTTTTCCCTCCATTGCATACGCGATGGGTCCAAATCCGCAGACTCTGGATCTTGGGGCTCTTCTGTGAGCTGAGTTGTGTTTCGCTCAAATGCACAGCATGCATTGTGAACCATGCGACCCGGCAGCGGGTCAGGCGTGGTTAGCCATGTTATATCCGCAGTTGTGTCTTTGGCCATGAGTTAAGCAACAGGCATGGCGTTGCTACCGGGCCAGGGGACTGCTGCATTTGGGATCACCGGACGAACTTATCTGCTGGTCTCCACGGCCTATCAAGATAGTCGGGGGTTTACCGACTTTTTGGACGCCGGTGCGGGGCTTGAATGGTCGTTTAGAACGCCGGCCGATACCGCGGGGCTCTGGTTGCAGGGACTTGCTATCGACAAATTCGCCCGTAAGATAAGACGACGCTTTGAGAGTTGTCGTTGAATGCCTTGGTAACCCATCCTCAGTAACGTCTCACCGAAATCGAGCAATGGCATCTGAATCAGCAGCACCCGATGAGTTTCAACTCTTTGACCTTCGGGTCGAAGTTGTTTGCCCACCGGGCAAGCGAATCATGTGTGGGGCAAAAGAAGGCGACCACTTCACACTGAAAGGCGAGATGTTGTACCTGCCTCCGGATCAAGGAATCAGCATATACAGCTTGGGTATGTCTAGTTGCTAGAAGATCATGTATCGTAATAAGTGAATAATACTAATGGCCACAGCATCTGTACTGCCACTTCTTGCGGCCAAACAGAGAGTCACCCACAAGCACGATTGGATGACCAGCGATGCCTTGATCGCCTGTCCCGATCCATGCTGCCCCTCTCAACTCAAGATTATTCGAGAGGGGATCCGAACTTTCCGTCATTCTGAGACGACGGCTGTGCCACTGACGGGGAACGCATCAAGTTGAAGAGTGTTCCGGGGGTGGAAGGGGGAAAAGTAGACAGGAAGATAAACGTGTGGACAATCACATAGTTCCTGGAAGAGTTCAGTTAAATCTACCGACTATCCTCATCCGAAGAAAACACCATCTTGAGCACTGAATCCAGCTTCTGCTATGAGACTAGCCCAAGTAGCTTCTTCTGCGGACTCGAACGTCAGTCCTGTCCCAGTCATGTCCACGCCCCTTATCGGTGCAATGAAACTTGCTGTCTCGCTAGAATCCCAGCGCGAGTCGTCGCAGTTTGGCTGTGCGCTTGACATTGTGGATTGCTCGCCTGTCTCGACCGCTGTTCTCTGATCCTGGGCCCTGTCATGAGTTTGCGGTCTTTCTTTCGGGAACTTTGTCATGATGTTGTCGAGAAATTTGGCTTGCAGTGCACAACTCGAACCAGGCGGAGCGGCCTGCTGAGAGAAGACCACCGCTGCACCGGAAATAGCACTTCTGATAGCAGGCTCGATTTGACGTGTTACCGATTCGGGCGCAGACATCAACAGCTAGGTTCCTACTTGTCAGTTTGGTGTCGAATTTGCATGAGTCGTGGCTGAGGTACCTTGATTAGGAAAGCGGCGCTGTATGCCGTCATCACATGAACCGAATCTTGAGCAAAATACAGCCAAGATGCATGGCGGCATATGAGATGCAGCATCTCCAAGGCGCTCGAGTAGCTAACCCACAGTGCTTCCATGCGGTGGGAGGATCCCTCATCCGGCTGGCCTAGAGTCTCTTGCAGGGGTAAGGAGAAGAGCTGTAGCCTGAGATGGGTTCCGTAGAACTGGATCAAGAAAGGATGACAGCTGTCTACGTTCAATTGTCAGGAACGCTACAGCAGAAGAACGGGCACGGGTTATTCTACCTTTGTCGGCCAAGTTTAGCCATCTTGCCTCCCATTCTTCTATTCTTCCATTGATGATAGCGAGGAGGGACTCGAGGGTATGAAGCTGTCCTGCACGAGCCCTAGTCGATCTCGAACCTAGTAGACGAAAGACTTCTGAACTGAGAAGACGTAAAGTAACCAAAGCGCCGAGAAGACGATCGTTCGAGATTGCTGCAGGGTCTTTGCACCACGCCTCCACAGACTCAATGAAGCCGCTCCTCTCAATCATCCAAGGCTTCCCAGTTTGAAGGCTCATACTAGCAGAAATCAGTAAATCATTGCGTTTATCGCCCTTCCAGCTAGCCCACTTACCTTCGGTCATACACGAACAGAACGAGCCATGTTCTCTCCACATTTCTGGCCTCGCGGATATCTTGGTGGGCTCTACCGTCTGGTGCTCTGGGGCCGTATGGAGCAAGCCGGTGCCAACCCAGCTCCATTCCCATTCTGATGACGTATCCCAAGTACATCCACGCACGAGTATCCTCAGGGTCCTTCCAGTAAGTCATGATCATGATTGCTTGAGCAGTCTCGATCGACTTCGAGCCTCTGCGGAAAGTGTCGGCGAGTATATCCTCCGCGTGATCCCGAAGCTTCTTGTTGAGAGCGGGATTGAAAGCCTTGGCTGCCGCGGCGAGTATGACCGTTAGAAGAAAAGCAGACTTTGTCCTCAAACGGCTGAAATGGTGCAGATACGGATCTAGCTGGCTGATGTACGGGTTGAGAGTGGTCATGAAACTACGCATGTTGTTAGCGACCGTTTCATGGTTCTTGAAGGGGTCACTACTTCTCAAATAGGGACGAAGCGATGGACAAATTGACCAAGCCAAGCTGTATGGGATCATCTGAAGGAATAGCTGTGTCATCTTCTTCTCTAGTCTCTGGTATCACTGAACCCGACGAGTTCAAGATGCTTCCAAGGCAAAACCCCTTCGTTGTAGTTTGGCTCTTGAATATCCCGGCGGGCTGGAGGGTGCCATTATCCCAATCGGGACTCTTCTGCACTGCCGCCACAACAGCAGAATCATGATTCGGCTCTTCAGCTGAACTCGTCTGTTCAGGCGGAGGAGTGCTGGCGAGTTGTCTGGAAGATGTGCTGTTTCTCTTGGCAATCCTGAAACGCCGAGTCGAGCGTCAACTTCGTGGTCTATGTGATCGGAAGGTTCAAACAACACTACCCACCGTGTTCCAGGCTTCCTTCCCCGGCGATGATCCGGGAAAACGCAGTTGAGCGACTTGCGAGTACAACGCGCACAAATCGTCTTGTTCTCCTCAACAACACATCGCATCTTGACAGTTCTGCACGGCAAGCAAGCCCTTACACTTTGAATTGGCCATCGGCCCATCAGCACTCACGAATCAACGCATCGTCTCATCCACCCATGAAGCTTACCCGGACTTTGGCCCCGGTGGGACCTCACTGAGGACCTCCATCGTCTCTTTCCGGCCGGGCATCGTCGACTGATTGGATTGAACTGTGCCCCCGTAGACTTGACAAACAATCGCCGCCGTCGGTGTCTTAATGATCAGATGAAGCCCGGCCCCAATTTCGGAAAACCCCACCTCCGGTATCTCGTCGGCTCTTCAACGCAGGGTCCCCGCGGTCATGTCTCATGATAACTTATCGGCGCTACGCCCAAAACGTCTCCTCCGCTTCCCCGCTTCCCACTGGCACCTTGCCAACTCCGATAACAGGGTCTCACCGGCATTCCACAGGCCGGTTTGAACGCCGGCGACGGGAATCCTTAACGGCGTTGGCTTATTCCCGCGCTGTGACGACAACACTTGCCTTTGAGTCTAGCTTGTGTTTGTACGACGCCGTTTTGCAGCTGCGGTATCGTGACACCGGGTATTGCATCGAATATTCAATCGCTCTCTTAGACAATTTATTTCTAATATCGAACGTCGAGATGGCAGCAGGCTCGGGGGTCCGCAGGGCCAAAACCGCCCATGTCAATATGATGACCGACAGCATCATTACGAATATGACGCCGGAGGGATTGCGAGTTATCATGCGCTCATTGCTGGCGTCTCATCCACAAATCACGTCGACCTTCGAGGCAGAGACCAGGAGCTACATCCAAGACGTTGCGCTGCCAAAAGTGCAGGCTCAGTCTACAAGTCTGGATATGGCGTCATTGAAAGCGACGCAGAAGACGATCCGTTGCATGATGGGATGCGGCCTCAGTTATGAGAGCATCACACTCATGGGAAACCTGGCTGTGCAGGGTGTCAATCTGTTCTTGAGCGAAGAGGCGAGCAGCGAGGAGTTTTTAGCATCCATCGACGGAGATGTTGTGCAGTTGATCACTGGCATTGAGAAGATTCTGCTCTCCGCTGGGCGCTCTAACCTCCTGGATGAGGAGCGGAACCTCCTGAACAGTCTGCATCAAGCGCTTCTTGACTGCAAGACGACCACAAGCGATAAAGGTCTTGATTATCCCTACACACGCGCATTGACGGCGACTTGTATTTTGCTGGGAGTCCCGATTCCGGCCTTTGATTACCTCACGCCCGACAACACCCTGCAGGTTGCGCCTCCCCAAGCCAAGGAAACATTTGAGATGAATGGGCGCAAACTCCCCAGAATCTTCTCGGGTCTGTGGCAAATGTCGAGCCCATCATGGGGTTCAGCGCCAACTTCCAAAATCATTGCCCAGTTCTCACAATATGTCAGCTCTGGATTGGTTGCTTTCGACATGGCTGACCACTACGGCGATGCGGAGATTGTCTTTGTAAGCTACCCTGCCGGTCTTTGATGAGATTGGGAAGCTGATGAACATTTTCAGGGACGTTTCAATTCGTCGTATCCTTTCAAGGGAGCGACATTCGCTGGTACAAAGTACTGCGTGTTTAATCCCATGACCGTTACTCGTGACGCTGTTCAGGCCAATGTCTCCGAGAGATGCAGGCGGCTGCAGACCGACAAGATTGACCTGCTGCAATTTCACTGGCAATTCGTAAGTATAAAAACGTTTGAGATGTTTTTGAAACCAACGTCTGACCGGAAAATAGTACGAGGATCCTCATTACATCGATGCATTGCGCTTCTTGGCAGAAGACCCACGAGTTGGTACTCTGGGCCTCTGCAACTTCGACACGCATCACATGGAGAATATCCTTTCTCATGACATCAAGATTCACTCAAATCAGGTTCAGGTAATGAAGCCTGACCGTCACTCAAAGATGACTGAGCTAACGGGCCTCCAGTTCTCCCTGATTGATTCCAGACCAATCGTTCGTATGGCCGAGGTCTGTGAGAAGCATAACGTCAAGCTTCTTACTTACGGGACTTTGGTGAGTCTGACTAAGATACTCACAACCCTCTTGCCAAACACTTGCTAATCTTTGAATGACCAGTGTGGCGGTTTCCTTGCCGAGAAGTGGCTCGGTAAGGACGAGCCTGATCTCTACGCTGAGTCAATCACCCCAAGCCAGCGCAAGTACTACGCCATGATCCGGAGCTGGGGCGGATGGGAGCTCTTCCAAGAGCTTTTGAGCACGTTGAAGTCGGTGAGCTCCAAGCACGGCGTCAGTCTCTCCACGGTTGCGATTCGCTGGGTGCTGGATTTCCCCTACGTCGGCGCCGTCATTGTGGGTGCTCGCATGGGTATCAGTGAGCACGCGGATGAGAATACTGCTGCACTCGGTTGGTCTCTGGACGAAGATGACAGGGCCTCGATTGAGCAGATTCTGAAGAGAAGCAAGAGGATGGAGATGTTTGAGGACATGGGCGACTGCGGTGGAGAATATCGCTAGGCTATCCGGTCCCAACCCAGGCAGCGTTGCCTGAATAATGTCGTCCGGATTTTGTCTCGCATTTGAGGCACTGAATGATAACACTTGGACCTGGCCATGGGATTTGGCTATCTGATGACTCCAATTTTGATAATGATGTTCCCGGGGCCGTGGCACTGGTAAGACTGACGCGAGAAAACCAGGATTCCCATGCAAGCAAAACAGCATTTCTGTTCACCAGGCACTCGGACTGCATCTTGCATTTAGCCGGAGCCCTATCTTCCATGTCTATCAGTGGAGTTGAAGTCCGATATGCCACTGACGACCCCGAATCTCAGGGTTGCAGTGGCCGGTATTCTAAGATAATGAGATCTGCACTTGAGAGGCCGGCGCGGGGACCAGCCCGCACACCGCCCAACCATCCCGGTCCGAAGGATCACGAGGTCAAAGAGGGTCAAATTAAACAGCAGATGAACGATAGCAGGCACCATATATGCAGTGAAAGTCTCATGCAGCAGTTGACAATCCAGTTCATGGAGCCACCTGTGGTCCACCACCAGACTGTCAAGTTACTGGCCCTCTGGGAATATCTTCGCGGCTGTTAGTCCCCATCATGAGGTCCTCGTCAAAGCTATTACTTGCCTCATGGGCATCAGCCTCTCTGGCTGTTCAGACTTGGCTAGACAAGACACTTCCCTTTGAGGAACGTCTCGAGTCATTCATCGCTCAGCTCAACGACACCCAGAAATATGCCATGGTGCAAGGCGACACGGAGGTAAGCTGGCCCCATTCCCTGATCTCCCTCCGCGACACTGACGAAATCAAAGCTCACTGACAATGGCACTGGCGTCAACGCTTGCATCGGCCACATCCAGGGCAACTCGACTCTCGGCATCCCCGACATCTGCATGGGCGACGGCCCCGCAGGAGTCGGCAACTCTCTGAACAACGTCACGGCCTTCCCTGCCCCAGTCATGGCCGCATCTTCGTGGAACACCTCCATCCAGTACGCCTACGGCCAGGCGCTCGCGCAGGAGCACATGGGGAAAGGGCGCAACATTGTCCTCGCCCCAACGATCAACATCCTCCGCTCTCCGCTGTGGGCTCGCGCGGCCGAGACCCTGTCCGAGGACCCGTGGTTGACTGCCCGTATGGCCGTCGCGGTGACGCAGGGCATCCAGAGCCAGGGCGCCTTGGCCTGCCCGAAGCATTTTGCGGCGTACAACCAGGACACCAACCGCTTCGGATTGGGCCCTGAGTGGGTAACGGTGAACGCCGTCGTCGACGAGCGGACTATGCATGAGCTGTATCTGCCTGCTTTCAAGGCAAGTGTGCGAGAGGCGGATGCGGCTTGTGTGATGTGCTCATACAACCGGCTGAATGGCGACTTCACTTGCGAGAATGATTGGCTTCTCAACACTACTCTACGTCAAGAATGGGGCTTTGAAGGCTTCGTGGTCGCGGACTGGTATTTCTCGACGAGGAGTACGGTCCCTGCCGTCATGGCCGGGTTGGATATCTCCATGCCGGGCGGAGACTTGACGGACAGCTATGGGTTCCCTGCATATTATGGAGACCTGCTAGTGGAAGCTGTCAACAATGGATATGTTCCGAGAGAACGCATTGACGATATGGTCAAGAGGCTATGGAGGTACATGTTCAAGTTGGGACAGGTTGACAACCCCGTCACTGGTGACTCAACGGCTCATGTTCGCACACAAGAGCACCTGGACCTTGCACAGAAAATGGTGGAAGAGGGCGCTGTACTTCTCAAGAACGACGACAACACATTGCCTCTTTCCTCTGAGAAGTACACCAAGATTGCCGTCTTTGGCATCGGTGCGACGACCGAGAACCAGGTCTCTGAGAACCATGGAGGCTTCGTCATTGACTCCACCATGGTTGTCCAGGCACCATTTGATGCGCTCTCTCGACGTGGGAGCGCCACGAATATCTCAGTCAAGTACTCAGAAGCGTACCCCGGCACAGGGCAATTTCCCACCATCCCGTCTTCAATGTTCAAGGGCAGCGGCGTGAACGCGACGTACTACAAGACGACCAACTTTTCCGGGCCCGTCAACGCGACGGAGTTCATTCCGAACATCACCATCGCCAGCTATCCCTCGCAGCTGTGGCAAGCCTATCCAGATGTTTTCTCCGCCGTCTATGAGGGAACTTTTCTGCCAAACGCGACTGGCACCTATCACTTTTCCATGTACGGGCAAGGAACTGCGCTTCTTTATTTGAACGATGCTCTCGTCGCGAACATGTCGTACGCCAATTTCGGCAACTTCGTCCAAGGCACGGCGGATCTCAAGGCCGGAACCGAAGTCAAGCTCACGTTGAAATACGACATGGGCTACTCGCTCTCGACCGGCGGATACGGAATCACTCTTGGCGTGAACGTTGGCAACCAGACAAGAGACTCGGAGGCCGACGAACTAGCTCGATGGGCTGATATCAGCATCGTCTTTGCCTCCGATCGGTTGTCTGAGGGCGCCGACAGTGGACTTGGCCTGTCGCTCCCAGGTGACCAAGACGCGCTCATCAGCCGACTTGCTGGAAAGTCTAAAAAGACTGTCATCATTCTGAATACCAACTCTGCTGTTCTCATGCCTTGGATTGAGGATGTGGATGCAGTGATGGACGTCTGGTATCCCGGTCAGCAAGTGGGCTTGGCTCTGGAGCGCCTCCTTTTCGGTGACATCAGCCCCAGCGGAAAGCTCCCAATGACATTCCCAGCCACACTGAACGACACAATCCAGATCAACACTGCCATAGATGTTCCCTACGCGGAAGGCCTGTACGTGGGCTATAAGGCGTTCGACGAAAGCGGTGTCGAGCCCCTTTTCCCATTCGGGCACGGCTTGACGTACTCCAACTTCAGTCTGAGCGGTCTCAATGTTTCGAGCAATGACGGCACAATCATCGCTGCAGTCACTTTGGCTAACCAAGGTGCTATGGACGCGCAAGAGGTTGTGCAGCTGTATGTTGGATATCCAGACGAAGCAAAGGAGCCGCCCAAGTTGCTCAAGGCCTTCACTAAGATGGAGGTTCAAGCTGGCGGTAGTAAAGACGTGGAATTAGCTGTCTCGAAGAACGATCTCAATATCTGGGATCCGGAAATGCGTAGCGAGAGGTTTGTGGAAGGTCTGTACCACTTCATGGTAGGCTTTTCTGCAGGGGATATACGGCTGCAGGAAACGTTGCCATTAGAGTAGCCCCTGAGTAACCAATCCTTTGTATGAATTAGAGAGTTTTAACTTACACAACAGTGCCTCTTTGACTTCTGTTTTCTTCAATCCATTCTTTGATTCCTGTGGCTTGGTCAAAACCTGATTGGTAGTGGAAGTCTAAGAAGCCCAGTTCATTTCGGGGGGCTTCAATTTCATGTAAGCCTGAGACATGTGAAGGAACGCTCTTAGCCGCTGTGGTAAAGTTATCTCTACCTACTTACGTATGGTTTCGAAGGAACATGAACCCACCTTGTTAAGTGGCCATATCTGATTCTCGCTCATCTAGCAGATATTCTGAATGCCGTTTTCCTGTTTTCATGGATGCATACTTACCTACACACGCCTTTGTGCCTTGCACATCCGCATCAGTTTCCCAGGTTGTTGAGTGCACCTCCTTGCTGCAAGTCCCGACTGATGACTCCAAAGACGTACGTACCTTTCTATCATGTGACGGACTGCATGCTGAGTCGTCAAACGGGCCCATGCCTCATCACCATCAAGCCGCACCAGCATGCCACCATCACCAGCCGCACGGGATGAACCCTAGGACCCGCGTCACCACCCACGCCCACGCCCACGATCTTGATTTTCAATAATCAGAGTTTTCATTGCGCAAGGTGAAGCCTCCAGTTGAATCCAGAAGGAACTCGGAAAATCTCTTCGAGGTGTGGCTTCCTATCCATCATCGACGCGTCTCACCTTGCCTCGCCTCAAGTCTTGGCAGCCCCCTATCGACGAACACAGCATCTCGCAGCTTGCCTCTTCGAGTCTTCTTCTGCCTCTGTTTCGTCCTGATATTTGTCAGAAAAGTCTTCATATCACTCTTGGCGACTTTTCTGTCTTTCACGTCGAAAAAGGAAGCGAATATTGTGTGGTGGTAGTGGTGCCGCCCTGCGTCCCTCAGACCACCCCTTTTCGGCCCTCCCGCCTCGATTCACCTTCACCTTTCACCTTTCCCAAGGCCACACTGCAAAATTTTCTCCTCCTCCCACACCACTCTGAATTTTCTTCCACACCAAGTTCTCGACCTCGCGTCTCCTTGGAAGGAAATTTTCGTCCCAATCCCACCTCTCCTTGCTGCGATTCTCGCTCTGAGCATCTCCTCTCCTTCGGGATCCCCTCCTCTCGTTGCTTCTTCCAAGTCAATTCACTCCAAGCACCACCATTCCCCAATCTCGCGATGCGCAAGGCTCTCGCTCCCATCGTGGCTCTGGCCGCTCAAGCCGGCGCGGTCGTCATCCCCGTCGACGTCGCCAGTGCTTCTCACCAGACCCCCGCCGCCTCCCGCGAGATCACGTTCAAGGCTTCCAATGGCTCTGACGTGATCCTCAACATCGGCAAGGGCTTCGCCATGGTCGAGGACATGCGCAGCTCTCCCACCCACCTTGCCAAGCACATCAAGATCGAGCCCGCCAAGGGCTACGCCGAGCTCTGCACCATCCGTGCCACCAAGAGAGCCGGAGCCGGCATGCCTCGTCGCGACGACTGCCAGGCCCTCCACGACTACGTCAAGTCCAACAACGCCCTCGTCTACTTCGAGGACCACGACGCCGACCTCGCCCGCTGGGCCGAGGTCTTCTGGGTCGGAACCTGTGCCTTCCGCAGCCAGACCTTTGACCGTGACGTCGTCTTCAGCAACGCCGATGTCACTCGCTTCCTCGAGAGCGCTCTCAACCGCCGCGCCTGGACCGTCGATGGCCGTCTCTCCGCCTCTAGTGAAGCTGACTGCGCCGTTGTCGACGGTGAGCTTGGCTGGGCTCCTATGTTCTGGCGTCTCCAGGAGCGCGCCGCCACCGAGTCCCTGGCCGGCGACAGCACCCTCGACGTTCGCGACGCCAAGTCCCTTGGCCCCCTCGTCGTCAAGACCGCCGACGAGATCCCCAAGGACACGTCCGCCTACATCATGAACGACAAAATCCCCATCGACACCAGCGTGGACGTCGTCGCCAACACCACGGTCAACAACAGCACCCTCGCCAAGCGCTTCCTCCTCACCACCGGCGGCGACATGGAGGGTCCCAACTGCAGACCCGTCTGGCTGACTTCCTCCTGGGACGAGTCCAACATCCCTCGCAAGGCCGACTGCGAGAGACTCGCCAAGTTCGTCCAGAACAACAGTGCCCGCGTCAAGTTTAAGGAGCGTGACGTCCTCTTCTGGGCTAAGTTCGCCGCCCACGGCACCTGCGGCATCATGTTCAAGACCAAGAAGGCCGGCATCGTCGTCACCAACAGAGACATGCTCCGCTTCGTCGACAACGTCATCCGCTGGGACGAGTGCCTCACCGAGGACGGCGGCATCCGAGGCAAGATGGGCGTCTGGTGCACCATCGACGGAAGCAAGCCCATCCACAACGGCGAGTTCAGCCTCTTCTGGCGCAACCCCAACCTCCCCTCTGGCGAGCTCGGCCGCCGCTCCATCGACGCCAAGGCCTTCAAGACCCCCGACTACAGCAACATCAAGCTCGTCGGGGCCAACATCACCGAGCCCAACACCCCCGCCGCCGACGACTCCGCCCTCGTCAACTGGCTCGACGTCGCCGTCCTTAACAAGAACGGCAACAACGCCACCTTCCAGGTCAACGGAAACGTCCGGTCCAACGTCAAGAGCCTGGACGACCGCTCCGAGCAGGTCATCACGCCCCTCGGCCCCTCCAAGCGCTGCAACGGCAAGACCATCTGGATGGGCGGCGCGCACAAGGACTCGGCCCTCGTCGAGGACTGCAAGACGCTCATGGTCTACATCCGCGAGCACCGCAAGTTCTGGATGTTCAACGAGGACGAGGTCCGCGCCGCCCGCGTCGGCGACCTGACCCCGATCATCAAATACCAGACGTGCCACTTCTCCTACGGCCCGCGCTACTTCAGCGTCATCGGCAACATGGACATTGAGCGTCTCCTCGAGGGCGCCATCGAGCACCTCGACAACACCCACGGCCGCATGCGCGGCTGGGGCAACATCGGCTGCGACCTCGAGGAGCAGTTCGGCAACAAGGCCCAGGGCGCCTGGCAGATCTACCCCTAAGGTAGAGAGAATTCGGTTCTTTCTTTCGGATGGGTTAGTTCCCGCTTGAGGGTTTCGTTCTCGGGTTCTGGAGTGGTATCAGTGGTTTGAGACAAGGACTTTTGAGGTTTTCGAGACGGACGGGCAGAGATTCAGACTTGCAGAGATGAGTAATTGTATCGGTGGCTTCGCGAGGTGGTCGTAGCCATAGGGCAGATTATGCTGCAGTCTTTAATAGGTAGCCCGATAATGCGTACGGCTTATGTAACGCAGAATTTCTTTCGTGTTGACGTGACGCGTGATGTTATGTTTTTGGTGTTTTCTTCCACCGACCGCTTCAAAGCCTGTGCCCCTGTTCGGCCGAAGAGGGGCAGTCGCGGCCACGACCATCCAAGATCTCTTTGCACCACCTTCTTGCCTCACCGCAGTCAGATAAACACCATCAGAGTCGCGATAATTGTGCCCTTGTATTTAAAGAATCTCAATCATGTTGGAGAGTTGGCAGCTTCCCGAGAGGCACTTGACCCACCGATCATCGGTTCTCCGATTTCTTGGCCGAGTATGTTGTCCTGATTCGCCAGCCCACGTGGTGGAATGAAGGAATCCTACAGGATCGCCCACCATCACGAGAATATTTTCCCCTCGCAGCAGGCAGCCATCTCTTGATTCTCGTTTGTCTGTTGTATGCAATATTCCATCTCCTGCAGCTCGATTGTCTTTTCTTAGCTAGCTAGAGGAGCCATCGATCACCGCCAGGGTCATCCAACCACCGTCGGTCGCATCGCCAGACCCGTTGGCTCGACTCCGTTAACCGATTTTTGACCATCAGCCGAGAAAGGTTGCGACGCCATGGTACCGAATATTCTCCCAAACTGGGCCAGAATGTGAGTCACGTATCCTCCTTGCCGCCGTCGGAGTATCGTGAGATTACCACCCTATCCCTCGAGCGAATGCTGACTTCCACCAGAGCCTTGAGCATCGCAACCATCGTCTCGTACCTCCCCCAGTACCACCGCATCCTCGAACAAGGCCACTGCGACGGTCTCTCATTGTACTACGTGCTGTTCAACCTCATCAGCGCCACGGAGCAGCTCACCCTGGGCTTCTTCCTCAACGTCAACGACACGGGCAGACTTCGGGGCGATGCCTTCGTCAACGACCCCGCAACCGCAGGCGACTGGCTCAACTTTGCGCAGCTCGTCATTGTCTGGCTCTGTTCCCTTCTTTTGTAAGCAGGTACCCTTGCATCTTTTGCGTGTTTGGAGGCGCCGCGTGACTGACCCTGTAGCCAGACTCCTCCTCAGCCTTCGTCACTCAGCATCAAACGCCAGCCGCCAGGCCACGCGATACAGCGTCGGCGCCATCTACGTGGCCTTCCTCCTGGTTTCTTTCGTCCCGTCCGTATTTGACGCCATCTTCGCGGATACGCGATCGGAGCCGAGGAACTGGGGCCGCGATCTCTTCGTCATGGGGCATTACCTCGTCCTCCTACCCGTATCAAGCATACTGGTGCTCGCCTCTATGATTCCACAGGCTCGCGAGATACGACGCCAGCCAAGCCCCGGGGCTATCAGTGTACCAGGCTTCGCATCGCAAACCGTTGTCTTCGCGTTGGTGGCAATGTCGTGGATGATCCGGGTCAGGTATCCTCCGTACTCGCCCTCCTACGATGGATGGTATCGACTGGTTGGATGGCCAGTGGTCAACAACGGTCTGTTTTCTATTGTGCAGGCCATGCTGCTCTGGATTTCTCTAAGAAGGTCAACGCCCGAGCATGGGCATACAGAAACGCAACCTTTGCTGTCAGGATAGACTCGCGATATCAGGACCGAGCACTTGGGCATGAGTTTGAGTAAGACGATTTTTTGTATTTCATTCAGCCACCAGATATGGATACTCGGCAGCATGGCGCGGTCTAACATTACTCTTCCCCTGTGTTTCCGACCCCCTTTTAGGTATCCAGCGTTCAACACGAAACCATTATTTCGAAGTCGCCACGGTATCGTGCCGTCCCACGAACCTCTCCAAGCACTCCAATTTTCTTCCCGACGCCGCTTTGTACGACCTGCGTAGACAGCCAACTAGCTCTGTTGGAAGAGCCTGGCAGCTCAATAGCAATGAGCCCGGTTACGGATGTGTGCCTCTCTGCAGCGCGCACCATCCCTTGAACACTAACGATTTCGCAAGTCAGTATTGGAAAAGAAGGGGACTTGAGGGGCCAACATACCTGTGCCCTGCAGTCGATTCTGCGCTCTCCATGCTTCTCGACGATGACACACTGGTTCGGACCGGCAAGGCATCTCTGGATGTCTGTGTCAGCGATCGCCGTGGGCATGTGTGTAGGCTGCTGAGGGTAATACTTACGCCGTAGTGCTTGTTTCCGCCAACGACCATCGCTGCGTCGGTGTCCACGTCGGGAGCGGCAGCCGCGTTGGCGCCGAGGACCAGGAGGATGGCGGCGGCGATGAAAGTATGGAACTGCATCTTTCCGATTCTTGCGTGGGCTTGGGAACAAAGTTGCTTGGATGAAGCTGTGGAGATTGGAACGAGGTTCTTGGATTGAAGCCGTGGACTTGGAATAAAGTTGTGTGGTTGAAGATGTGGAAAGGTTGTCCGAGTTGGCGGGACGGGTGGCTATTTAAAGGCTTTCTGGGAGGCGATCGAGGTTGCGATTTCCACCAGAGCTGACGCTGGAATGTCGCTGCCCTCAAGGTTGACTTCAGCCATAAAAGCCCCCAGCTCCTTCTCGCAGTTCACATGATATTCCGAGTTTTCGGTGAGTTGGTGCACCCTGACGGTGTGCACCTCCCCAAAGCGGAAGCCTTCTAGACCGGGCCGCTGATGTGAATCTTTCGAGCAGGCGCGACGGGTCACAAGATCACCATTACGTCCGATGCATAATGTACGTTGACTTGCGGAAAGAGGCTACCTTCACGGCTCACCTGCTAGTACCGAATCAACGTCTGTAGGTATAGTCGATGGCGCGATCTTGGATGAGTGCGCAAAGTTGAAAGGCCCCCGGGATGGTCATTTGCATCAAATTCCAAATCAGGTCACAGTGACCTCAAAAGATCGAGTAGTTGCTAGTGAAACCCGTTGAACTCTCTGTATAGATGCACTTTGCCCATTCGCTTGTGAAATTCCTCATCTATGCTCTGAACGGAACTCGATTCGGCATGTCTGTCAGCAGATTAGCTGTTGTACATCACCGGATACTCGCGCAGAAAGTCACGCTCGAGACTTCAGCTACCTTATGACCTTCATGGACGGAACTTAGGAGCGAAGTACTCGGGGAGTTCCTACTTCAGTAGCCCCAGGGTTCTCAAGACAGTCAAGACGGGAACCGTCGAGGGATAGACGATTTGGAACCTGGGTGATGCCGTCAACAAGGAAGTTGGGAGGCCTGCGCGTCATGTGTCCGCCTAACTGGAAAGAAAGATCGAATACGCCTTCCGCGAGAACTTTTAGTTCGAAAGCTGGGACGCTGCAGCCAAGGTTGCCGAGACTTGAGATGAGGAGGTGATACTCGGCAGCTTCCCGAGACATCCACGGCCGGCCGTTATGGACGTAATCAGGAGCTTGCACAGGATTGTGGTTGGGAGATCTGCAGGTACGGATGCTGTGTACCCAATGAGGTGGGATCGTGTAGCCAAGAGCGTGACTTCCTTGGCCCGGACTTCCGAGCGCTTGGAACTGGCTGCTATCCATCCTGGTTTCCTCAACATCGCGAGGCGTTCGACGACTGTGTGCAGGATCTGCAAGTGTGAACTCTTCGTAATTAATCTCTATCTCTATCTTTCAAAATCCCGAGTGATCCGTCGAATTGAAAGATAGCTCCCTGTCTTTATGTTTAGAACTTGGAACAAAATTCCTGTTGCTCGCTCCCAGTATCTTTTTCCTGAGGTGCCAAGACTGACTGTATTCGGAAGGTGACTTTTGGCCAAGGACGAAATCGCGCGGGGAGACGTTCACGGTGAGGGGTTCGGGCAACCACCAAGTCTTACATGCAGCTCAGAGTACAAACATCCCAGCCGCCAAGCAAACGCCCATCACAGACGATGAATATGTATGTTGAATTGAGTTTGGGGCTGCGCGCCACCGCATGGTTCACACCGGGCTGCAGTTGGTATTTCTATCCTTCACACTCCCACTCCTGTTTTCTGGAATCGACCATCGCCCAAAGTTGCAAGAGCGTCACCTGAAGTATCAGCCGTTGGACGTCGTCAATTCGAAGCTCCATTCTCTCGTTGAGGCGATCGTCATAATGCGCGGCACCATCTTCCTCGCGGGTCTCGCGGCTTCTGTCGCGGCGGAGGCCATTGCGCGCGATGCCTCCAAGCTCTTCACGTTGGAGATCGCGCCCGGCGAAACCGTCACTGTCACGGAGGAGGAGAAGTGGGAGATGATGGACGTACGTAGCCCCGAGCCTCTCGGTGCATGCCATGATTAACATTCCCAGAAACGAATCCACTTCTTCGACATCACGGAATGGCCCGACGCCCCTGCTGCATCGACCGCAGACTTCAGATTGGCCGCGGCACTCCCGTTCCCGACGGAAATGAACCAGACATGCCACGTCAACGCGCTCATCCCCAAGCTCGACAAGTCCCGCATGCAAGCCCATCTAGAGCGCTTCTCGGCCTTCCACAACAGGTACTACCTCTCCCGCACGGGTGTTGAGTCTGCGGAGTGGCTGTTCGGCCAGATCTCCGCCATCGTCGATGCCGCGGGACATCCTACCGCCAATGTCCGTTACGTGAGGCATACTGCTTGGTCGCAGCCCAGCATCATTGTCACGATCCCTGGCCAGAACCAACGCACCGTTGTGGTTGGCGCCCATCTGGACTCCGTGATCTCTGGGGATAGAGGGGCAGGACGTGCACCTGGAGCTGACGACAACGGCTCCGGCAGCGTGATGATTCTTGAGGTGCTGAGAGTCGTCTTGACGGACCCCCGGGTCGCGGCTGGAGAGTTGCTGAACACCGTTGAGTTCCACTGGTATGGCGCCGAAGAGGCCGGACTACTCGGGAGCCAGGATATCTTCACGCAATATAACGCCAGCCGCCGCCAGGTTGTTGCCATGCTGAACCAGGACATGGTTGGATACGTTGGCCGAGATGGAATCGAGCGATTCGGTGTCGTCACGGATTGGGTTGATCTGGATCAGGTCGAGTTTATGAAGCGGGTGATTGATGCGGTGAGTCTATCGAGTTAGACTTGCGGAGACGAAGGACTAATGATGTGCAGTACACCGACATCCCGTACGAGGAGACTGTCTGTGGATATGCTTGCTCCGATCATGCGTCGGCGAACCGCAACGGATATCCGTCCTCCTTCATCTTTGAGGCGCCGTTTGGAAATCACAACCCATACATTCATACCCCCAACGATACCATCGAGCACGTCTCATTCGATCACGCAATTCAGCATGCGAAGATGACAACGGGATTCGTCTTCGAATTGGCTTACTGGCCTTTTGCGTAACATGGGGAGAGTCCTCCACCATAAAACAGGGTCTGTAGCAGGGGGTGTTCAGCATGCGCTTTGATCCGCATCTCTGGCAGTTGGCTTCAACCATAATGTAGATACTAGCTACGTAGTACTTTCACTAGCGTCGACAATAATCAAATAAGCTTTCAGTCGGAAGTCATACTAGTGTGATCAATGTTCATAGTTGCTCGTTAACATGAAAAGCTCCCCAAAAATAAGAAATATTAACTATTGGAAGATCGATTTCCGGTCCTTGCCAAATGCGAATACTTGCGTCAGTTCACTGGCACCATCTCAAAGCGCGGTGGCGAAAGGTTGGAATCATCCATCGCTTCGTCTGAAAGATTCGTCAAACTTTTTTCACCTCATCACGTATAATTTCTGCACGTCTTAATCTGTCACGGAAGGTCATCGCATCTCAATTTGGTTGGGCTTCAGCAGTATGACAGCCATGCCAACAAGATGTACTCCGCTCTTCCACAAGACTCAAGCCTTCTAAGCCTTCAAAAAGAGGGCATCCTCAAGTGTCTCTACAGCCTCCCTCTTATCCATGGAACGGCACTGCGCGTACGGGTTATCGCAGTTGATGCAGCACCTCTTGGCTGGCCACTCAGCATGGTCCTCATCACGGCGCTTGGATCCACACGTCTGCCCTCCGGGCCCCTTACCGCTGCAGTTGGTGCAAGGATTCGTGCAACTGATGCAGCAACGCTTCTCAGGGCCGAAGATGGCGTCGCCCTCGGTCTCGACGGCCTCGCGTTTGTCGTTGGGGTTGCAGGAGGCGTAGGGGTTGTCGCAGTTGATGCAGCACCGCTTGCTGAGCCAGCGGAACTGGAGATCATTGTCAGAATCTCACTGCGTTTGTAGAATACATGGCTCTGAGCTGATTACGCACGTCGTTTTGTTCGCGAGCCTGGAGGTCAGCAGGGGTGGGCTCCGTGGGGCTGGCAAGAGTGGAAGTCAAGGTGATGAGACCGAGAAGGGCGGCGGAAAACAACTTCATTGTGTTGAATTGAATGTTACTGTTGAAATAGGATGTTCAATGTGTTCTAATGTCTACTTACGAGGAGACTTCGCCGTCCTTTTATACTTGGGGAAGACCGTTCCCTCATTCTTCGGGAGTCTCTTCCGAGGATTGTTGTCGATGGACCCGGAGGAGACCGTGTCGCTGTATTGCCCCAGTTGCTAGCATCCACCATGGGATAGGATCCTCAGGGGAGCAACTGAGCATTCCATTCATTGAATATGAGCCGCTTGATTGATCAGATAAGATGGTGATCTTTTAAGGTTTGCCCACTACTTTGTCATGGTAATCCACCCCCACCCTTCCGTTATTACCCTCCAAGCGTACCTTAGACGTCTAAGGCTTGGTTCACTGTATCCAGGCATTTGGTAACGATCATTGTCTTCTATGGTCTGACCTGTCGCGATGTTTACCAGATGGCTTTCCGCGAGACAGACCTATTCATGATGATTGCGTCATATTTTCGGCTCGTGGCTTTCTGAGCATCTTGTTACAGTCAAGCAGCAACAAAACGTATGGTTATTGCTTGTGGAAGCACTTCTAAAGATAGTGGAGGCTACCTTAGGTTTAAGAGTTAGCAATTCGCTATCGGAAGCTATCTCCTCCACTTTACCGAACAAGTCCTTCGGTAAAGTTAACTCAAACTCTCTCCGAAGAGTATTCCTCGCTGAAAGCACGGACTCGACTACTACCAAGCTATCTCTTGGTAACGATGAAGCTCCTACCCGCGATCCACGCAGATCCACCGCAATTGGACGATTCTCAGTCCGTACGGTCGGGAGATTAGTGAACATAGATCTCAACCCGACTTTAAATGACCAGGCAACTGTTGCTTGGATTCATCAGATGAGGCGAGTGAGAATTCCGACAGCTGCTGTGAATCGAGTTGTCTCTGAATAGATACGATCGGAATAGCTCTCCGGTTGTTCAACGTGAACCATGTGTGACGCTCCTGGAATGACTAGGTACCCACTTGATATTTGGCAACCTCCCATAAATAGGCGTGATTGTCGCTGATGTAGTCCCATCCTGGTCACTGCTTACTATCAGAACCGAAGTTTGAATCAAGGTATAGTCGTTGGATACATCGAAGTCTGTAATCAGAAGTTTGTCAGCTGGCTGGCACCATGGCCGAGAGTACTGGAGACTAACCCCTCATGCTTCCGGCGTCGCTCCAGTCGTTGGGGCCATTGGTGGTAAGGAGTACAGTGTCATCCTTTTTGATCCAGTCGAGGCTCTCCTGCAGCTCGGGAGGGAAAGTTCTCTTCATCAGAGTCGTGAGTCTCTCAAGCTCGTCCATTGCTTGGTCAACCTCGGGACTGACCTGGATGCTTCCCAGGCCATAACCTTCGAGCAACGCGGCTTGGGTGGAAGGAAAAGCCGATATCCAACCCCTCGCTGCACTTTTCCATAGAACCATACTCGCAGGATCGATTCCCAGCACCAATTCCGAAGTCCGTTGGGCTGACATGTTGCGACGTATATCTCAAGGCAAGCATGGCACCCCAGCTGTGCCCATACAGCGAGACGCCCCCCTCGAGATCCGATTTAACCACTAGTTTTTGTAGTTCGGAATTAAATAATTCCACAGTCTAGAAGGCTTCATCTAGCCTCTTCTCTCGGACGTGGGTGCTATTGTCGTTCCCAATTTGGTCGTAGAAGATGACGGGCGTCGTAGTCTTACAAGCCAACAGTTCAAAAATAGGTTTCAGGTAGTGATGAGTGTAACCAGGCCCTCTGTGGAGCACAACAAAAGGCACATGCTGGCTTTTCTTGTCACCAACGATCTCGTACCAGGTTTGAGAATAAAAGCCACGGGGAAATGACTCGCGATGGAAAGGAATGAAGCCATCCACAACCTGCATCTTGGATATTTTTCAAATAATACGTCCTACAAAATAATCTCTGACGAAGTACATACTTTGAAAAATGCACGAACTAGGAGCTCTTGTTAACTTGTGAGCTACGAGTACAGTCGATTGCTTCGCTAAGTGACCAAGAAAGGAAAGTTTGGGTTCCACGCGATAACATACGTACAAAGATAAGCAGCCGTCATGAGAAACACGTACTACACATGGCTCAGGCTGTGTATCCGAAAATCCGCAGTCCTCTTTCTTCGCCCGGCACATTGATCGGAGCAATCGGTAATGGAGAAGTGTACGGGGATTCCTCCGCGTGAAGCGCAGCCTCCGGCATCCGTGTTTTCGGTAGTGAGCCCCGGATCGCGGGCTCTCGGGCCCCCGATTGAACAAATTCCGCACCCCGGGGCCAAAAGATCTTTGGTCATTCAGCTGGTCAAGGCATTCTCTGACACGAATACGACGAGCAATGCAATTTCGCTTGTTGAGCGACTCTTTTTCGGCCAATGAAATTGTTCGTTTAACAAACACTTGGCAAACACCGAGGGAAAGAGCTAATGGGCCGATCCGGGAACGCAGCTTCCCGGACGCGCCAAAGTGGAGCCCTTTCCGCTCCGCGGACTGTACCTTCCAGTGCTCCTTCATTTTCTCAACGGTATTTGTACCCGACGACATCTCAGTAACATCCATCATTCATCCCACCGGTCACAGTAAGACTGCATAATCGTCAGGAATAACAAAAGTCATAACCACTACGACACCATCCAAAATGGACGCTTACGCCATCATCAACGCTACGATGCCTCTGCACCCGTACTTCCCCCTAGATGCCCCCTTGAAGGACTACGTCGAGAACAAGTTCGGCGCCCTGGCTCTCTGCAGCACCTTCGCAGCCGGGACAATTGCAATCCTCGCCCCGACGTACAACATTATCCGACGGACGAACCCGCGTCTCTCTAATGGCGAAGTTGCGACGGCGTTGTGGTTTGTCCTCTGTGGCTTTATCCACTTCTTCTTTGAAGGTCAGTTCCCCCCTTCTCAATACATGGTAGAGTAGAACTGACATGTCCACCAGGCTACTTTGCGTACAACCAATCGCACATGCCCCGCATGACCGACATCTTCGGCGAGCTCTGGAAAGAGTACTCCAAATCCGATTCGCGCTACCTTACCCAGGACTCCTTCGTGGTCTGTATGGAGTCCATCACCGCACTCTTCTGGGGCCCCATGTCCTTCGCTTGTGCCTACTTCATCGCCACCGACCACCCGCTCCGACACCCGTTCCAGATGATCATCAGCCTCGGACAGCTGTACGGCGACGTGCTCTACTACGCCACCTGCACCTTCGACAAGTTTGTCGAGAAGCTTGTGTACTGCCGCCCCGAGGACTACTATTTTTACTGCTACTACATCATGATGAACGCTTTCTGGATCGTCATCCCGTCGTTTTTGTTGGTCAAGAGCTCGGTTGAGGTGAAGAGGGCCTTTGCAGCGTTAAAGACGATCAAGAGTGGTGCGGACAAGAAGAAGCTCTGAGTTCAGCAGTGCCGTCATCGATCCCACCTGTTGGGATTCTGAGAGGCTGCTGTGGAGACAGAAGTCTTGGAGTGGTCATCATTATATTAGAAGATAGATAGGAGATGATCTATGGCGACGCGTACGCCTTTAATCCAGGTCTAATGGATGCAGTCTAGCCCATTCCCATCCAATCACTACCGCCGATGCGGCGATATCAAACACTTAAATCACTCTTACACATCGCCTTTCTTCCCTCCCTTCTTCTTCCGAATATCAACCCAACCCATGCCCCATCCCAGGATGAATACGCATCCTGACAGTGCAACACAAAGATAAAAAACCTCGCTGATGCTTTTCGAATACGCCATCACCACACCAGGTAGCTCGCTAGAGCTGACAACTTGCCTGAACCCTGTGCCTCCCGCAGCCAAGATTGTCTTGGCATCGACTGAAGGCGCGTACTTTTCCAGGTTCTTGCCCAGCCCTTCCGTGAAGATGAGCTGAGCAAAGGTGATGAAGACAGCGCCGCTCAGGGTTTGGACGAACACTAGTGTCGCCATTGAGACCGACAGCAACGAAGGTGGCAGGTTGGCTTGAATTGCGATAATGTGCTGGATATTGTCATTAGCTGGTCTCTTTCGGGGTGTCACAGATGATGCTTACCATTTGCATGCTGGAGCCACGGCCAATACCAAGAATGATCTGGTATCCGGTCCAAATACCAGTTGCCGTGGTAGGCACCCAAGTCGAGATGAGGCCGCTTCCAACTGCGGAGAAGCCAGCTCCGATGAAGACCCATGGGAGGTAGTACCCCATCCGCCCAACTACCCGTAAAGTCAGCATACGTCGTCTTCTGCTGTGATGACACGGACAACTTACCAAGAGCTCCGGATGTCACGGCAGAGATCAGCTGTGCCAGAATCGTAGGCAAGTAATCCACACCACCCTTAAATGGAGTCTCCCCCTTGACACTCTGGAAGTACATCGGCAGGTAGTAGCTTCCTACTATCGTGACACTCATGTTGATCCCACCCACTAGCGCGCTCGTGCAGACAATGCGCTTCTTGAGCATCCCCAGCGGGATCATCGCCTTTTCGTCGCCGACGTGGTACTCCCACAAGACGAACAGGATCGCCATAACACCAGAACCCACAAAGAGGCCAATGACGACGGAGGAGTTCCACGCGTAGTCGTTACCGCCGAACTGAAGAGCAAGGAGGAGCATGAGTGCCGAAGGGATGAACAGAACGCAGCCGGGCAGGTCGAGGTGGCGGGGGACTTCAAGCAGGGGAAGCGGAGCGGAGATTCTGTCGGGGATGTGGATAAGGGCGAGGAGAACTGCCACGACGCCGCCGATGGGGAGGTTGAGGTAGAAGCCTGCGTTCAAAGTGAGCAACTTGGATGTTGAATGTGGTAGGGGGCGGCTTACACCACCGCCAGGTAGAGTACTCCGTCAAGGCACCTCCAACAAGCGGTCCAATGACGAGTCCCATGTTCGCCAACCCGATCAAGATTCCGATGATCATAGGCCGCTTCGCCAAGGGCACCGAATTACCCACAATGGTCAACGCGCCGTTGTAGAGGCCTGCGGAGCCCATGCCTGACACAGCGCGCCCTACAATGAGCATGTTGGAAGATTTCGCGACGCCGCAGATGAGGGAGCCGAGTTCGAAAAGGAATAGGCAAGATAGATAAATCCATTTGGAGCGGAGGTGCGTGTAGAGCTTTCCGGCGAAGGGTTGGAGGGCGGCACTGGAGAAGTCAGAATGAGAGCCCAGGCACATCAGAACGGTGTAGATGACTTACCTGCACAGGTTGTATGCGGCACCATACCAGCCTACATCAGCGAGCGAGTTGAATGTCGTGGTGATTTGCGGTACAGCCTGAATAGGTGAGCAATCAACTTCTTTCGGCTGGGAAAATGAGAACTTACGGTGACAACGATGGACATATCCAGCAATATCAAAAACGTAGTCCCTGTCAACGCAGCAAGAACAAGCCATAGCTTGATGCCGGTGACATACTCCTCGTCGTTTGGCGCATCGTCGCCGCCATCTGCAGCTTCCTTGTCACCATCCATGACCCCTTCGTCAGCTGTCGTGCTCCCTCCGTCATCCCTCCTTGCATCTTTCTCCGCGACCTCGTCGTCAAAATCGTGCGGCAATATCTTTGTCGACTTCTTCTCGTTCAGCGACGTATCTGCAGCAAGACCGTATGTTGAGCTTTGCTCCTTGACGGAGCCGCGAAAGGCAAGCCGATCCATGTCGAAAGTCTCCAGAACCCGAGTCTAAAACAAAATTTAACCCTGCAGAACAGAAAAACACCAGTGACGGAGGACAAGAGATCGCCAAGCCAACACGGATACGATGCACAAGATATAAGCCTAACCTGCCTACGAGCTACTGCAAGGTCCTCCTACTCTGACTCCCAACTCCGCCCCAAACCCGGCCGCAACGCGAAAATGCAAACAAATCTCCAATTCGTTCTCGAACGGGCTAACATGGGAGCGGACAAACACCCACACCAATGCGCCGTCGTTCTTCCGCCCCAACGACCACATGGGGAGGCCCTAATTGACGTGCCGCATGCACCTGCGGGGTTCATCCTAACCCCGGCCTCTAGTCCAGCCCTGCAGCGCTGAACGATACCCCAACCCATCTGAACATCGGTCCATGGGTACCCATGGGCTTGGTTGGTTGGCGTGGTGGTGTGGGTGAGTCACGCACGCCATTGGCTCGACGGAACGCTGCTGGCTTACGAGATCTTTGGGACACCCAGATTTACGACCGGTGCAGCAACGACACAGCCGCTAGGCGTCAGGTTCTGGTCCTTAGCTCCGGTCTTTGTTGGCAATATCCGGGGTTGTTTTTGGTATGACTCTTTGTCTTGGAGGATCGAGCGACTGACTGAAAGATGGACGGGCGTAGCGAATGGGATTGAGACGCGGCTTTCGGGTGAATTCCGTCGGGTTAGCAAGCCTGATGTCTCACGCCCGCAACATGCAGCGGGATAAGATTGATTAGATCCAATAAGATAAAACAGAAGGGGACTTTTGTCCCCGGACAGTAATATCACATTTCCGAATTACTAACCCATGAATAACCCGATTCCACAATCCCGTAGTTATGTCCATGTCTCCGCCGCCGCCCCCAAAGCCGGCCCGTGGAGCGGCGCATGCGTCTCGTTTCCCAAATTCGATTAACCCGCCTCAACGCCCCCAAGTCCGTCCCGTCCCGCGTGTACTCATCCAAAAGTACCATGCATGCAAAATCCCAATTTCCTCCGTATCAAAAATCAAACGGCGTAAAAATGTCTGTAAACCACCGGTTGTCCATCAAATCCAGCCCAAACTGCCCCAGCTCCACCTCCCCGACCCCAGCCGGCGGCGGCACCCCCGCGCCAAGCACCGGCCCCACAGCAGCCGCCGCCGCCGCCGCCGTCGCGGGGTTCACAAACGGGCCGAGCGTGCTCTCCCAGTTCCCCCTCAGGCCGCGTATCGTCTTGACGGCTTTCGCGAACGCGTTGCCCTCCTCGACGTCGATGTTAAGCCCGGCCTCGCTGCAGACGCGCATGAAGCGGTCGCCGACCTCGTCGAGGGTGGCGAGCAGGTCGATGGTATTGCGGACGCTGGTGCGGTCCCAGACGGGGTCCTCGAGGACGGTGAGGCGGTAGAGGGCGATGACGCACTGCGAGAGCTGCGCGAAGAAGGTGAAGGGGATGGCGTAGTAGGCGGCGGGCGGGAGGGTGAAGAAGTGCTCGAACCAGGCTTTCACGGCGTGCAGGCAGGCGTAGAGGATGTCGAGGCGCGCGACGTCCGGGAGGTTGGCGGGGACGCAGGCGTTTGTCTTGGAGGAGAGGGCGATTTCTTGGATGGAGAGCTCGGTGCAGTGGAGCTGGGAGATGATTGTGTCTGGGTGGGTTGGGCGTTAGTCGACAGGGGAAAGGGGCAAAGGGGATGTGAAGGGGAGGAGGGGGTGCTAACCTGAGCTCTGGAGTGCGGTGGGAAGGTTCTGAAGAATCTTTTGAAGTTGGCTCTGGAGGAGTTTGACGTACATTGACGGCGGTGTGCGGGAGCCGTCTGTCGCGTCGTAGGTTACCTCGGGCCGCCATGATAGACGGGCTGCTTCTTCCTTCAGCAGCTGCATCCTGACGAGCGCGACGAGGGCCTGGTCGGAGGGGACTGTGACATGACTGTCGAGGATTTGGAGGCACTCGTCCATGTGTGGCGTCCAGCGCAGGGGGTCCATCTTGCCAAGGAAGCTGGCGACGCTGTGTTTCTGGTAAGCATAATCACGAGGAGAGATGTACAAGGGATGCGTACTTGGATGTGATCATGTAGCACGCGAGAACAGCCCTCCGCTGCTCCATCGTGCGAGGCTGTTGGTTCTTGATAAAGAGGCTGGCTGGCGTCGTGATCCCGTTCTTCTCCCTATCGGCCCGTTCTTGCGCGGCTTTCCAGCAGAGGAAGGGGTTCATCCCGTCGACGGGGTCCTTGGACAGGCCCAGGTCGAAGACGAGGCCGATGGCAATCTGGCAGAACAGGCACATGAAAGGTTTGTTACCCAGTTGGTGATTCGCCCTGTCATACGTCAGCAACGGTCAATCTTCATGACGGGCATGATACTCACCACCCCAAGACGACCAACAACCCAAGCAAGTAGTCAATACTCCTCTCGTTCTCAACGAGCAGCTTCTGCCCCACAATCTGCCTCACCCGCGTCCCCAGCGCAAGCTGCTGGCTCGCCACCCTCGACGCGACCGTCATGATGCAGATCCACAGGAACGGCTTCTCCGACCTGAGCTCCCGCGCCGTCATCGTCGGCCGGAAGTGCAAAAACGGAAAATACCGCAGATTCTGGCCCCGGAACTGCTCGAACAGCGCCTCCGCCTCGTCCGGCGACGGCAGGAAATCGTCCCCGTCGCCGTACCCCGTCCCCTCGGGACTCGCCGTCTGCGCCGGCGTCGGCAGCGACGTACCCCTCGCTGCCCCAGCGGCTCCGGCTCCAGCTCCAGTTCCGGCGCCGTCTTCCCTGCCGCCGCGCTCGCCATACCTCCCCGGCACATCCGCCGCAGCCGAAGCAGAGGCCTCGTCCTGGCTACTCGACGACGCAGACGCGGCACCTCCCACCGGGCCGCCGCCTCCCCCACCGCCGCCGACGACGCCGGAGACGTTGGCCATGTCAACGAGCTCCGGCCGCCCGCCAGACTGCCGCAGCAGGGTCACCAGCCCGTCCAGCTTCTCCTCAAGCTGCGCCGTCCGGCTCGAGGGCGGCTTCTTGCTGCGCTTGCGCTGCGGGTTGGACGGCTGGCACGTCTTGCTGAGCCGGTGGCACCGCTCGCAGGCGCCGCCCGCGGGGCGGAGGATGCATTTGCACTTTGCGCGGGAGCAGTTGGTGCACGCGCGGCCGTACGGCGCGGCGATGCCCCCTCCCCCTCCCCCTCCGCCCCCGGCCGGATGGGGCCCGGCGTCGCCGTGAATATCCCCCGTCGGCATCCGGGATTGGGTGTTGCTAGGTGGTTTTTTTCCTTTTTGACCCTGTCTATCGGGATGTGGTAAGCGGGCCGGGTATGCCGTTACAACCCCCCCAGGTCAGGTCCTCCGCGGGATGAAATGTCCCCGGCGGCAGGTTTGCGGTGTTGAGCCCAAAAGCCGGATCGCTGTTCGCTCAGAGGCCAAGCTTTGTGGCCGCAGGAGAAGGGAAGGGGTGTTACCTCCAAACAAAACACACGGTCGAAAGCCGATTGTCGAAGATACCAAACACTCTTTTCGCCAAGCGTCACCACAATGGAAAACCGGGCTTCAGATTCGTTCCACAAATGCCGCTCATTACACCCTTCCTGTCGAGGGCGCGCTTCTGCAGGAGAGGGAAAAAGGGGAATGGTGGGAATGAACAGAGGTGAGGAATCGCCAGAACAATGAACGCAGAGGGAAAGCGCGAATTCCGCCGGGGTTGGGGGGTGGTCTCGAGGGATGTTTTGACGCATATGTAACGTGGACAGGCGGACTTGAACGAGAACGAGGCCAACCCCGTCCGGCAGGATTAGTGATGACCGACTTTTTTCGCAGTGGGCTGGTGCTTGGCTTGGGGGCGCACAGATGCAGACCGGGAATAGAATTATGCCGAAGTCCGAACTCCTGGTCAGCTAGCTGCACTTGAAAGGGCGATGGTTTTGCTAATGTCGACCTCATTTGGAAATGCTGGACGAAGGGGGACGACAATGAAACAAATGTCGAATTTACTCTGTACAGAGACACGCTTGCTTCTTAGCATACACAGGTAAGCCCTGCCAAGGTGGCAGGTGTGTTCCTGCGAGAGCGCAGACAGGCTTCAGCAATATTTCGCATCACGTCGCAGAGAGCAGCTTACGAGACAGCATGTGCCACAAACGTTGTACGATTAAAAGTTATCAAGCAATGTTCCTAAACGCCGTCTGCCCTGGTTTGGTAGAATGGGCACCATGTGGCAAAATAGCCTAGCCCCCCCTTTGGATATTCCACGCATTGCATCAAAAACGAACGTCAACGTCTCCGTAGAGCTGGTCAGTCGTGACCGTTGACCGACCTCCAACGCCAGAGCCAAGCTTCAATTACTCTACACCAGAGCCGCGCTCATCCACTGTTCAGTGGGAGTGGGAGAGATGAGGCCCTTCTTGCCAACGCCTCCCAGTTCGTGTACCACCCCAGGCCGTAGCAAGATGGTCCCAATATGGACACGGCACCGTAATCATGCCGAAATTTCAGTCGCAGGGTATAGTCGTACTGTACAGTTGCCGGTCCGAAAACATGTTTGAAAAGTTGCACCGATTGTTCGAAAAGACTTATTCCCACCATGAGGTCTGAGATTCAGCACTTAAACACCGCCGCCCATGAAGGCAGCAAGGTCGTCCAGCTCCAACAGCTGGCGTTCGAATGCGGAGCAGAGCTCGCTCGCCGTCATATCCTGAGGCACAGGAACAGAAGGCTCGGCGCTGGGGGCAGTGCCGTTGCCAATGGGAGGCTGAGGAACAGCCTCGGGAGAAGCCTTGACCTCCGGCTGCTGGGGTGGGGGGCTGACGGAAGCCGGGGTTCCGGAGACGGAACCACCGTTGATAGTCGCAACACCGGGGCGGCGGGGTTGAGGGGCAGGGGGCTCGCTGTCACGGCCGCTCTCGCTGACGGGAGCGGTGCCAATGTTGACGGAAGCCGGCTGGGGCTGGGGAACAGCCTGGTCATAGTCCATGGCGTCGGGGTTGGTGTCGGCGTTGCTGGCGGCTTCGTCCTTGACAGAGGCCTGGTCGGCGACGGGCGGGTTGGCAGGAGGAGGAACGGAGGTGCGGGCAGCGGGGCTGCTGGAACCCGCGTCATTGCCCAGGACACGGTGCATGACGGCGAGGTGCCTGAGCCAAGAGCTAATCAGCGGCCAGGTGTCGACGCCGTCTTGCATGAAATGAAGACCGTCGCGCACAATGTGTCCAGCGGTCTCCACGGCGTTATTCGGGGTGAGGCCCTTCAATGACAGGTACGCGACCGTGGCGCTGGCGGTGAAGGAAGAGAACAGCATGAAAATGGGGAAGCAGATGATGCCATCCTTGTCGGAGCCATTCTCTAATGCTGTCAGCATGGCGATAGTGCTGTGGCACGAGGTGAACAGCCTGTCAATGATCTCGTGGCACTGGGGCGACAGGCGCCAGCTCTCAACATTGAAGCCGGGTGCTGTGACGTACTGCAGCAGGCGGCGACGGTTGATGAAGATGGACGCGCAGTGGAGCATGCAGTGAAGCATGGCGTAGGTGAATCCAGATCCCATCGTGATATGAAGGTTGATCTGCCCGGGCTTGTCCACGTACTGCATGGACAAAGAGTTTCTGAGACGCTCAATCTCGTTCATGAGACCAGTGCAGACACCATCGTTAAAGGTCTCAGTAGTGGTGGTCATGAGCATGTGGACAACATCGCGCCAGATGCGGGTAGCGAGGACAATCTGGCCAAACTCGCCAATGTCATCGACGCGGGTGCCGGCAGGCAGACGCGACGGGTCCGTCAGGTTGATGGTCTGGACAAAGACGGCGTTGCCGAAAGCGAAGTTCATGTCAGAGCACGGCAGCGAGACATCGTTCGTGTCGTTGGTGGAGAGAGCCGGATGACGGCCAGGCGTGCTGGTAAGCAGGCAGTCGAGAATGTACAGCAACCAGAGAACGCGACGGAAAGATTCCTCCTGGAGGAAACGGTCGGCCTCACTGACGGCAGCATGGTGACTGTGCAAGATGCGGTACATCTGGACCATGCGGCTAGCTTGGCCGAGGTAGATGTAGGCGCGCACGGCATTGCGGGAGCCCCATTCGTGAATGATGATGAGGCAAATGGCTTGAATCTCCGCGAGACTCGGGGTGTCCAGGTTCTGGTTGATGATACCCATCGCCTTGGCGGCGAAGTGCTCGGCGGCACCGGTTGCGCCGGACTGACCTCCATAGCGGCGAATCAAGTTCGGAGAGCTCCTATTACAACGAGTTAGCGGGGCCAGCCCGCTGAATCCACTGAGCGGCACGACACTGAGTCGGCCGAAAGTCTAAAAAAGTGCTGAAGGACGCTTCGGGCCAAGTCCGGACATTTGGGGCTTAGCGAGCCGACACAACACACCCGACCGGAGGGCCGCGCCACCCACAAAATTTCGGACATTGCGGGGGAGGTGGTGAAACACACAAGGGCAGGGAGGAGATGAGGATCGGGAACAGCTGCAAAACAGCCCTTGAGGTGGTCGGAGTAGGTTGATGGGGAGACGTACCGGGCAGCACAGGTCAACAGCGCGTAAATGAGGGCCGGGTCGAGCGAAGCGTTCTTGAGTTGCTGGATGAACGAAGGCTTGTGGAAGGCAACACAAGCCGGGTAGGTCTTGGAAATGACGCGCTCGCATTCCTGGATGAGCTCGGGGGTGAGCCTGATTGTAGAGTTATGTCAGCATTCCTGTTTGTCTTCATTTGTTTCTCGGGGTAGACGCGACCCGAGGCAAGGCAGAAAAGACACAGTGGGAGGAAAAGCCGGCACGAGGCCCGGATGTGTGGGGATCAGTGGCCAGGGTGGAGAGGATCGGGATACGACTCGGGAAATGAGGATGCGATGGCGCACGAAAAAGGGCTGTGGAGGCAAGGGGATGGGGGCAGAAAGCTAAACAGCGGCTCCGCGGCGACGCTAGCGGAGGTGGAAGATGCCGCCGGCGGTTGGAGATGACGGCCGCCTTCGGGAGATCGAGGGCAAGGCAGAGCGATCTTGGGGTCTCGGGGGTGCCCAGCGCAAAGCCAAAGACTCCTCACTTCGGGCAGAAAGGGGGAACAAGCGTGTGTGAAATGTGTGTGATGAGAAGGGGGACAAGCCACCGCGCCCAGGCCGCATGCAGAAGGGGCCGAGCTCCCTCCCTGTCGGCGGTGATGGGCGGCGACACAGCCGATGACCAGAATAGAACGCCGGTGCACACGGGGCGCGGCAGCTGATTCTCGGGGGGAGAAGGGGAGTGTGAACGGGGCAGCGATGGGCAAGGAAAGAAAGGGAGATGATGAGACTGCTGCTGGGGAGCAGAACGATGAGAATGAAGTGCGACTTACTTCTCGGGCGGCTGAATGTGCCTAGAGGCAGCGGAGGCCGGGTTGGCGGCGCGCGCATCGCCGGCCGGGACCGAGGCAGGCAGGCTCTCGCGGGCAGGGCGATGGGCGGTGGTATGGCGAGCAGGCGACTGGCCGTGGTGATGTGCCATGGACTCGGAGGGCAGATAGCATTCGTGCATGCCCTTGGCGCAGTTCTTGCATGGCGCGCGGCCATTCTCGTAGACGCACTTGGTCTTGCCTTTGCGGCAGCGCACACAGGCACCGCCGGCCCTGAGGGCGGTAGACCGCACAACACCTGTCGACATTGCGGGTGATGTGATGATGCTGGAAAGACGCGACGATGTTTGTCGATGTGGTGATCAAGTGTCGCAGAGATGGAAGAAGTGGTTTGCGACAGGACGGTACAGCTTGGGGTTGGATGACGAGTCCGGAGTCGCGTCGGTGTTGCGGGATTGTGCGCGCGACGCGATCAAAGCAGACGGTGCTTGCGGCAGCGAGAGTGTACTGTGCTGGATGCGACGATGAGAGCAGCGACAGCGACCGTGATGGATGACGGCGGTGTCGGGATGAGTTGCAAGGTGTCCCGGAGGAGTTGCAACAGATGAGGTTGGATGGACAGAGGAGAAAAGGAGGAAGAGATCGGAGGGGGAAGGGGAGCGGGAGGTGGTGTGTTTTGTTGAGGGGCGGGCTCCGGAAGAGAAGAGAGTTTTGGGGCCGGGTGACGCAGAGAAAAGACGACCCGTCGCGCCGAGATTATGGAGCCCCAAGGTGAAGGGTGCCAGCGGTGGCAGCGGTGGCTCCAGAGGCGACACGGTGCCTAGGGGGGCGGGGGCGGGCGGCGATGGGCGTGTACCACGCGCAGGTGCCGGATCGAAATGATGCGGACGAGCAGACGTCTCCGGAGCGGCGTCGGAGCAGACCGATGATGAATCTCAAGAGGATGCACGAAGAGGGATGCAGATTTTTTTCGTTGGCGATGGTGAATGATCGAAGAGGGAGAATCGGAGGAGGAGGAAGGACACGGGCGGCCGCGATTTCTCGGTGGTGGGCGAAAAATCCGGGCGGTGGTTTTGGTGCCCGTTTCGGTGGAGGGAGCTTGGGGGGGGTGTGGAGGAAGGAGGAGGGACAGGAAAGAAAAAGAGAGAGACAGAGAAAGAGGCACGGAGGTACAAGGGTACAAAGGGGATGTACCTTTTTATTTGTGCGCGGTTGACTGACGGGAGAGAAAGAGTGAAGGCAAAGGCAAGGCCAGGCCAGGCCAGCCAGGCAGGGTCGGTACCTTCCTGCCCCAAACTCCAAAGGAAAGCCAAAAGGTAGGGCAGGAGTGGGCGGCCGGGGGAAATAATGAACGGGACGGGGACAAAAGAAGGAAAGAGCCCTTTAGAGTGTTAGATTGAGAGTATGAAGCGGACACAATGCACTGAAGAATTATGATGGTTCTATTTCTACAGAGCCCCCTACTCCCGTCTGATGCGAATTCTGATGCTGGTTCTGATGCACAGTCGTCCGTCTCCCGCCCGCCTGCTGTTGATGGCAATCCCCCCAAGGCCAGGGCACTTCAGTTGTGCCTCAGGGCTGGGCATGCGCGGCGCTGTCGGGTGCGGGTGTCGTCGGCGGGTCTGGGGGTGTGTGCCGAAAGAACAAGTGGAAATGGACGGAAGAAACGAGGCGGACCACCAGGAGAAGGAGCGAGGACGGGACCACCACAACCACCACCACCACACACAACGGCAGGCGCAATAAAGAAAATGAAAAAAGCCGGCAGCGACGAGAACCCTGGGTACCTACGGTCTACCTCATCAGTGAGTCGGGCAGGAGGGGAAGGGGAGGGGGAAGGGGAAGGGAAGGAGAAGGGGGAGCGACGGGGCCAGGCAGACCTCACCTGTGTCGAGGTGGAAGTTTGGGCAAGTCACTTCCTCCTCTCCACCGTCCTGCCGTCACTTGCCCTGAGGCTTTACGGGCGGATCGGCTGGCGGTGCCGGAGCTGAATGAGGAGGTACGGAGGGAAACCAGGAGCCAGCGTATCCACTCTGCCTGCTGAGCGCCTGCTTTTTGCCTTGAACTCGGTGCCCTCCACGGTAGTGCTGCGAAGTACATATACCTTCACTTAACTTCAGATTTACCACATGGCAGAAGTATCAGTACGCGAAGGACCGCATACCGGGATACCTCCTGCCCCTCGCAATGCTGGCTGCTCGTTCGTACCTGCCGCAGCGCGTGTGCGCGCCTGCCTGACACTCTCTGGGGAAGGAACCTGGAAGCACCCAGATATGCGCGGCAAGACGCACCTGCCTTCAAGATTCCTGCTGCCTTTAGATATTTACCAGCCTGGTTGAAAAGCACGGCACATACATCGTCCACATCCAAATATCGTGAGAGTTCATCAAATACAGCAGAGTCTGCTGCTTTTCATCTACTATCACCACCACCACCACCACCAATGAGGCCTCTGCCTAACGACGGCTGAAGAGTGAAGGCCTGCGACTACAGTGCGACACAGTGTGGCCGGCAGAGCTCCCCGACACATCTCGTGTCTCGCATCCATCCGTCCTCTGCCTTACCCACCGCCGCCGACCGACGCCTCCCGTTTGCGAGAGACTGCGATGCGCGCGGGACAATCACTCCATCCTCTGCTGTCGCTGGTCCTATTTCGCCTCTCTAGGGTGCCTGCTATTGTTGTCTACAGGGCATGCGATGCCCTTCAATCTGGGTCTCTCTCACTAAACATTCCCTCAGAAAGAACCTCCGCCGCCGCATTCTGCGAATCTCCGAGGCAATATCAGTCGGACCCGACCGGCAGCGCCTGTCACCAGCCTGCGACGCCCCGGGCCCGCCGATTGCTACAGCACTTTTCACCTCGGCACCACAGAGTCACGAACCCTGACATGCCCGCCGCGCACCGGGCTTTGGCCCACCTAACGACATCAGAAGCGCGGACTGAGCGATCGGGCCATTCCACTTCTTTTGACTCTCTTGCAACGCAAACCACCGACTGGAACGACTCGACAACATTGGTCAGATTGTCCATGACATGGGGGCGTGGACGACAAACGCCGTCGGGCGGGCCTAGAATGGCCGCGACCCCCCTGGTTTTCCCCCTTCTCTCTCGGCCACGGTGCGCCCCTTCACCCTGGGAGTCCCTCCGTCTCCCGCCTTGAACAGCACAAGCTTTGCTCCATACGCGCTGCCGTCGCCCGTTATTGCCCTGAAGATTCCGCGGAATGCCCTGCTGCAACGCCCGCGGCAACACGTCCTGGGGCTTGCCTGTCTGTCCTTTCTTGTTCAGGATCAACACGGCGCCAACCTTTGCCGGAAGGGCGCCTTCATATCTCACTTTCAGTGGGACGGCACGGCCTGGTGACCTGAAGAGACGCCCTTCGCCCGTGCCTATCGACTTTCAATCGCGGCGCGGCCTACCGACCGAAGATCAAGGGGAGCCGGATTTCGTGCAACAACGGGTATCACGCCTCACGTCACCAATCCCCTTTTTCTGGTAGGGACGTCCTGCAGTCTGCTGAGGCGCCGTCCGCTGATACGACGAGCAAAAGCGTGGCTATACATAATATGCATGCTTAGTACACCAAGTGTGCTTTCATCTAGGGCGGGGCCGGTAGCTGCCAGCTGGGCCTCCTCCGGCAACAATGGCACTGGTCGGACCGTGGCCTCCATTCTGTCCGTCGCCAGCCCGTTTGAGCCGTGGCTGCTTCAACAGATTTGCGCATCATTCCAGGGACGCTGGTGACAATCAAGTCGATCTCCCATCATCTGCAACACGGATGCCCAGGACCGTTCTGGACTGGGAAAACTGGTATGCTGTTGAGTACCAGGCTGCTCGCGCAATGCTATTGTTGCCCCGCTCAAGTCAACATCCGAATGCGCCCGGCATCCGCAGACCTCATTGCTGGGCGCAAGCTACCTACAGCGCCGTATGGCTCCTTGACTGCTATTTCATCAGGCTCTTCAGTGAACCTTCCGCCTGGCATCAGCTTGAAACAGCACTATTCAAGCGGCTCGGCAGGTTAATTCGAGAGGTAAGCCAGCGCGGTGCCCGATATAACCCACGGCAAACACTGCCGTCCAGTCCGGCCAGCTAGGCACATTGTTCCGCCTTCGCTCCGGGGGCACCCACCCTTTCCCCTCACCCAATTTTCGAAAATGGAGCAAGAATCCCGAGAGCGTTCAGCGCCATCTCGTTCCGGTGACGCGCCAAATTTCTCTTTAATCAAACTCGCGCTGCCCCGGGCCTGGGCCTTTGCTTTACCCGCCCGTGCTGAGAGCGGACTCGCGCATTGCGACCCACCCCGGCCGTCCATCGCAAGCACGCAACTGATTCTCGCGAGATTCATCATGTACGGCTACCCTCACGGCAGATTCAATACAAGTCTCAGACCAAAACTGGTTCGATTTCTTGCAGAAGGGTGCATCAACCTGCTGTTACCCTCACGAAAGCGAACCTGCCGCCAATCGCGAGGCCGTCGCCGTGCAGGAGGTATCGGAAAGTGGGAACACCGGCGACATCAACCTGGAGCGCTCGGCTCGCTGCCCTCGGAGCAGCCCCTGCGCACTGTCGCCCGTCGAATAGGGGGCCAAGCCGAGTGTGCCGCTGTTGCAACCCCCAGAAAACCCAAAGCTCCCGCAGACAAGCTTCAGCTTGTGTCCGCGCTGTAGGGCTCGGTGCTTACAGCGTACTCTAGGGCTGCTGGCACGCTGGCTCAGCTGTCACCGGTCAACGTAGCTGAGTAGAGAAGGCAGCAAAACGAAGACAGTGGACGGTTGAGAAAAGGAAAGAATCGACACAGCAGGGCCGAATACGCTGCCATGACTGTTACTCCGGGTCATCCAGCTGGTTGGGACGCCCCATATGCGTGCGTCCTCCTGCTTGGGGCCTCGCGACGTTACTCTTTTTTCGGCCGGGAGATGTCTGGCGTCGTATCCCACGATGCGGGACATCTGATGTCTTGCCCGGCGACCGAACAAAAGCCTATTGGAGATGAACTCGGCAGATGTAGAGGTAAGGGGCTTCCGGATACTGGCCCTTCTTTAACGTATCACCTGTTTTATTCCGAGTTCATCCTCGGCTGGCGAGAATCGCGACAATTATCATCGGACCGCCTTGCTCCAACATCTGGGGCCATGTTATTCTTGGCGGCGCGCTTCGTTCGTGCGATTTCGGACATGTACCTTCGCTTCCGCCCTCCGAAGAAAATTGTTTCTTCTGGGGCAGCTGCCGTAGCACTCCCGGCAACTTGGCCAATGCGGTCGCTTCCCTCCACCAGCCGCGCCGACCCGGGGGCGTGCCAGTGCGGTTCGTTCAGCCCATTTCAACGCAGCGGTCCGCGGCACAAACAAAACGAGTGAGATTTGATGAGCACTTCCGCAGCCTCATCTGAAACCCAACATCCGACATGGTGCACTGAGTTGTATGACCTGCTCGGGCGTCCCCCAGTGTTCACTCAGAAACGGACAACAGTTCCATCGGCCACCCGTCCGCATGTTCTGGATACCCAAAGCCGTGGACGTGCCGACGGAGGCGCCAGCGACCGGAGCAGCCCACCGTCATGCCATTGGGGGGCGTTCAGCGCTGCAGTGCGCTATTTGCAAACGCCTGTTGGTCCCCAGGCGGTCAAGACCCGGGCCTGGGTGGGCTGGAGCAGGTCACCGTCAACCGCATGTCCGTAGGGAACCGTAAGCTGATGGTCGCTGACGACGCCACGCTTCCTCGCTCCGTCTTTCCCGGAGGTAGCGTCCACTTTTCCCTGCCCCTGTTGGCCCCCATACGGAAGCTCTGCTCAGAGGCAGAGCGCCCGGAGTTGATGTCATTTTCCAACACACCTCCGCCTTGGTCTCGCTCTTCTGCCCCGTATTGTCTTGGTTGATATGCACGTAGCCCCGGCGCGTAATCCTCCTTGGCATTCACGGACGTGGTATCACGGGATTTGCCCGGCACTCACTCGGCGGTACCTCCAGGCTCTCCCAGTCTCGCGGGATAGCGTCTTCTCCTCATGGAAGCTCACTGGCTTCTCATCACTGATCAGAGGCCTGAAAACTGAAGGTCGTCGGAACGGAAGCAACATTCACTGCTAAATGAATCGCCCGGGTCCTTGCGGGCGGGCGCCCGAGGTATGCGCATGTCCTCGGAATTGCGCCGACCCCGCCCTGTGCAGATCTGCTAGAATCACTACCAAAAGTGGTGAATGGGAATCAAACCAGCCGAAACGATGGCATTTCTCACGCGACCGGCGATCAGTGCACCGACCAAGCCCTGGGTGGTGTTTTGGCCTTGTGGCCTTGCGGCGTCGTGGTTTATGTGGGCCACTCCGGAATCGCTTCCGCCGGTTTCCGGAACACCGGTGCGGGCACGGTCCACTCGGTGAGGCCTCGATCCCGCCCAGCCACTCGCAACCAGCAATCAGGCTCATTCAAGGCCGCGGCGGCTCATGTTTGGCAACGTGATTTGCATGCGTGACGCCCTGCAGCATCTCATGTTTTTTGGCAATTGCTCCAGGGACACGGCGAAGCAAGATCTATCTTGGCCATCTGCCGAAAATGGCAACCAAAATTACACAGCATACGGCCGAACAAACGGGCGACACCATCTCCAAGACTCTGTGCCTTGGAACCCCGCCCAACATCGAAGGCCGTATCCGACCGGATACCTTGCGGCGGACTTTCCTACCCACCTCCCTCGGAGTTTGGACGGCATTCTCACTTTCCCACCCCTGCAATTCGACTTCTCTAACGGGTGTGGCACTCGGCTGATCTGTGACGTGTAGAGTGGTTCTGTCCCCCGCAACTTTGATTACCTCCCACGGCGGCGCCGTTGGGCCATACCGGCCTGCCGAGCTGGCCGCCGGTCATGATCCTGCGGCAATTGATTGTCCTATTAGCCGCGAGAATTGGTCAACGTTGATTGTCTGCAAACACTTCGTCCGAACGGCGAGGTTCTGACAAATATATCGGCGATAAGGTACGAAATCCGAAATAATCATTCGAATTCGGAGGCATCGGGACCCGCCCGGTAGGTTTCCCGGATATGTCAGCGGGGTTCTAAAAAGCTCCGTGGTCCGATGCTGCCGAAATTGGGCTTCTCTTGCGCTTTCAACCTGCTGGAGATTTAAGCTTTCCAACAAATTCCATTGGTGTTTTCAAAAGTGGGTGCCGGGCCCGTTTCCGAAAGGTTTGAATCGCGGCAGTGGTCTCACTCAGCACCACCTTTCTCCGGATGATCGGGGGAAGTATCGGGTGTCTAATACTTCTGGCCGAGAATGTTGTTCGGTGTGCGTCTCGTATGTCAAAGGTGAGAAGTTTCCGCTGAAGGATTAATGTCTTCAGAGCGTAAGTCGCTGAGTCAGAGAGATGGGCTGGTGATTCACTCTTCGTGCTGTTTGGGGGCACATATGTCCCGTCCTGTCAGCAATGTGGCCTTGCTCCGCGCTCCTCATCTTGGCGAATTCTCTTTCGAGCCAAGAGGATGCAGGCACTGTGAGGACGACGGCTTTCAATCTCTAAGAGATTTTTGAAGGGCAACGTTGGACATCTGCGATGGATTTAGCGTGAATTCTGTGGCATTTCAACCCCGTGCCACTGCTACAGTACGACTTTCTCCTTCGGTTCAGTTTGGCCAAGTCGCCCGAGCATGAGATAGCACTTCGTCGGAACATCCGAGCCAACACGGCGCTTTCAGCGCCGATTCCACCGATGAGTACCAATAACAGAAGATGAGCCTCGTGCACTATACAGACTGTAGTCTACAAAATGATTGGATGGTGCCTCGTGCCGTGGGTAACCAAGGCCACCGTACGACCCTTACGAATGCCTTCTGGACATTACGCATCTATCCTCAAATGACAATCACTCTATTCCAAATGCCGTAACATAGCGTGGTCTGGGGGAAGTCTGGGGGAAAGCCTAGGTTGCAAACTCCCCCGCACTTTCCGGTGGGCGTGCGGCATTGCCGGTGGGGGGAGGCTGATACGCCCCACGGCAGTAGGGCTGTTCGACTACTACGCCGGTGACAAGAGGCACCGATCTGGTCCGTTTCGTGACCGGAAAACCCGGGTGTAGGCCGTTGCGATCAGCTACGACGTCGTTCAATAAAGGTGTCTCTTGGTTCAGGATTCAGGAATTGTGATAAAAATGGGAGCTGAGTGATTGCAAACTAGCTATTAACTCAACTCGAATCCAAACGACATTGACACGAGCACTACGTACGACGATGGGCGGAACTTCTGTGGAATCACGTGTCGTGGCGATGGTGTTGGACAACCCTGCCCTTGCGATTTTGGGAGCGGTCATTCTTGGAATCGGGGCAGTCTGGATACAAAGAAGGGGCACTTCGACGGCTCGGTTACCGCCGCAGCCACCCGCGACGCCGGTCCTGGGACACCTGCCCGATTTGATCCGCGAGAACAAGGCGAGGACGTGGCATTTGCGGCTGAACGAGTGGGCGAGGACGTACGGGCCGATATTCGGGGTGCGGTCGGGGTATATTGTTGATTATTACATCAACTCTGACGTGATGGTCAAGGTGAGTTTCGAGACTCCGCGGCAATCCCCTGCTCTTCGTCATGCATTCAGCAGATGCGAGGGGTTTTGGTATGTTTCTGACTGGCGAGCAGGAAGTCTTCGACAAGAAGTCTGCACAGACGGCTGACCGACCGACGTGGATTATGTCGAGTAGCATTCTGAACAACGACTTTAATGTATTGTTCTTGAAGGCGAGCGACCCGACGTGGAAGGTGAGTTAGACAAAGTGGCCAAGCCCGGATGGACGTTTGGGGAAAATAACGATCAAGGGGAAACACGTTATGTTTGATGATGTGGCTTGCTAACGAGTAGTTGAAGAATCAACGCAAGGTTATTGCCCAGCTTGTGACGAATGTCCAGAAGTCTGACGAGATTATTCCGTGAGTTTACTGTCTCTCGGACCACAAAGATGGAGAAATCTCGGTGCTGACTACGGCGGCGCAGATTGTTGGAATACGAGACGTTGAAGTTCCTTCATGAGAATGTGACCGACGAGAAGGGTGGTCTTGCAGCGGCGAGGCTATACCAAGCGATCGGGAGGTACACCTACAGCGCCTTTTCAACGGCGTTTATGGGCATGGATGTCAGACTCCTTCCCTACTATGTATCACCAAGGATTGAGGGTTTGCTAAAGTGAGTTGTGGACTAGATTCCCGATACGGACGATGCTGTTATTCCATTTATCATGGGTGAGTCAGACCTCAGATTTTGAATCCCTTTGTTCGTGACGCTGACATTGAAGCAGAGGCGGAGACGCAAATAATCAGTACGAATATCCCTACACGCACTCAAGTTGGCTACTCAGGACGAACAAGCTGACCCTAATCGCACAATATCAGACACGTTTCCAGGCATGAATATCATCGATCTGATGCCATCCCTCGGAAAGCTTCCTATGTTCTTGAAGCCTTGGGAGAGAAAGGGGCGCGCGAGGTACCGGAGGGATCTGGATTGGTCGATGACGAGACTGAAGGTTCGCCATACTCTCTGATAAACAGACCGGTGTCTGAGAATTACGTCTGACGCATTGGCTTTTGCAGGCTGCTCAAGACCGCTTGGAGAAGGGCGATCCGTCCGTGGAAAACACGTTTTGGGGCTCGGTTCTGAAGTCCAACGACCTGAGGGGAATGTCGTGCAAGGAAGAGGTGGCTATTCTGGGGTTGTCGCTCATTGTTGGAGCTGCTGATACGGTAAGTTGAGTTGGACACCTGTGAGGCCCTAGTTCTGTGAACGTTACTGATCAAGAGGGCGTTTTCCTAGAGCCGGATGACAACGTGGACATTCCTGGAAGCGATGATGATGTTTCCTGAAGTACAAGCCAAGGCCCGGGAAGATATCGGCAAGTCATTTGATCTCCCCCGATTTACGAGCGCGTTTGCAGCAAAGTCCTAACGTCCGGAGATAACCAGATCGAGTCGTCGGCGAGAGGTTGCCCGTCTACGATGACCTGAAGAGCCTGCCCTACATCCGCATGATGATGAAGGAGCTCTGGAGATGGCGGCCGCCCGTGGCGCTCGGCCACCCGCACATCACCGCGCGAGAGCTCCAGGTCGGGGAGTACATCCTGCCCAAAGGCGCGAGGCTTCACATCAACGCATAGTATGCCCACGCCCAAGTCTGCTGTGATGGAAGGTCAGTGGGAACGCTGACATGACGTAGCGCCATAAGCCACGATCCCGCGAGGCACGAAGACCCCGAGCGTTTCTTGCCAGAAAGATTCAAAGACGACGAGACCACGACGATGGAGAGTATGAACTCCCAGGACCCGACGAAGAGGGATCACTTTGCGTTCGGAGCAGGCCGACGCGGCTGTACGCTGCCCCCCCTCCCTATCGAACGCCTTCCACCGGAAGCTTTGCTAAGAGTGTGCCAGGTCCGGGATACCACGTCGCTGAACGTTCGTTCATCATCACCATGATGCGCATCCTCTGGGCGTTTGATATCGCTCCGGCGCCGGGGACCAAGCCAACTTTGGAGTTTGCTGACTACGCCGGCGAGTTGCCCGGGAATCCTGCGGAGGATATGCCGGTGAAGTTTACGTACAGGAGCGAGAGTCGCAAGAAGATCATCATGGACGTTTTCGAGAGGGAGACTGCGGCCAGACCGGCTATGGTAAGTTCCCACGTCTGTCTCGGAATGGCGTTGGTATATTTTGAGCTGACGAGGAGTGCAGATGCCGTTGAACATGGGTGAGAAGAGCATACCCAAGCCGGAAGAATATCTGTAGGAAAGTTAGAAAGTGGGGAGTGTAAATGTCACCACAGAAGAATTCAAAAACCTGTTCCCTGAACCAAACACTCGCGCGTGGTTGAAATAGGCATTCTTCGTCTGCAATAAGCCGGGGCGCTTGGCAAGCCTTGTGAAGGCCGTCACCTACCCAAGGCCCAGGTGATATCCTGAAGGACCAAGCGGAGGCCGGGATGGCCCCTCTTCCTGGTGTGGGGCCGGTGTTCGTCCCCCGGGAGGCGCCCCTGAATGTTTCTCGGGAGGTTGATTCATTCCGGATCTATGATCTGGGTGCGTGGACGAGACAAGAGATTGGCACAATTCGTGGAACAATTTCCAACGTTGTTTAGATCAGGTTGAATCGAACGATAAAGGCGACGATGAAGAACTTCATAGTGAAGATAAGTGTGCAGGCCGGTGTTGAGCGAGCGTTTCGTAAGCATTGAGATGTGAAGTCGAGTGGCCTGCTTGTAATTCTAGCTTGTTGATTGGGAGAATGAGTTCTTTTTATGCTGAGTCCTGATAATGAATTATCTTCTTGAGTTTCCCAGGACTTCCTTGTAAGCATCTACTGATCGGATGAACGGCTGGCACCGAGTGGGGAACCGTCATCAACTCAGGCCATGTCCATGGTTATGGTTATTATTGAGTTTCGGCCGATCGATAGATACTTTCCAGGCTATTTGTATTATTAGGTGACAGAATAGAGACATATTCCTGGTGATGGTAGAATGGTGGTGTGTCAGTTGCGCTCACACTGATATCTACTCTCGATCTCCACGGCTGCGCTGATCGTAGCATGTCCTTGTTGATTTGCACGCGCTTGGAAGTTGTTCAGAGTAACCGCATGGATGTTTTAGAGACTTGCCGAAGCGAACATGAAAGAGCAACTAGCGACGGCCATGGTTGGAATTCCAATCATTGAATTCTTTTGACACATATGCGTGTCATTGCGGCTCCAACATAGATCTCCTGTGGCAAGACTGGGGGCTTTTTCTTACAATTGTTACATGGTTCGCCTTCCGATGAGTCGCCGGGAAAGTCTAGCCCATATTCCGGGCGATGTTGCAATACTTGCTGATGATGACATCTTACCTAAACATCTCTCAGAGAATTCTAGCCGGTCCTAATGATTCTCACCGGAAATGACCACTGCAAGCACTTAAGCCTTGCCACTCACTGTCTACGGGAACATGCTTCTCAGCCTTAGAGGACTCCAAGTTCCTTCGCAGTCTGTTTGAAGAGCTCCTTCAGATCATCTTCGCTCAAGATCCTGAGACCCAACTTCTCATTCCAAGACAACTTCTTGAAGTCGGTGCCACCGTACCCCTCGCTGTACATCATCGGGTAGTAGTAGGTGATCATCGCAGACTTGTCGCCCTTGGCAAGCCTCTCATTTGCGTCGCGGACCATATCATCGACCTTCAGATTCGGGATGCGGCCGTCCTCGACGCTGCCAAAGTCGATACCTGTCGCCTCGGAGGCAAGTCGGGTCAGCAGCTTCTCGCTGATGGCCGCGGAGTAGAAGTAGACCGGCTTGTTGGCGGTCTCCTCGAAGTTGCCGGGCTCAAGAATCTTGACCAGCGCGGCGCCGATGTCGGGGAGCAAGGATGCGCCGACGACCTTTTCACCGCCGTCGTGGAAGGTAGCTGTCTTCTGCATCAAGTTGGGACCAAGGATACCGAATTTGAGGCACAGCTCGAGGAACGCGCCGTTGTTGATGGATGTCCACGTCGTTGACGGAGAGGCTGGGACCACAGATTCGAGGTACTCGCGAACCTCAACCTTGCCGAGGATGTGAGGAAGCTTGCGGGAAAGAGGGGTGTCGAGGTTGGTGGTGAACTCGGAGGGAATGATGCGCTTTACCGAGGCAGCGATGGCGGCGTCGATGATGACCTTGTCTGAAGCAAGAGTCGGGCTCGGGACGGCGCTGATGCTATGTCAGTGACTGGCGCAAAACATACAACTCTATGGTTCAGCTCACCTGACGAAGATATCTTGCCCCTTGAACACCGAGACAAGGTCATCGAAGCTGGTCAGATCGACCTTGACAGACTTCACACCCTAGGTGCTTCCTTCGTGGATTCCTTGCGCTGAATGACGGTGACGGAGTGTCCAGCGCCAGTCAAGGCTTTCAGCAGGTGAGGACCCAATGTCCCGGTGGCCTAGTCGTAATCAGAGAAGTCAAACCCAGGAGGATCAGAAGAAGGTCGCTATCTTACACCAAGGAGTGCAACGTTCCTCATAACTGTAGCCATTGTTTTGTTTGTGAAGATGAAGCCTGTGATCGGATTCTGTCGAGTTTGAGTCAGCTTACTTATTGACGAGACATGCTTAGGCATTTAAATATTTGCTGCCATTTTGTATCTGACTCAAGTTGCGAAGACAAGACATGTCGTCCTGAGCCGGCGACCGAAATGCGCCGTAGCGCAATCGATCTTCCATTCTTGAGAAGGTTTCGATTGGCCGATCATCTCGGCGTCCGGAGGGCCCCGTTGGTTGAACCGATTCCATCTCGGACGGCCCGATTAATAGCTGCCCCACATTCGGCGTCGGTCGGAGGCCGCATGTCTTGTATGGAGCGGAGCGTGAGCGAGCTGGTCCAACGAAACAGCGCAGAAAATGCTGGCGACTTCGAGGACCCAAAATTTCGCATCCCTACAACACGTAATGGAGCTGCGGACTTTGGGCGGACTTGAGCTGAGATGTTACAACTCCGCCCTTATGAACCTGACTTGGCTACGTCCTTCGCTGTTCAGTCGATGAGGCGAGTCCTTGCGTACTGCATGTGCATGGCTCCACGTCCCTTGCTTCTTGCGGACGTGAGCTGGGCGGGGGGGGCTCTGACCCCAGCCAAACAGGTAACGGCGAAACAATATGTTTACATAAGTTAAAGCTAACAGCAACGTATTCCACAACAGCCCATGCTTTCATCCATGATCACATTAGCATAGCCTTTGATCTACTAGGACGTAGAATGGGTTGATTGCAAGGCCTCACTGGCTTTAACGAGGAATTCACCATCGATGACTTGTGATAGCCACTGAGTTTGTCCTAGGCATCATCGCAACGCTTGTCAAAGGAATATTTGTTGTGAAGACTCCAAAGATACCTGCAGGCCTGGAGTTGCAGTGCCGCAATATCTGCAGCTTGTCATCCTGGGCTAGATGAATCAAGTGCTTGGGAGAAGCCGCTATTTTGGGATGTTGTAACAGCACCAAGTATGGAAGCGTGGCACTATTCTTTCTCAAGTGGACAAGTGGAAGACCCCCCCGGTGAGGCCTTTTACCCGGATGAGAAATGGGTTTGGAATACTAGCATGGAAGGTCGATTGGAGGCAGATGTTGGCCGGCAGACGAGTCTACATTGCCGCAAGCCAAATCTTATTGCATCTCAACCCCTTTTGTTCTTCTTCACTCGAAGTTTCTAGAAATCATTCGTCGAAGTGGCTGAGTGACAGGCTAAGTCAATATTCAACTGCTGTAGGTCACTGGAACGCTGGAGCTAATAAGATGAATAATGATAGGAATAGTACTGAGTAAGTCCAGTTTGGCTCTCTCGTATGTTTTGACTTCGTCGTTTTCGACCAGTGGGGTACTCAGCAGTTCCAGCTTACAGGCCGCTCGCTTTCTGGAATACAAAGTCCGCAGCAGTCTCTGCATCTTCGGCGTAAGTCAGATGGTCCACAGTAATAAAACCTCCCTTGCAGACCGCATCATCGTCGTGGCAAATGATCTTCGTCTTAGCTTCTGCCCCAGGGATGGGATTCGGGTACGCAGGGTCGCCGAAAGTCAAGACCGAATTGATCCTAGCCGTTGTCGCAGCTGGAAGCGATTGCAACGTGCTGCGGACAACTAAGGCTCCTTGAGAGTAGCCCGATATGGCAATCTTTGAGTTAGGGCAGTTGGTGATGGCCTGATTGATGAAGTCGGTCCTTAAAAGGCCGGGTTAGAACTCCGATTATAAGCGCAACTTTTAGAGGCTCACTTACATGCTAGGCACTCCTTCGGTTCCATTGTTATTAAAACCCTCAAAGGTTGCAGGGTACGCAACACCTTGAATGTTGATAGACTTGCCCCCCGCTTTTTTCTTCAGAGCATCGAAGAACGGCGGGCCAGTCACCAGACCGACGTTTCCAGGCTCGGTTGTTCCGCGGGCGAATATCACAGTGATGTCGGCACAGGTAGCATTCCGCCGCGTCAAATCGTCCTCGGTCGTGTCAATACCGACGGAGTCGGCAAGACCCTGCTGCAATGGAGTCAAAACCAGGCCAACTGCATCCAGGGCAGCGGCTCCCGCTGGGAGGGTGCTGATGAGTCTGAGGAATTGGTTCAACGGGCCGGATGGAAACTTGGCCAGAGCATCAGGAATAGGAATGTCTTGTCTCGCTTCGAGGTTCAAGCTGTCGGCAGGCGCTCTTCGAAGATTCGTTGAAAGGTCGGCACTTTCTAATGCAGGTAGTCCATGAGCAAAGGTGGCGTAGTGCAAGGCAATGGCGACGATCGAGGTCATCAGCCGCCTGGTGGTGAACGCTGCGAATGCTTGGGTCATTTTGGTGATGTTCTGAAGACGGAAAGTTGAACGAGTGGCTTGCCGCTGGAGAACCTGCTAAGAAGACACGAAGAGGCCATTGAAACGCGTTGTATATGAGGCCCTATAAGTAATCTGCACCGGACGGATTTTTTCAGCTTTCAAGCCAGGAAAAAATTAGTTCAAGCCTACTCCGCCTGAACCCCTGGACATGAGCTGAGGCCGTTGTCGCATTAGCCTCCGCCTTTGTCACATTGCACTTCGCCTTTGTCACATTAGCCTTCTCCTTTGTTACGTTGGAAGCTTTGGGCTCTTAGATTGTTGTGATATACACCCATAGCTTGGGGCCTGGAATCCCGCATGAATTGCCTTTTCGGCTTTGGTGCGGTAGCATCCGGGAATTGGGCTGAACAGCTCGGGAGAATAACGGTTGCAATGGAACCTTCTGCGTCGTAGTCGACTCCTGTACGTGAGGCTTGGATGAACATCGTAAAAACGATTGCACCACTCTGACGTATTCGCAATCCGGGGTTGAAGACTTTTATCGATGCAAGGTTTTGGTCTCGGCTGTTGCAGGCGATCACGGTTTCACTGTTTGAGCCGAGGCATGCTACCTACCAAGCGGGGAGGGGCAAAGGGTAACTGCCGAATTGTTAATGTAGCATCAAGTGATCCTGGTCTGAACATCGGATGACGATTGATTCCTATTCTTAAGCCTCTACGGCACTTGCTATTATGTTGTTCGATCTAAGCCGTTCTTTGAACCGTTCTATTAGCTGAATTTCTGATCACTCTGTGGCTTCCATGCGGAATCATATGTCCACCGGTCTCCCTCCACCCAAATTCTGGCTTTAGCGTCTGACCGGCCGAACGTTTTCTTGTAAGACGGTTGATACTGCACGAGAAGCTTGCCGTTGGAAGTAGTGCAGCGGGTGTCGTATTTTTCCATGCCTCCGGTCATCGGTGTGTATCCAATCCATTTGGATCGCACTGGGACCACTGAATAAGTCAATAAATATGTCATCATCGGACTCCGAGCCTTTGAATACAGTGATGCAAAATGGAGAACAAGCTATGAGCTGAACTTACAATTTTCCACAAGGTCATCAATTTGTGCCATCAGATTCCGGTACTTGAATTCCCCAGACGAGTCTTTAGGAGCGAAAACGACAATGACGGGGTCCTGGCTTGCTGCGAAGACATTTTCATTGAGATCTCCCAACCCGTAGTACATGTCATCTGTTCCAGACCCATGTTCAAGCACGTCAAGACCATTCCTCTGAAATGTCGCCTCGTTGGTGAGCACGGGCTCCTCGGTGATGTGGGCCATCCAGACGGCTGACCTCGACATGACGATAACACCAACGCAGCCGCAGAAGCCTAGCGCTGCCACCGATCTTGGCTCGTTCTTGAACGGAATGTATTTCGAAGTCACGTCCCCCCCGTTAATCGAGACGATGTCTTCTTGGGACCACTGGAGCTTGGCCACCTCGCCGCGGAAGAAGCTGTCGATATTGCCGCCGTAGTTCGCAGGGTCGGCCCACCGGCCTGCAGATGGTTGACTTCTGCGATCAGGCGCGCCGAGGACTCTGGTATTGAGTTGCTGAGCACAAGTGTCTGCGCTCGCTGCGCCGCAAGTTTTCACGCTGCAGAATTGCGACGGATCGGATTCTTGACGGCGAGTGGGTCGACGCTCGAGCGTCGTGGTCGCCTCAGTGGTTATCGCAAACCATGACAAGCAGAAGAGCAATAATCGCACTAGTGACGGAGACATCGTAATTAATGCTCATCTACCACGAGAGAAAAGAAGGGAAGGATGCGCCGTGGGTGACTGGAATATAGTCACGAAGGGGACATTCCATAGAATATAAGCCAAAGGACATCGAGAATCCATTTTTAGAAAAGGTCAAATAGAGTCTTTCATTCTCAAGTTTAATGAAACTACGGAGCAGCCTTTCAAAAGTGTTAACCAGGTCCCTAAGTAGCCTTAAATTCGGAATAAGCCGAGCAGTTCGGGCACGAGTAGGTACCGTTGAGGCCCCTGATCGTGGTAAACCGAGACCGAAATTGTACTGGGGTTATTCCGAAGCTCGATGTATCGTAAGAATTGATAAGGTTAGCGAGGTGATCTGGTACCTGGCCCTGGTAAAAACTTCTAGAAGGCACCTCCGTATGCTGCGTGCGATTGAATCAACTAGATGCACTATATTCATTGCTTGCAGACTTTCTGCCTGTGGGGAGCTATTGAGCCATGGATGCTTTTCGATGCTTCATACGCTGCTCCGGCACAGCCGAAATCGCAGGACCAACTCAAAGCTTAGACTTTGAGTTACCGGACATTTAGGTCATCCCTTATTTTATCTGGGGCGAACTACCATTGGGGCAGCTGCAGGCCGCAACCCATCTATGAGTCGAGCTGGAAAGCCATCTACTCATAGTATTGTCGCACACGTCAAGTGGTGGACGTGTTCGTCTCCCCGAACGGCCCGTCTGCAGTATTAATTAGACGCGCTTTCAAGGCCCCGGTCAAGAACGCTTGTCACAAATGTGGCACTCATACCGCGACATTCAGTGTGATTGGTTAAATTAATCTTTTCTTGGTACGCGCAAGAAGCGACGCCGCTTACCCACCAAGTGGAAGAATCACAGGGCAAGAACAGCATATAAGGTAGTTTGAATGAGACTGATAAAATCTTCATTCGATCTGGCCAAGCACTGATTCATAATTGTGTCTAAGTCAACAGAAATTATGACGTTCTCTCAGGATAATATTATGTCCTAAGGTAACTGACACCTGAAATTCCGATGCTAAAATGCTACTAAATACTCCCATCGCCTACTATGCTCATGCAGCAATGACCAGCTCAGCTTAGCAGAACGCTTTAATTGCCGGTAATATTTTCAAACGATCATTATGCTACTCTGCAAGTTCAAATGGAGTTTTGCTGTCTACTAGGTAGGCGGGATCCCACTGGTAAGGGGTATCCCACTTGTAAGGCGGCATCCCACCAGTAAGGGGGTATCCCACTTGTAAGGCGGTATCCCACAGCCAATTAAACTTTGAGAATCAGTCGCAAAGCTAATGACGAATAATATAACAAAAATATACCCTTCTACGTAAGGAACGACTCCGCGCGGGATAACTGCGCGCGCGGAATCCGCGGAATCGTAAAAGGGCCCGCGAAGTCATCACGCGCTTTGGTGGTCTTCTGAATAGGTGGATGGAATCGCTAGGATACGTAGCTGATAAGTGGGGCACCGCCCGGTTAGCCAGAAATTACCGCCCAAAACTCTTCGAATCAGCGCTTATTGAGGGAATTTTGAGCAGTATTTAATAGAGGATAAGTCTTCATAGTAATGTTGAATGATTAAAAACCATCGTTTGCAGCGACATATCATAGGAAGGATCTGTTACAGTCGGGGTTGAATTCAAACTTACAAAGCTGTGGTTATGCTTGCATTTGTAGTCCTCCAGAACTTGTTTCGGAATTGGATAACTCAGACTGCAGTTGTACGGGGGCTTGCTCAGCATTTTGAATCAGCAATTGATTAAGGTCTCCTTAAATAGAGCCTTACTTATCTACGCAGACAACTTATGATTATAAGAGACTCTCTGCGCGTCAAATTACTGAATTCCTTGACCTAGTTCTGGGCACCTACAGCAAATATTTCACAGGGGCAACAAGGTACCTACTTTTCGACATTTTCATATGGCATGAAAAGCCGTACAGATGACGATGGAGACGCGAGTTATGGTATCAAGCTAATTTCATCAAAGAACCTATTTGTATTGCCTCCCCGTTGATGACGTGGGGAATGGAAGTTAGCCAGCACACAGAGGACGTCGTTGCTCTGCATAGCGCTTGCTCAAATCAAGGCGGCGATTTTCTTGGTTTTGAAAGGTAAACATTACTTTTGGTCTATTATTGATATCTATGTGTCTCATGATCTCATAACTTCAACTCATTACTCTTAGTAGTATGCGAACTTGAAAAGAGTCTCAAGCTGCTCAGATGTGTAGCCGGCGTAGAGCGCAAGCTGCAACATGATGCGGGACTTCTGGGGGTTCAGGTTCCAGCCGCCGTAGGTGTTGAGCGCATCGTCGTCCTCGACGAAGCCGCCCATGGTTCTGCTGGACACAACGATCTGGGTGTCGTGCTCCTCAGCAAGCTTCTTGAGGGTGTCGCGGCCAGGAGTGGTCCATCCGCCAGCACCCATGCCGGCCAGAACGAGACCCTTGGCACCGGCCTCAACAGCGGCGGTAGCGAGAGCGGGCTGAAGAGCCTGGTGGCCGAAAAGGATGTCAACCTCGGGGAGCTCGGTTGCCTCGGAGACGTTGAAGTAGACGCGGCCGTAGGGGAGGACGGCAGGGTAGTAGAAGATGGGCTTGATGTCGAGGAAGAAACCGAGGTAGCCCTGCTCAACGGCCTTGAAGGTGTCGAGAGAGTTGGAGTGCGTCTTGGTGGTGTAGAAGGCGCTGCCGATGCGGTCGTTCAACACGATCATGGTGCCGCGGCCCTTGGCATCGGGGTTACCGGCGAGAGTCACCGCCTCGAGGAGGTTGATGGGGCCATCAGCGCTGATGGCAGTGGCAGGGCGCATGGCGCCGACGACGACGACAGGCTTCTCAGACTTGACGGTCAGGTCAAGGAAGAAAGCAGACTCCTCTGTGGTGTCAGTACCGTGAGTGATGACGGCACCCTGGCAGTACGGGTCGTCGAGGGCCTCCTGGACAAGGCGGGTGAGGTTGAGGAGGATCTCGGGGGTGATACTGCCGGAGTCGACGTTGGCAACCTGAACACCCTTGACGTTGGAGACGTTCCACAGCTCAGGGACGGCGTCGATAAGGATGTCGACACCGAGAGCGCCGGCCTGGTAGCCGGTGGTCTGGGCATTTGAGGATGCGGAGCCGGCGATGGTACCGCCCGTTGCAAAGATGGTAATATTGGGCAGGCTGGCGTTGAAGTGAGTCTCGCGAGTTGAAAGCCGGTGGGCCGGGAAGCCGGGCATGGATGCCGGGGCGGCAAGGCCGAAAGCCAGCTGGGACGCGGCGAGGAACAAGCTGCGAGTCTGCATCTTGACTGATTGGTGCGGAATTTCTTAGGAAGAAAGAGCTTGTCTTGAGGCAGCTTTGGCTTGCAGGAGATTGAAAAGTCTGCGCTGGTCTGGCAAAAGGTCCGAATTGTTTCCCTAGGAACATCAGGGTTCTCTTATACTGTGACCATCAAGGATTCAAGACGGACTTCTCCCGATGGTCTTCAGTGAGGCTATGTTGATAACACTCGATAAGACACAACATGTCCGATTTTGGAACCAATGTCCGGCCAGAAACGAAAATGCCTCGCTCGAGCCTGGTGATCTCGAGCTAGAATCCATGGAATCCGCGTAGTTCATCGTAACTTCGGACCAACATCCTGACATATCGACCTTATCTCGACGGATGTGCCCAATCGCACGTGGTTGGGGTCCGAAAGCGATTAAGCTAGGCGAACGCTGGACCCGTGCGGTCGGGATTTGCTTATCAGTCGGCAAAAAAATGAGCTTGAATGCCATCGGCAAGGACTGACCGACTTCGCATACCGACCGCAACCTCTGGGACGGCCCTTGTCTGTTGGCGTTGTCTTAGTCTTATCTGCGACTTATCTTGATAGCTAGGATACGGCAGTTGGACGATTACGGAATGGTAATAAGAGAATCCCGGGGAACTGGCTAGCTCTTGCTGCAGCTTATTGACAGTCTTGCAGGTCCAGTCCGTAGCATTCTGTGGGGTTGACATGTTTCTGCGGGGCACTGGATCAAAAGGCGCAAGTATGACTCGTCGGCCGGCGGGGGATCCTTGGCCTCGGACGATAAGACGCGGGAAACATTCCCAACCCCCTGGAGAAGGTTCCGGTTCCGGCGATCCGTTACTGGCCCGTGATATGGGATCGGTTTACTCACATGGTTGACATTTGTTGATAGACAGGCCGCCGGTGTCGACGGATGTTTGCCTAGGCGACGATGACTCTGGTGGGGATCTTCGGCCAACCGGATCTGGAATGCATAGCCTTAGCAATAAGATTCCTATGACAGTATAGCCCAAGTAATGAATAATGATCAGTACGGTACGTGGGCAGAGGAGACGAGAAGGTCCAAGAAGATGATCAATTGCGATTTCACTTTCTAGCTTGCAAGTGTCTGATAGGCGATGTCAGTGGATCGTGTCATCATCACCGTGGGATCCTTGGACTCAGATCTGGTGTCGTGATTCCTGACGTCGGTGTGGGGATCCCTTCTTAGGAGTTAAGTAACCCATTATTATGGATTTATTCGACCGTTATGTGAAAGTTCACGAAATCATGAACGGGCAAATTCTTCCATTCTTTTCGCGAGTTTTATAACTAGAAACGTAAGTTATGGCTAGCAGATGAACACGATGTGGTCTCCCTTCTGAATCATGGCTGGAATCTATGTGGATCGTCACTAGCGTCCATCCATCCTCAGATCCATTGTCTCACTAATTTATGCTTGTTACCGCGGAACGTCTATGAACCAATGGCATAGTATGGATCGTATCCAACCGCATGATCACCATGTGACAGCTGCATTGCTTGCTGCGAACCCTGGACGTAGGTTCATAGAGTTAATACGCCGATCCATCGACCCGAATCCGGCCTTGGGAGTGGGTTCAGGGAGCAGTGCCAGCGAAGATTATGCATTATGATTCGCTACCTGAATGAGGGATGGTACTGTGAAAGTTGGCTGCCGCTGGTATTGTGGCAAAGGCGTATGACCTTATCAACCACTCATAGATTGTCAATGTAGGTACTTGGTGTGACAACTGTATCCGTCAGCTTTTCAGATGTCACTTAATGATTCTATTGCGCTTAAGCACTCTACTAATTTTTGATTAAGTCTGACGGATATGATACAGAACCGGCACAGCGGAATGGAAACCATTCCCAAAGAATGAAGCTCAAAACAAGCAGCCTACTTCAAGCCGTCTTCTCGTTGGACCCACTCGACTCGATCTCAACAGTGGTGACATTTCTTCGGCGCAGGTTACCCGCCTCGTCATGCTCAGCATCCCATTGAGCCACTTCAGCCTTGGGCACTTTGACCAGGCGGTGGGTGTTGGCACCGTCGTTATCGACATCTACGATCTCGGTGCGAATCTCATATCCCATCCACTTTGGAAGCAGGTACATCCAGAAGACGTAGTAGAGACCGCAGACAATCATGCTGAGCGAATGTGAGTCCAGGGTTCAGAAGAGGTATCGAATTGGACCTGCGTGGAAAACACTCACATTCCAATACCAACAACGCAGTACGTAGCGTACCAGAAGCTGACGCTGCCAGCGTAAGGGCCACCCTTCGGCGGCCACCACGGCATTGCCAGCACGAACACTTGAATTGCCAGGAAGAACAGAACGACAAAGTCCAAGGCTTTGAAGTCGGAGCGACCAATGCCAGAGCGTCTGCGTCTGCGTCTTAGAATGAAGACGCCGTATGTCATTGCAAAATTAAACATTGCACTCGGGTATGTCTGAAGGTCAACAACTAGGGGCTAGTTAGCATGTCGTGTGAAATCCTGTTGGTGAATAATTCAACGACAAACATACCGAAAGAGAAAGCGTCGCCGGCTGGAGGCGCAACGATCATGATGAACGTCATGGCCCACTTCAAAAGGTAGGGGCCCAGCGGCGTTCCGAACGGCTTCGTGGATACCCAAAACTCGGTGAAAGGCAAGACACCCTGTCGTCCAATCTCACGAATCATTCGCGAGGATCCGATCAAGACGGCCAGCAGATTGCCAAAGGCACTCAGCAGCACAAGGAAATTCAAAACGTTCGCAGCAGCCTTGCTCTCGCCAAAGAGCTTGGAGAAGAAAACGGCAGCAGCAATCTCGCTGGCTTCGGCAAACTCAGCTTTGGATACCGTGGCAAAGTAGGCGATGTTGCAGAGCATATACAGAATCGCAACAGTCCCGAGCGAGATGATGCCGTTCTTCTTGAGGGTGGGGATGGGGTTCTTGATCTCATTGGTCATGTTGAAGGCGTTGTAGTATCCGGCATAACTGAAAATGATGGAGACCAGAGCGTTGGAAAGGTCGTTTCCGTTGTTCGTGGTGCCCTCGAAAGCGTTCCGAAAGTTGGCCTTAGGGTCGGGGATGTGCTTGACATTGCCGCCAAGGACTACGAGGCCTGCTATACTAATGCTGTTCGGAATCCTATCAGTCCCGCAACCGACATCAGACCTCGATTCAAGGAGACTTACAAGACCAGAGTAAGGATCTTCAGAACACCAATGAAGTTGACAAGCCACAAGGAGTATCTGTTGTGCGCGAGGACGCAGATGACGGCGAGAGTATAAGCAGCAATGGCCACACCGCGCATTTGCCACTCCGATGGGGTGATGTCGGCCATCCTCCACAAATATCTTGAAAGGACTAGAGTTTCATCAGTCTACTGCCTACTTGACGGCGTGTGCATCGATGCACTAATTGAACTTGAACTTACCAACGGCATTGCTACTGCTAAAGGACAAGATGACCGACTGAACGGCGAATGCGACGGGGAAGAAGTGTTTCGGACGAGGGTACTGTTGTTCCAAGTAAACGACCTCGGATCCGCTGCGGTTTGGGAAATAACTGGCGAGCTCCAAGTAAACACTGAATCCAGCAGCCGCCATGAGAAACCCGATAACCCAATACAGAAGCGCGAGGCCAACGGAGCCAGTGCGATTGAGGATACTCGCCGCTGCAATAGGTCCAGTAAGTACGTGGCTCTGGGACGCTTAGACTTGTCTGAATAGTTTCTCTTGACTTACGAGTCGAAAAAACACCCGTCCCGATCATCATGTTGATATTCAGAAAGATGACAGCAGCCCATCCTACGTGATATCCAAGAGGCGAATTGGACTCCACGGGCGCGCCGACGGCCTCTTGATAGGAAGGCTTGGAGCCATTACCTCCTTTCTGACGAGTATATGCGAGGTTTCCGTCGTGGATGATTGAAGGTTCAGAGTCGCTGGCCTCATGATCCACCCGATACTCGGGCTCGGACTTCTCGCCGCCGCCGAACAGTTTTGAGAAGACCATCCTCGCCTGGCTGACAATGTTGCAGTAGTGAAAACACTAACAGCTTTTGAAAACAGACCGCCTCGCGGTCTCGGCAAAGGTATTAAGTAGATCTGCAGAAAGAACGTAGATCAAAGAGGATTGTAAGCAACGTGGCCGATGTTGTGGTGGACGCGTCGAGATCTCATATATTACGGATGACGCTGTCCGCGGGAGTGACCCGACTCATGCCCGGGGGCGTCGATACTATGGGGTAAAATCACACAATTGCTTGTCTCTTGGCTTAATTCCTGATCCATGTCTTCTGTGGCTTGACGTTGCCTTCTTCGTCTCTTGGCGTCAAAACCCTCACCAACGACAAGCACGCGATCGGGGTCCTCGAATCCTGACAACTGGACGGACTGGCCACATTCGCTCCATCAGCTGCAAGTAGCCGGTTGTAACATCTCATTCAGATCAGGGTTGGCAGTCAGCAGCTACACGAAAGGGAAGAATCGGGCGCGTCCGCCGAGCCGTCGAGAACGACCTTCAGGAACGGCGTTCCCACCGCAGCTGATCCCTAGTGTTTTCTCTGCTCCCCAGACTGGACAACCTGGGCTGGAGCTATCCACCCCCACGCGGCGGAGGCCACTATTTGACGGGGAGCTGTTGGACGTTGGCGATGGAGTAACACCGAAGGCAAATGACGACATTTGCTAGAAACAGTCAAACCACCGTGAGAGGCAACATGGCTCGCTCAGATCCATTCGTCTTTCGAAGGGAGAGGCGCGAAAAGACGGCTATCTGTGTTGATGTACCATTACAACAATGTAGGTCAGTGATCATATGACTGGGAAGGAGAATAGCATTGAGACCCGTGCGAAGATGCATAGGCTTGGCTCAAATCCCCAATCAGGCCGATCATTTCACGTTGATGACCACAATTGTACCAAACTTTTGAAGAATAGAGGTAGTACCACCTGAGGTTGTGTCTAATGCCAACAGTATTTTGTTCTCAATCACGGCGAAGTGAGGTGTTTTCATGGCCTCCAACGTGCAGTGCGATTCGCGGGCCAAACGGGTCGGACTGGTCGCGGGCAGACACGCCATCTTAACAGCCCAGAGAAATCCCGTTGATAGCCCGAAAGTCAGTCTGATTCAGGACTGACAAACGCTTATTACCTTCCTGAAAGGAGGCATGGCGGACGGGAAATCTGCCCCTGGCAGATTTGGGTTCATAACGACATTAGGCTGCGCAATAACGCAATCGGTACTTGGGGACCAGCCCCTGTTGCATCTTATCGGCACATTGAGCAAGGTGGCTCGCCCTCGCGGGCGCGTCACATTGAGATGGAAGGCCTCATCAACCGATAAATATTCCAATCTTAGCCGGTGGAATTGAGCCCTCAGAAAATCACATTGTTGATACTCGGATAGGTCCGCATGGCGGCTCCGATTGCGGGGCCGGGGATGTAGCAAGGATAGCGGGAAAGGTGGGTCGCACTCCGGAAATGAACACCCGGATTCCGCCAAAGCTATGCGCTCTGTCGCTGGATGTTCTTCAGTTTCAGGGTGTAGTCTTGGTTTTAGTTGTGCTAGCAAGCTGTTACCCTGGCAATCAATTTCAACAGACTCCATGCCCACGCCGGACCATGACATGGGGTTCAATAAAAATGGCAACATTGAAGATCGCCTACTTTAAAAAAATCTGGTTAGGCGATTGAATGAACAGAAATTTGGACCGATTTTGCTTGAAATTGTATGGACCGTTTGTTACATAGGCGCCCGCCGGCGAATATTGCGGAGCCGGTCACGAAGTTGGCAAGAAAGTCAGCGAGAAAGTCCCCGAAAAAGCGGCGCTCATCCGTGCCAAGACCGGTGATTAGGGGCTACTTCCATCAAGATCATATAAGCCAGATTCATTTTCCAGCATTCATCCATTCTACGCAACGCATCGCTACTCTCATCGGAAACCAGCAGTCATCGTATGCGCATGATGTCTCCGAGAAGAAAGATATAAAGCTAGAATGGTTGAAAGGCTCCCAACAACATTCTCTGCTGCCCCTTCTGTCTACATTCAAACAGAACTCCGCATTCGAATCCCGAGATTTAATAAACAAACAGATTTTAAACTTGTCCGCCATCTTTGACTCCTTCGAGAAATGTCATCTTTTCCAAAGCACACCCTCTTCCTCTGGCCAAAGGGATTTTATCCTCGCCGAATTGTGTACTACCTCCTCCTCAAAGGTCTAGCCACTCCTAGTGGGATTACGAAAGGCCAAAGCACTTCAGAATCACTGAGGATCAACATCATAAACTATAATTCGGAGACCAACCGCCTCGAACCGGTCGACGTTGACGACCCAAAGCCAGCTGACAAAAGTACCCCGTGCCTGCGAATCTTCGACGCCGATACAGGAACCACACAATGGGTACATGAAAGCACCGCAATACCTGCATACCTGGAGGACGCCTATCCCAATTTGCCTCCTCTTCAGAGCCGCAATATCGTGGACCGCGCCATATTAGGCGACATCATGACTGGCATCAACGCTGCGCAAGACGACTTCAGCTATTACTTACGCCACGCGTCGCCTGTCGCATGCAAGTATGTGGGGCTGGATGCAGCAGATAGAAGCCACAAAGCAGCGCTCAACGCCCAGGCTCAGATGCACAAATGCCTACTGAAGGTGCAGACATGGTCTGCCGAATCTTTGGAGAAGACCGGGTGGCTGACTCCTGGCATCGATACACCGGGTCTTGCAGACGTTTGCCTCGCCGGATGGCTCCGGTACATTTGGCTATCGTATGAGTATGATGTTATCGAAGCGGAGGGTTTGGATGCTTTACGAGACTGGTGGATCCGCTTTCGAAAGCTCTCGTGGTGGGCAGAGGTGGAGGAGACTGGAGAGAGCCATCCGGAAAGTCTTAGATTTGGGAGGGAAAGTCGAGAGATCTAGAGTCTCTAACTCACCTAGTATTGGATCTTGCAGTTACCATTGCGTTGCCTACTGATCGATATGGTTCCGAAGGTTCCAATGCTGTCATACGCTGAAGCAGAGCTCAACCTGCCCGCCAGTACCCAATTCTAGGCAGTTTCCTTGGACAGAGGCCTCTCGCCAAACCCAAAATTGGCGACACGCCTTCAAGGCACTTAGATGAGCGTATGGATCATGTATCTGCCCATGCAGTAGATAGTTGCTTCGATTCCCTCCGGAAAAGAATGGAGTTTGTCGCGGAGCAATCACGTGGGAGACCGTGAAGATAAACTAATCGTCTTCAAATATCCTATCGCTGTATGGATACTTCTGTAGTCCTCATGATGCCATGATCATTAAACTTCTGATCCGCGTCGAGAATCATCTCCTCACTCCCTGATCGGCCTCCAAAGCTGTGGTCTTTCTGGTAAACCGCCACCGCCGCCGGGTGATTCCCTCCTTTGATGGTCGTTCTGTACATCTCTGTGCTCGGAGAGAAAGGGCCGTCCTCGAGTTCAAAGTCAGGCGCTCCTTGGCTTCCCTGTTCCCTGTATCCTTGCCTTCGAGCATTTGACGTGCCGTTGCCGGTTCTACCGGTACGTCCGGTAGGGTATCGGTTTTCGTAAAGATTGTTGCTGTTGTATCGTCGACTCGAGGAGATTTTGAGGGCCTTGCCGACGAGAGGCTTGAGAGCGGGCGCGCAGGCGGCGATGATGCCGAGGTTAAGTTGGAGGCTGTGGGAAGTTCAATCAGTCGCTGCAAAAGCGTCAGAAGTCCAAGCGGTACTTACAATCCCCAGAACTGAACACTCTGATAGAAGGTCCCGTCCTTGTTACCGGGCTGAGCAATCTGATAGACGGCCTTGATAATTCCCATGATGACGGCGCTGAATCAGTTAGCTTATTGTAGCATCCTGTAGAATGCAAAAAGTCCTACAAGTAGCCGAGACTCAAGACTATGATCAGATAGACTCGGGTGCGTAGCTTCATTTGCAATACCCAGATGATGGGGATCGGCAACGTTGCGAAGCAGACATCGGTGAAGATGTTGAATGCTGCGGCCGGTTAGATTGCAGCAAGTGCAAGATTGATTAAGTTGCATACCTGTGTTGATAAGGGCAAAGTTTACAAATAATGTGATACCATAAGTGGTAGGCTTGAGGCTCTTATCCCAATAGCCGGCGATCGGCTTGCAGTACAAGAAGAAGCTCAGCCATGCCATGATCGTGTAGAGCACGACAAACACTGGAAAGTGATCAGCATGTAGCATGCCAAAATTGGACAGGTGGCTGGATTGGTACCGATGAGTGCCCACAGCGATCGTGAATACCAGGGGTTCTTGCTCAGTCGCAGCAAGGACAGCGCGATCGAAATCTTGAGGAAAGCCAGCGCGGCGATCGCGGAGATGATGGACTGGAAGAAGCCGACTTTGGAATACTCAACATAGTCGAGCTTGCTGATTGTATCTCTGTGTTTCCCGAGCCCATACTGAGCCTGGATGATGAAAATCACCATGCCTCCACCCAATGCGCAAAGCTGGAGAGGGTCAGCACCGACGCCAAGGCGCGAGATCTCTCCCGGGTATCCATACCGCAGCCATGATCATCATGTAATCATCGATCCCTATCGTCTTCACGATAGCCGCGCGGGTGTACGTTCGTAGGATAACAAAGATGAGCGCGATCAGGTGGAAGGTTCCTGTCACGGCCAAGATCATCGCGGTGTTGCTCTCCGCGGCTCTGGCCGGGTCCACGGCCGCGGTGGACGAAGTCGAAGACATGCTTGGCGACGGCGTCGACGACGCGGCGCACGTTGGGACAAGGGGAGAGAAGCGGCAACGGAAGCAAAAAAGGGCCACGAAGATCAGGAGTGGGCACTTTTAGGAGCGAGGGGACCTGCGCAATCTTTTAAGCATGAATGTTTTCCGAGCCGTTCGGCTTCGCAGAGATTTCAGATTTCATCAAGGGAATGCAGGAACCACACCACTCCGACAGCATGCAAGGCACATGGCGCGGGAAAAGGAACAGCACGAAACGGTATAATTAAGAAGTCGTCACCCACTGACGGTCGCTTAGGTAGACACAGGGGAGCTTCCTGTTCTAGCCCAGCGGAACCGATGGAACGTCTCGTGGGATTTGCCGCTTCTAGACTGCTTTTTAAGGAGATGCATGGAAGCAGATCCGTCTTATCAGAATGAATAGGGCATTGGGATCTGGTCAGGAAACTTCAGGGCCGAGTGTTCCTTGCATGCAGTGGAGTGTGTGATGATTGTGCTTGCTTTGCAGGATCGCCAATTAGATATGTGAGTGGTCGAGCTGGAAAGGAGGCTCCATGGGGGGCCAACAAGGGTTGTGACTCCCACATCACGGCGCCGCCCTCTTGCAGTCCCGTCTGAACTACTGCCGCACGGCGCAGCATCTGTCAAGAATATACGGAGTAACGAGCCATCGAACCCGAATTGCCGGAACGCCTGAGACATGGAGATGGTCTGCAGGACCGAAGATGATGGAATGTTCAATCTCCAACTGCGCTTTCGTCGGCGGCCGCACGCCCTGAAGATATTGATCCTTCGTCTCCCCAGTTCAGGACTGCTCATCAGGCAACTTCGGAGCAGTGCCCTTGGCACTTAATTAAAAATGTGGACTTGCGTGGGTGCAGGAGGGCTCCTCTTCAGCAGAATTTCTCCGCTAAAGAACACGGCGGTCCTACGAGAAAAAGCAACTATTGCGACGGAATCGCCCGTCTCTCAAAGACCAACAGGCGCATCAGCCTATCGGAAGCAATCTGCAATGAGGAGTGGATTGCCTGCCTTTCGGATGCGATGGGATGCTTGCCAAGGCCTGGCTAGCGGAACGGGTTGGCAGTCACAACAGACCAGAAAATGATCTGTCCTGGGTCGGTTGCAACTGTTGGTTATCCCCGAAGTAGAGTGCTGACTTTGTGGAGACGGACCGTGACTGTTGAGTTAGACACTGTCTCAAATGTCGCGACTGAAGTCAAGGTTGGGATGAACACCTCTGTTGCTTTTGAGTTTGGGCGTTTGAGTTAAGCTCATGGGGCACGCGAGTCGGTGCGTTGCGGGAGGTTCCGTAGACAAAAAATGGTCGATATCAGAACGAATATGACTGCACCTCAGAGCTGAGCCGTAAGCCGAGTGCTACTGTTGTTTTCAACTCGCCGTTATTGCCGATGGCAAATACCGCTCTGATGATTCGCCTCGGCCTGTGGCAACGGCGGAGACGTATCTCCCCTGCATTTCCTCCACCCATCTCGACCGAAGAGGGTTACATCCAGCATCCCGGCTCCGTGGGCCTCGGATCAGGATCTGGGCTATCGAATTTTCTTCCATTGCCCGCCGCCCAAAACCGTTCGATTGACGACCCTCACCTCAGCTTTTCGCCCCCCAACAGCGGCATCCCGCGCCAGGGGTGGCAGCCTTCAGGACTTACCATCCCGCCCAGTACGGCTAGGACGTCCGCGGCGCGGATCCGGAGCCCTGCAGCCAGAGGCCGGAGGCGCTAGCCAACGGATTTTAATCTATTCTCAACGTCTGACAGGCATCCGTCTATATAGCTAGCGAGGTGCTGTGACTGCATGGCGGAACCTCTTTCCTTTGATCTCTGAACACAAGTTCCGGACCGTCAATCCCGCTCCCACTTCCCACGCATCTTCTCGCGCGAGTTCGTCTTGACAGAGAATCAGGTATCTTTGCCATACGTAACACAGGACCACATCTCCTCCTTTCCCCTAATTCCCTTGTCCTGATCGCACGCGGCGACCCTGCACTCCCATTCGTCTTCCGAAAACACGAACACCGTCAAGCAATGCGTTCCGTCAACATCGTGGCTGCGGCCGTTGGGCTGCTGAGCGCGCCGGCTCTTGCCTCTCCCATCGAGACGCGCGATGTCCTCTCTGACCTCCAGGTGCGGGCGATGGACGCCCTCAAGGCAGCCAACCCGGGAATGATGAACAAGCGCAGCAGCTGCAACATTTTCAACGCACGTTATCGCCGGGACTGGTTCGTACTTCCCTCCCCACAGTTTCGTGCAGATCGCGCGGAGACACCCGGTTGCTGACATGCGTGTGAAGGGAGGCATTCTCTGACAAGGAGAAGAAAGCGTACATCAGCGCTGTCCAGTGCATGTTGACGTCGCCTTCGAAGTCGGATCCGGAGTTTGCCCCGGGCGCCAGAAACCGGTATGATGACTTCGTAGCTGTGCACATCAATCAGACCACCTCCATCCACGGCACCGTAAGCAAGACATCCGCCCCTCGACGCAAGTAGGCGTAATTCAGTCTAACATCATACTGTAGGGAAATTTCTTGACGTGGCATCGTTACTTCACCTGGGCTTATGAGGAGGCGCTGCGAAACGAGTGCGGCTACCAGGGCGCCCAGCCTGTGAGTAGACTCCATTGAAGACTGGACATCTTCGACCCCTCTATTCTAGTTTGAACACCTCTAATCAATATTCATAGTACTGGAACTGGCTCAAGTACCAGGATGACTTGACCAAGTCTCCCATCTTTGATGGCAGCGACACCAGTCTCAGTGGCGATGGTGCGTTTGTACAGCATAACGGCAGTCTCAGCGGTGCCGGCGCTATCTGGTTGCCTTCCGGCAAGGGTGGTGGCTGCGTAGAGAGTGGTCCCTTCGTCAAGTAAGAATCTCATCGTTTACATCGCGCAAAGTACTCATGCTAATGCCTGCACAGCATGACCGTCAACCTTGGACCCGTGAACCCCGGTATGGACGGCATGGAGGCCAGCCCTGCAGGAAGACTCGGCCACAACCCCAGATGCCTGAAGCGCGACCTCAGCTCCTACACCATGACGCACTGGATGACGAACGAGAACATGGCCAACATTACCATTGGAGCTGCCTCTCACAACGTCGAGCTTTTCCAAAACGAACTCCAGGGAAGGTTCGCGGACGGCTTCCTCGGCATGCACGCCGCAGGCCACTTTTCTGTTAACGGCGAGGCGAGTGATCTGTACTCGTCGCCTGTCGACCCTACGTTCTTCCTTCACCATGCGATGGTTGACCGCGTATATTGGCTGTGGCAAGCTCTGCACCTGTGGAACGCCTTCGAGGTCGCCGGCACTATTACGATCAACAACAGGCCTGCGAGTCGGAATACCACTGTGGAGGACGTCATCTACCTTGGAGTCAACGCAGAGAACCGCACGATCAGCGAGCTGATGAACACCATTGGCGGATCACCACTTTGCTATGTCTACGCCTAAGCACAATTCCGTCAGCGGGCGGCCGAGGCAAACCAGTCCTGAAGGAACCAAAATCATCATTGTAATTACTATTGCAAAGACCCGAACGACTGGGAGAATGATAGTCAAGGTCTACGTGTACATATTTGACCTTCTTGTATCTACTTAAGCAGATGGTAATGGTGTGGCCTCCTGAAATTTGCAGATAATGCGTTCCTATGACGCGTAAACTTTCAAATATTTAATACCTCTACTTGTGCGATAGCCATCGCAGCAGTCACCGTGGTCGTCAAAACTCATACTTCCTCAAGAAAGAATCTCTCAGAAGCCGTCCCATGGCCTCTTGTTGAATGCATATGCTTACGTCAAAGTCACCAGTGTCCGCAACGTCCATCACCTGGACAAGGCCATCGATCTTGGGCATAACTCCCTGGACATACCTGGCCACCTGCTGTGCTCCAAGAAAGTCAAGCTCGTAGGCTTTTGACCTCACCCAAGACGTAACAAGTGTATGATGTTTGCCCAAGAAGGCTTGCCACAGCCTTTGTGGACTAATCTCGTGAGCCGCATCATGGATATAAGCTGCGACCGCATCCGGAGTGAACATGTCCATCATGGTTCTAACCCCCCCCGCGATAAGCCCCAACTCCGCGGATGATGCCTCAACTCCAGTCTTCTCGACATATCCTAGAAGAAGAGGAGACCCAACGAAAGTCTCGGGCAACGGCGGGCTCACCCTCTGTCGAAGTCCAAGCGTAATATCGAGATAAACGTTGTCCTGTGTATCCTGAAGATTCCTTGCACGGTTGATGAGAATCCATACGTGTGCCAGTGCAGCATCAAGTCGAGATATGCGACAGGACGTCATGTTATGAGGAAGACTTGCTTGCGCCGCTTCTTTCATCCTTGCTAGCTCGCCGGAAGAGAAACGGATCTGGTAGTGATCAACTGGCGCCGCCATGTCCCAGGTTGGCCATGGCGGAAAGGACGACGGGCTGAGCTGGGTGCTTCCATTTTCTTCAGCGCGTGGCATCGTAGCCTGAGTGGCAGTCTTCGTCCCCGAGGGAAATCCGGGTGCATCTTCCGCCCACCAGTCGAATCGGTGCATCGGTAGTGATCGGGCTTTCTGGACCTTGGTACTATCGGGTGCTCCTGCATTGCCTAGTTGAGCAACTCGATCAAGCAGAGACGGGTCAAAGACTGGCTTGAGGATCTTTAAGGCATCAGATATGGACTCTGGGCGTAGCAAAACCCTTGATCGCGCAGCCCAAGAGTTCATGAAGGTCATTAAGCAGGCGGCATCTGCCAGTGGGTGTGCAATCATTGCGCTGATCCCTATGCCTCCGCATTTGAATGCCGTAAGTTGGATAGCCATGCTAGGCAAGCCTTCGATCGCATTGAGAGATGATAGTGCAATTTTGGTGCTCGGCAGGAAGTCGCTTTGCTGAAAGTCGCTAGCGTTCCACTCTTTCGAGATCGTTGCTCTCTCCTCTCTGCTTGGAACGACTTGGTCCAGATTGGTATCGTACTCGGCAGTCATAAGCTCTACTCCAGGGTCTTTCAAGGATCCATGAGAAACGACTGGGCGGCCAAGATGACGCTGAATTGCATCGTTCTTCATCAGTTTCCGCGTCGCCCATTGGATCTGCCCTGCAAAATGAGGGAAATCGTCCAGAGTTTCGCTGAGGGCCGAACCAAGTATCTCGAACAGGCTTGGGTATGGTAGTTGCACACTATCATTCTTATCGTAAAGCCATATTGCAGCGGTAGGCGTGAATCGTGCGACCGTTGCGTCGATGATTGAGAGCTTGGATATGGTGGGTTCCGGTGCTGGCGTCTTGGGAAATATCCTGCGAGTCGCTTGAACCCGACAGCGCTCAACTGCACTCTGTGAATCAGGTGTTGTCATATTGATTTGCTGTAAAATCAGCTGTTCTCTGAATAACCACCGAGATCGCAGTGAAAATCATGAAACAGGATATCGTGCATCCTTTAGAAAGCTTCACTTCGCACACACGGGATGATGATAACGGGGATGCCCCGGCGAAATCCAGGAGAGCGTACAAAAGATGACTCGGTCCGGTATGAATCATTCTGCATCATCACCAGATCAGACACGATCGCCCTCAGTGATTGGATGCTTGGCCTGAAATGGCGCACGGGAGGGTCCGAACCCCTGTTGATCTCGCCGGCGCGAACACGGTTCGGCCGAAGCGAGAGCGGCGTAGCACATGTTATCATTGACACCTTCTTCTTTCAGTTGGCACGAGGGTTTAGGCATCCAGGTGAGGGGAAGATTGTTATATGCAGTGAATGCGATAATGACCGGCTTGAAACAAGATCTAAATTCAAACGAGGCAGCGGCCCAAAATTGAAGTAATTCCAAGGAATTCTTAAGCCGCCCGCAGAACAACAACTGTGTCGATAGTGTGCATCTTCAACGGAAATTTGCACCCAGGCAATTGACAGGAGCTACCGCGCGGGCATCGGTGGCCGAGAATGCAATTTGGATTGTCGCAATCCAACCCAGCCGAACAGGGCGAATGGCGAGCCACTGCACGAAGAACTTGAAGATCTTTGCCATCAAGCCTCAGGCCATGCTTATGCTGACACGACCCATAGTCCCTCACGTAATGGCAATCCCCGAGGAGATGAAAATTGTTACACATCTTCTGACTTTTCATCAAATTTATGTCCCGCGACGTAAAGTTCAACGGAGAGTCAACACGTTCGCCTGCCTTATTGCGCAGCACCACATTCAGAGTCTGCGCTGAAGTCGTCATGGATGGTGAAACCGACTGAATGCCTGCTGTAGCTGAGGTAGAAGGAGCTTTTGAAGCAGCGGCCGCGTAGCCCGTGGACGGTGTTGCCGGAGGAGTGAGTTGAGAGGATACCCTCCGCTTGACGTTCGGGAGCTTCTGCGCCCTGAAAACATTGGGAAGGGAGAGTACTTGGAAGTCGCCTCGGAGATCTGCCAGCTCCCTCTCGAATGGGGGTCCCTCTATGAGCACGACTTTCTTTCGCTTGGGGCCGTCGGTAAGATCTCGTCCAAGTAGACGAGCATACCCATTGTCGCCCGAGCCGCCGAACAAGACTCGGCGGCAATGAATGTCATTGAGACCAGACTCGAAATTTTCTGAACATGTTAGCGAAGCAAATCATGCAGCTTCCCGGAGATGTTTCTGAAGTACCTTTGACCTTCTCGTCTGCGCATTCTTTCCCATTACCAGCATCAACAAAGTCACACAGAGATGATCCCATATTGAAGCCTCTCACGAAGTCGCTCAGGATATCCACATTTTCCAAAATCCGGGTTTCGTGGTAAACTTTGGCAAGACCCTTGAGGTTGGCGTACACTCGGATCATCACTTGAGAATGGGGTGGTATGTCAGCGTCCAACTCAGACAACTCTTTCAAGATGCTTTGACGCAGCATGGCTGATGCTTTCTTCCCACCCTCAAATCCTTGAGTTACCAAATCATCGGTGAACTGAGTTTATTTAGCTTGGCTGTGTGGAAATTAAATGTCGTGAAGGCAAGGCGCTTACCGGCATACAATCGCCGTCGATGACCACAGATGAAAAGGAGTATTTATCCTGGCATCGTCAGCATTATTTTTCATACCTGCGGGGAAAGTCGCATTGTACCTTCTCAGACTGAAGCTCATTCATCTGCAACTTCAATTCAGCAGCGGACTGCTTCACAGACTTGATGTAAATGTTCTTCTCTTCCAGGCTCTGCTCAGCTTCGGCGAGCTTACGACTGAGCATCTCAACATGATTAAACAAGTCCTGCAACAAGTAAGTCAGCACACCCCAAACTATTGAATCGAGATAGTCAGACTCACAACAATCAAGCTGGCTTTTCGGTCGTCCTCAGCTTTACAGGTTGTCCATCTGGCCTCCAAGTCCGCGACATTAAAAATGGCTGTCATCTCGATTGTCAACAAACCCAAACGCTACGGGTACGGGCAGAGATCGGCGTTGAAAAGAAGACACAGAAAGGTCTGAAGAGGAGACGGGTGATGAGAGGTGATATATCAGTTGGAAGTATGCCTGGCTGTCTGCCTGAAAGCCCAAGCCCCCAACTCAACTAGGTGCTGCTGGGTTGCATTACCACTGCGGGGGTTGGCGAATGGGCTTAGGCCGCAGACGGTGTGCGGCATCCATTTTCAACTGGATTGCACCAACGAGACGGCAACGGTTGGAGATTTACGGGCTGGTCGCATAATGGTCGGGGGCTGAGGGCGAACGGTTGGCGCTTAGAGAACAACAACTTCGCCTCGGGTTGGTTTGGCCGGACCGCCAACAACAGGAGGGAGCCAGCGTGACCAACAACACACAACCACATGAACTGTTTCTGCGTTCGTGTCGAATCCCACGTAAAATCGGATGGTTTATGTCGATTTCCAAGGCGATGGTTCTATGTCAGGCAAAGCGCCCATATTCTCATCGAGACCAACCTCAATCCCTGCAAACGACTGGCAATTTTTTGGGCACCAAACTTATCATAAATATGCGATGCATTGTTCTGATACCAATCCTACATGACTGTCAGTCATCGGGTGGAAACAGGGTTAGTACCTTACCCATTGGCGAGGTTCAAGCGTACCTTCGAGAGCTTTCATATCATATCCAAGTTCGTCACCTCTTCACATGCAAACCCGTGTCGTTCGCACTTAGGATTCCATGTTATGTGTGCATACGTGGTATTTAGGCCTGACTTTGAGCATTTTATTTCTATTTTCTACGTCTCCTTTTTGGCATATTGAACCTGCGCGCGTCTATCTTTGTGTGAATCTATCTCTTAGACAGCCAACCTCTCTATCAAGAGCTCTAGTTGGAAAAGCACAAAAGACCAAAACTCCAAAACCTCAACCCTAGCCCTTTTATAATCACCAATCCTATAGCTTCTTCACCAGAATATCATCCGTCTGAACCACAGAGCCGACAACAAAATCGTGAGTGCCGACAGCTTTGTATCCCCATTTTTCGTACGCCTTCCTTGCCCGGAAATTCTCCTCCCACACGCCAAGCCAGATGTTCTTGAAGCCCTGCTCTCTAGCCATGTCTTCCAACTTGTCTGCAAGTGCCTTGCCGGTACCAGTGCCGTGAGCCTTGGGGTACAAGTAGATCCGCTGCAGCTCGACAATGCCCTCCAGGTCCGCAACGCATGGCTCTGTCGAGCCGCGGGTCAACATGGCGAAGCCCAAGATGTCGCCGGCAGCGTCGGTTGCGAGGATGGTGTCTTTGTTGGTATCTTCCAAGTCCTTTGTGACTGCTTCAATGCTGTATGACTCGTCCAGAAACGCTTGCAGCTCGTGCGGCTCTACGGAGTGGCCAAAGGTGACGGAGAAGACATGCGCACCCAGCTCTGCGATTGCCTTGGCGTCGTCGAGTGTGGCTGCCCGGATTGCGATATTAGGACGACCGTCCGATCGGATCTCTACTGACTTCGCCATGGCTGCGGGAGTGGCCGACGAGAACGAGATCGGGCGTTTGAGGAGGCGGTTGACTTGATGATCACGAGCGATGGCGAAAGGATGATGATGAAACACAGAGAGTGACCTGTACGGATAGCCCGGATCAACTTTCCTACAAATCGGAGACCCGAGCAGCTGGGCCTTTTGTACGGATTTCGAGCATCGCGCAACCGCTTTCATCGTTGCAGGAACTGGATCTTTTGTCGGTCGATGGTTCTGGAAATCGCAAGACACGTCGCACTAACTCTAAAAAATCTAGCAAGGCGCGTTTGCTTACTGCCCTTTTCCCGAGCACATGGCAGGTCTCGCCTTTGTTGTTGCGCCTTGTTGTCAATGCCATCCCTGAAAAGGCAAAATCATTGGTCTCGCCGCTGCTGGTCCACTACATCCTGCGCCCTTAGCTTGACATTGGTATCTCCATAGTGCCTAGTGCTGTAAAATCTCCCCCGTAATTAGGGCGTTCATGGAGCGATCCAGGCTGTCAACTCCTCGGAGCTGATCCCCGAGCCAATCAAGTCCATATCGCCGAGAGAACTATTCTTGCAGATCAAACGAAGATCGGTAGAAATGCAGTTGAAGTGTTAGCTGAGAGCATGGGTACAACGTGGCGGCGAGGACGCCGCCGGTCCGCCACCCCGTAGGATCCCGCCCCCAAACAGGTGAAAACGGTTGGAGCTACTAACCAGCCGCGGAACTCGATGCAAAGATTTTCGTGTTTGGACGGCGGTTCGACAGAGCAGCAAAATGCTCAGAGAAGCTGGGAGACGACATGATGATCAAGAATTTTTGAAAGCTATTAGGTATTTCTAAACAAATGCTAAACAATTTACCGGATTGAGCTGACCTGAGCACCAGAATATCCAAAGCCTTTTTCCAACCAGCCTCATCAAAACCTTAAGCACTCTCAATCTTTTCTTCCGCCGTCTTTTTCGTCTTCGAGCCAAAGATCACGATGCAGATTACTGCAGCAGAGGACACCATGACAAATAGAGCACTCACTGTCGAGAACCAACCAACACCAATGCCCTGGACTCCCGGAAGACATACTGCTGTCGCGATAGCGGCAAAAAGGTACCGAATGAAGTAATTGCTCGCTGTTGGATACCAGTCAGCGATGAGGTTTGGTCGGTGATTAAGAAAACGTACCCATGACTTCGGAGGCCCGGTCCCGGAAAACATCCAGGCAATAACTGTTCAGGCAAGGGAAGCAGACCATCTGAGCAACACCCTGCACAAACATGCAGATAATAGGAAGGGGAATGCCGCCCTTTTGCTGATCAATAGCCCAGCCGTAGATGATCGCACTTCCAGGAATCACCAACCCCATGGCAACAAAAGCACTCCGGAGTCGGTCCTCTGGCACCCGCCTGCCGCGCTTCTTGATCCACTTTTTGACCGTGTAGTCGGCATAAGGGCCGCCGACGAAGGTACCTGCGAGATATCCCGCTCCCGGGGCCAGGAAGAAGAATCCGGATTGCAGCGGGGAAGTGAGATGGAATCGCGGGTTGATCACGTATCGAACCGGCGTCAAGAGAACTTGCATGTTCCACAAAATCGACGATGCGGCGATGCCCTGATTGTGTAGTTAGCTGGGGGTGAACGAACAGAATGCGTCTTACCGCGTTGATCAGAACGCGTCGTGCGTTTTGAGTTGAGGCTTGCAGCTTGCAGCGATCCAGCTTTGGCGCGGAAACCTATGCACGACTTCTCTTAATGGCAGGAGGCTTTTGGGAGACTTACCACAAGAAGAATCCTCGGATGACGGAATAGGGAAATGACACGAATTGGGTTGGTCCATTCCCAGACCTGTCCAACCTTTTCCTTGAAAGTGAGCCCCTCCAGCTCTTCGGACCACTTGCCATGACTTGTTTCCGGCAAGAAGGCAACGGCCAAGATCATCGCCACACCTCCCACAGCCCCTTGGAACCAAAAGAGCGATTCCCACGTAGCATAAGTCACGATGACGCCTCCGAGGAAGGGCCCAAAGGCAGGCCCGATCAGGGTACCACCCAAGAACCATCCCAAAGCCGTACCACGCTCAGTCGGTCGGTACACATCGCTCAAGCAACTTGAGCCGACGACCAGGAAGCAGGTGCCTCCAAACGCAGTGATGCATCGGAAGATAAAGAAAGCTGCGAGGTTTGGGGCCTTTGCAGTTGCGAGAGAAAATGTGCAGAACAACACTGTCGAGATGACAAAAACCTGAGACATTTAGTTCAACAGAACGATGAGGAAACGGCGCAACAAAGTTGCCAAAAAAAGCCTATTGTGAAGACTACTATTGTACATGATGTTCGAGGTACAGTGATGATTGTGCTTACCCATTTTCTGCCATACACCTGACTGATGGGGCCCCAAAAGAGGACGCCGATGCCCATGATCAATAGGAACAGCGCGTTGGAGTAGTTGATCACGGTTCCCGTGGTTTTGAACGCCGCTGCCACCTCAGGCAGGGCTGACAATACTAACAGCGCTGCCAGATTGACACCAAGGCCACCGAATGACACGATGGCAGTGATCAGGATCTTGCGCTTAGGGGTGAACTTGTCGTAAACAGTCTCATCCTCACGGTAGGAAAAGGGCCGGCTCGGAGTCTGCGCGAGGATGTTCACACCCTTCTCGGCGTTGGAAGTCCTCATGGCCAGCAAGTCTGGCGGCAGCTCATCCACGCGCGTAGGTACCTCTGACAGGGTATTTATCGACGACATCTTGGGAAACCTGTGCGATGTAGAGTTTCTTGTGACATAGAAAAGAGACCACGGAGCTGAATACGATGTATTTTTGCCAACTGGAGTTGAACTAAAGACAGGATAAAAGAGGATCGCTGTCAAGGGAGAATGACAGGACTTTGCCAAGGAAACGGTGCACTAATTCCAACAACAACACAGCGCAAGAACAAACCAGAATTAGGGGACGAGCTTTGCATTTAAGTACGTACGCATGTGAGAGAGGTTGAAAGGGCGTTGAAAGAAAAAACAGAAAAAATCCTTACCCGGTCGGTCTCCACTCGGGCTGCCAATTCCGAAGTCGGTCAATCACAATCAATGGATCAACAGCTCCGAGACGCCTTCAAAGACATCATCCATGAATTAAGGAAGCTCAAAACCAGCCAAAAATGTTTCATTGGGCCGGGTCCGGCTGGGAATTCCAAAGCGGAGCGACTCCGCAGCGGGGAACAACCACACAACCTGCAACTCCTGATGCGTCTGCCACCTCCACTTCGGGTTGAAATCAGGCACGATATTGGACAAGGGCGCCCGCGGGGACCCACTGAGGCTGCAATTCCCTTATCTAACACCTTTTTTAGGTCTGGACCTGCGTGTCGAGGAAAATGTGGAAATTTTGCCGGGGCCGGGAGCGGAGCGTGGGGGTTTCCCAGGAGTGTTGGTTCCCTCTCGTGTCGGTGCCGGCGCATCGGGCAATAGGCCGAAGTTGAAGGGCCCGAGGTCGGCCGGGACTGAGGCCACCGAAATGAGATGGTCTCCGCCCTCGGACCCGCTACTGCCGGTCGCCGCACGCCGTGACGCGGAGGAAAGACTGAAATCCCGCGCGAACCTTTGTTTGAATCAGATGGCGGTCTGGCTTGGAAACTTTGCTTCTCACAAGCTCATCCCATGACAATCACAGTAAATATAGTTGGATCGCTTTGCTCCGAGCTTCGGAGGAGACTAGTTGACTCGATTCCTCCCTAGCATCCGAAACAAGTAAGTCTGCACTAAGATTTCTACCTCGTCAAAACTACCGTATGTGAGGGGCCGACTCACACTTGCAAGACGTGAAAATTATCTAATGTCTACAGTAGTGCATTGGGGGAGTCATCAATTGATCATATGGTTAGAGTGGTACCAGTAGATTTGACACGCAAGGAGGATGTGAATTGATGCTTGTCTGCCTCAAGAACATGTATGGTGTATTTCTAAGTTGTGTAATTGTACCCCCAAAGGATGCGGTGTCCGGCCAGGAGGGGAGGTTTGAAGCAATAGACGCGACCAGTTTTACCGGCTGTTCTTTACTGGGTCTTCCAATCGTTCTTCAAACTCCAAGCATATGCCACCCGATAAACATCATCCTCATGCCACCATTTGCCAATGACCTGCATGCTCACTGGCAGCTTGGTTCCGGAGCCCTTCAGCGGGCCTTCTTCGATGGCGAGCATGCCAATAGGCATAGCTAGTACCGGGTGCCCTGACTGGTTAAATGGAGCAGTGTTCGCAGTCAATCCTACTTGTTTCCCAATCTTCTCGAGCGGCGATGCATCGTAAGGGGTATGCGAGTTGGCGATGTACGGCAGGTTGGGCGCAACTAACACGTCATATGTCTTGAGTGCCGCGTCGTAGTCGTCTCGCAGCTTCCTGCTCAAGTTCGTTGCCTTGCCCAACAGACCGGGAAATACCTTTTGCGCGTACACCCCGTTCAGGTAAATGTTTTTGGACGAGACGTAGGCGTTGTCCCATTGTTCTTGGGTGAGATTTTGGAACTTGTCGGTGAGGTCTGTCATCACATGGCCTCTTCTGCCGAAGTTGAGGTTTCGCTTGGCAAGGTATCCTCCGGCCTTGCTGATAGCCGTCCAAACTGCTGCACCTTGAGCATGAAAGGGCACTGAGACTTCTTCGACGGTGGCTCCTAGGTCACGTAGTCCCTGTATCGCTGCCTGCACACACGCTTTGACGCGAGGTTTAACTGAAGGTTGGTTCATGCCCTCGACCAGAACACCGACTTTCACACCGGACAAATCCGCCGGATTTTGTAACGCAATCAGGTTGTCATAGTATTTAGGAATCTCATCCGGCGAAGGTGCTGCAAAAGATCGATCGTCGATGTTGTCATTTCCGGCGATGGCTTGTAGCATCAGAGCGTTATCGAGGAGGGTTCGCGTCATGGGCCCGACGTGGTCATTTGTCGGCTCGTTAGAGCCGCAAGCTGTGTAAGGAACGAGCCCAAAGGTAGGCTTGAGACCGTAGATACCACACCACCCAGCAGGCACACGGATTGAGCCTCCTTGGTCTGCGCCCAGAGCCATGTCCACGTCTCCGTTGGCCACGAGGGCTCCAGAGCCGCTCGAGCTCCCTCCACTGCTGTAGCCTTTGGCGTAAGGATTTTGCACATGACCGGTTGATGATGAGCTGCTTGTGGCTGAGTGACACATGTTCTCGCAAACTGACTTGCCGGCAACTATGGCTCCGGCCTCGAGAAGTCTTGTGACGATAGTCGCGTCGGTGTTCTGCCGTCACGCATTAGTCATTGCAGAAGGTCAAGGGGTTGTGGAACAATGTCTCACAGGGACGTAATCTTTCACGAAGTCGGTGCCCATAAGCATCGGAACACCCTTTACAGCTATGTTGTCCTTGATAGCAATGGTCTTTCCAGCAAGAAGTCCTCCTTTCTTCCGCTGGTCTTCAATTCGACACTTCCATGCCCACGCCGACAGAATGTTGTCGGACGGGTCAGGAAAGTGAATATCCTTCCTTGGAAATCTAATCTCATCAACTGGCGGCACGTAGTCTGCCCAATGATATTAGTCCAGCTTGAGAACAGGCAAGAGCGCGACTCACCAGGCAGAGACATTATTCCCACAACAGATTCGTGGAATACCGCAAGAAGCTTTTGGTACTCCTCCTTCTCTTCATCTTTCACCGTGACACCCAGCGCGTTTAGGCTATCGTCAAGAACCTCCGCAGTGACGGGGTTGGTCTTGTCGACGTTCAAAGAGAAGACGGACATTTCGGGATCGATATCGTGATTAAGATAATAGATCACGAGGCGCATTTCGCGGATTCGAGGGTCGATTCAGAACATTCGCGGTTAAAGCTGGCTAATATTGTTCAAGCCATTGTAGGTTAGACGTCCATAGCTGTTTCAACTCATACCTAATCTTCTAGATAGGTCCGATAGCCCTGAAATGATATCTTATCGCTATCACAGACCCCCAACGAACATCTTACTACATTCGGAACATCCGATTCTTCCCACAACATGTCATCGGCGACAGTGAACCGGTAGCAATGCAGCTCAATCAACCCCACCACGACCTTATCTTGGGAAGGATCAACCCCACCATCAACGTACCCCGCAAGATATCGCAAGATCGAATAATTCTCGGAGCAGGGGCTAAGCAATAGTCTTGTGCGGCCGTGCTGCGATGGCAGGTTATATTAAAGGGCCTGGGATGGTTATCGCGATGAGTACAAGACTTGACTGAAACCATCGATCTGGGGTCGCCCATTTCTGTATTTCGCTTGAGCCTATCATCATTCAAATTAGCAACATTTACGATTTTCAACAACTTCAAAAATGGTGCACATCGAGGAAAGTCTCCAAATACCTCGTGACTTTGAGGGTGAGTAACATTTCGCCAATAAAAGCATGTCGCAACGTCTGAGATACCTATGTCCAGGATTCGGCGAGGAAGGGTTTGATCCAAAATGGCCCAATGGTGCTCGCATTGCTGTGTCCTTTGTCCTCAACTATGAGTAAGTATACTACATGTTTGTTTCTCTTGATGAGTATGACGGCCTAATGAAGATTCCAGAGAGGGAGGAGAGCGAAGCATCTTGGATGGCGATCCCTTTTCTGAGCCATATCTGTGGGAAAAGGGTGCGTCTGGCGGTTACAAGGAAGGTGCACGATACCTCAACGCCGAGCAAGACTTTGAGTACGGCAGCCGCTCGGCATCCTGGCGTCTGATCCGACTATTCAAGGAGTTCGGGTGGAGCTTCACCACGTACGCTGTCGCTTATGCCCTCAAACGAAACCCGACCTTCGCAAAAGCCCTGGTCCGCGACGGCCACGAGATCGCCTGCCATGGTTTGAGGTGGCTCGACATCTGGAACTACTCACTTGAAGAAGACAAGGAGTACATCAAACAGAATATCTTGATGCTGAAAGAGGTTTCGGGCGAGATGCCGGTCGGTGCTTACTTCGGCCGCGGAACCCCAAACACTCCTTCGTTGTTCCCTGAGGTCTGGAAGAGCCTGGGTGGAGAGTTTCTTTGGTCCTCGGAGTGTTACAACGACGATGTGCCTTACTGGCTTGACTTGCCTTGGGAGAAGGACTTGCCAGAAACCGAAAGAGAGGGTATGCTGCTGATCCCTTACAACTACGACTGCAACGATGGCAAGTTCCACATGTCACCTGGATTCGGCAGCTCAGTCGCCGAGACATATGAGCAATACCTCAAGAATACCTTCGATTGTTTGTACAGAGAAGGTGGGAAGTTGATGAACATCCCGTTGCACACGCGCATCATTGGCAAGCCTGGAAGATCCGAGGCCCTGAGAAAGTTTATGAAGTACATCTCAGAGAAGGAGGGAGTTTGGGTCACGACTCGAAGGGACATTGCAAAGCACATGAGGGCTGAATTCCCGTACAAACCCAATGGCGAGTGGATGAAAGGTGCCTAAGCAAATAATTCTAGCTAGACAAATCACAATGTAGTCTTGATCATTCAAACACAACGTCGGCTAGAGTGTGCAGTGAATTTTCCAGCGAATTATCGAAGCACCTTGCCGAGAATACCTAATAGCTCCGTGCATCAACACAAGATCACTTTCCCCACCTGCATGCTAGGCAAGGCATCTTGTTTAGAAAGACGTTCGCCAATGGTGGCTGACTCGGTGCTCTTACTGGCTGTTTGAGGCACCTCTATCGGAACCTCCGATCGGCAGTGCGACAGCGGCTGCGTCGGAATGTTCCCGAAGTGGGACTAGTGTCTCACGGAAGTCGTCCGACGAAGAAAAAGGTCTCTGAGGGCGAGATCGGCACCGGTGATAGCAACCGACATCTATGTAACTCGGACATCCGCCTCCGCAGGTTCGTCCAGCGTTGCGGTCAGTCAGTTTGACAGTCGAGCTTCTTGGCGGTCATCTCATGTTATCAGGCTGCGGAGATGACGCCTGATGCACATCCCCCGGCTTCATCGCCCCCGGTCTCCTCAGCCGGAGTCCCTCCGAACCCAAGGAAGAGGGGAAGGACGGCCTGTACAAGATGCAAAAGCCGTAAGCAAAAGGTAAATGAATCTAGGTTTTTGAAACTGGAGGAAATCTATCTAACGTTAAAGTGCGATGACCAATTTCCGGTCTGCTCGAACTGTCGCAGGTCGGGCGCTCAATGCGACAAGGTAGATGTTACCGATGAGGCTTCATCGACTGCGTAAGTATACACAAGCTCATGAGTAAATTGTCTTGATCAATGTAAGCTGAAGACTGATTTAGATATACCCGGGCATTAGAAGAAAGGGTGGCCTACCTAGAGAATAAGCTAGCTCAAATTCCGACGCCAGAAACCAACTCAACCCCAAGAGAGACCGCAAGCATCCACTCCAGTCACTCAAACAGAGACAAAAATGCTTTGAGCGACGTGGTTGCACACGTATCGCTAGGAAACTTCGAGGCTCCTGCCTACGTAGGACCCTCGGCTGGGTTGTCGTTGGCTCTCAACCTCGGTGAGATGGTGCAGGCTACTGTCTGGAACAAGATGTTGCCCGACATTCATGACGGTGCAAGCGCCAATCGATCAACTGGTTGCCTCAATCCAGGCCCCAGATGCCTTACGGTTGAGGATCTCCTGGCTCATGGTGTCAAAGAGCCCCCGAGTGACGAGCAGGGTTCAAAGATGTTAAGGGCATACATGTCCCAATTGCATTCTAAATACCCTTTTCTTGAGCCCGAGGAGTTGTGGAAGCTGCATGGCGAGAGGGGCGCATTGGCAGCAACTCCACCGCAAAGTTTGAGCAAAGCTGAGAGATTTGGTGTTTTTAAATTGTACCTAGTTTATGCCATGGGCGCAACATTGGTTCAGTTGACACAGCGTGGTCCGGGATTTTCCCCCGAGGTACGTGCCTATTTCTCCACGGATATTGCAAAGTTGATGCACTTGAGCTTACATCTGGAAAGGCCCTTTACATCACAGCATTGCAACACATATCTGCGGCAAGGGAATCGCGAACGGTCCAGAACATCGAGGCGATGACGTTGTTGGTCATGTTCCATCTTCGATCGACCTCTAGTCATGGACTGTGGTACATGATTGGCCTGGCAATGAGAACGTCCATTGATCTTGGACTTCACCGTGCAGCTCACGAGAATAACCTTTCTGAATCTGTGGTTCAGCGCAGGCGAAGATTGTTCTGGTCTGTCTACTTATTAGAGCGGACAATCGCGATCTCACTCGGTCGACCCTTGAGTATTGCGGACAACCAGATTGACGTGGAGTTTCCTGACACCTGTATCAACAGCAGTTTATCTGCATCCGGCACTGTTGGGAATGATATAACGCTAGCAGTCGTGCTATTCAAGCTCCGACGAATTGAGTCCAAGATTCACCACTCCATTTACAGAACAGACAAAGCCCTGGATACTCTGCGACCAAAACTCGATCGTCTTTACCAACGACTTCAAACTTGGCGCGTGGCGCTCAATGAGTGGATGGCACCGAACCATCCCGAACTCAACTACGCCCTGTTACTGTATAACCGCGCTTTCAGACTCCTAATTCAACCTTTCTTGCCTCTCCTTCCCCCTTCTGATCAGTTCTACGGACTGTGTATGAGAGCTGCTGGGGATATCTGCCAGGCTCATAAGAGGCTCCACCAAACCCTCGACTACGGTCACAGCTTCATTGCCGTTCAGACTGTCTTCGTCGCTGGAGTCACTCTTCTGTATGGACTCTGGACGCAGGGCAATGAGCTGTGGTCAGTGGCACTAGCAAACGACATCCGTGCTTGCTCTTTAGTGTTATTTGTCATGGGCGAGAGAGCACCTTGGGTCCGCAAGTACAGGGACGCTTTTGAGGTCCTTGTGAATGCAGCCATGGAGAAGCTTCAAGATGGTGAATCTGGCTTAGCGGAAATGGCCTCAGCTCAAATGCGTGCGGGAAGACAGCAGGACGCGGCGATAAACGGGCAGAGTGAGGAAGCTACGGGTGAAGTGGGACGAATGAGTGATGAAAGTTTTGATCAGTTTCTGGGTAGCGTTGGAGACTCTGGCATTGCTGGTGGGGGGTTCGAAGGTGCTTGGCCCATGGTCGCTGAGCTGGCGAACTGGATCGATCAGGACAGTGGAAGCCCTGTCTGGATGCCCAATTTTGAACTGTTGCAGAGCCTTTCCGGCAATGATTAGAGTTGAACGGACGTTACGACTATCCAATCGATGGTTGAGTGCATCTCAGCGTAACCTACGTCGGGGGTTTAAATAGCGAGTAGTAATTGGGTACATCTTTTTCAACTCCGACAGAGGGCAAAACTCAGACCATGTTCTTCTCACTGAATGACTCAGTTCCCGTCCCCTTACCATCAGCTCGACTTATGTTTCCGCCCTCGACAGCCGAGAGAACTCCTCGGATTGTGTCAACGCTTTCGCCTGCGAAGAAGCCTTCCGAGGAAGCCATGTCCTCAAAGCCCATCGTCGCTTCAGACTCGCTTCCCTCGGGATATATGGGTGGCGGCCAAATCAGACAAGCCAAATAGTAAACCAATGCGCCCATCGTAAGGGATAACAAGAATCCAAGCTTGTACATGTTCTTACTAGCTTGATTGACGACGTTTGGGTCGAGGCTGCCCGCGATACCATGAACTGTAAATGCGACGCCAGCAACCCAAGCAGCAATAGCTCGAAGATTCCAACCGTTCAGGTATGTATATGGAGATCCTGGCGTTTTGGTGTACAAGCTCGGGACATGGAAGTTGCCGCGGCGCAAGACCCAGTAATCGACAATCATAATCTGTAGGCTTTGTCAGACGGAACGGTTTTCTTCGGCCATCCAATCAGGTACTCACCCCACAGGTTGGCATGAGAAAAACAGTGTATGAGCCTAGGAAGGTGAGAAAAGAGCTAGCGCTAGAGATGATCTTCCATGGAACGCATAGAGGTGCTAGAAGTGCGCAGATGACCTGGCCACGGACGATGTTGATGTACCTAGGCCAAAGTCCGCTGGTATCAGCACCAACTGGCAAAGAATTCGAACCAGCGTTCGTGGCAATAATTGCTAGTATCATGCCCTGTGTGAGGTGCATGTTAGCAGAAGATCACGAGAATCTGACCAGGGACCGAAAAGAGAAAACCTACTGCTGACGCGAAGAACATTCCCGCCCTCGCCCCCGGGCCCCAATACTCAGTCAGAATGGCGTTGTAGAGATCCCATACGTTCCAGTAGCTCTTGCCGAGAATTCCTGTCGCAGCACTGGTCGTCGCACAGCTGAGGAACATTACCAAGACTTTGCTAACAAGAATACCGGTAGCTTGAGACCATGTAGCCTGTGCGGGTTTTGTGGCATACCGAGCAACGTCGGGTTGGTTGACAAGGATCGGGCACAGTGCTGCCATAACGCTGTTGATAGCCTGAATCATGGGCCACACAAGTGCAGAGCCGCTCAGAGACTTCCCTCCAAAGTCAAAATCACCTAGCGTTCCCCCATTCATGTGGATGGCCCAGCCCATAACGCCAAACAAGCCAGCAGTTGTTGCCACAGACTTGACAACAAACAAATGGCGCAAGATTGTAGGATGCACAAACATGACCGGAAATTGAATGATCCAGAAAATGAAGAAGGCGAGTAGGTTTTTGGAAGTGATTCCGGCGCTGGCAGGAAGTCTGTTGGGGATGCTGTCCCATCCTGAGCCAAAGATTGCCCGCAAAGCAACTGAGGTGAGCATGCCTCCATAGAAAGATTGGGTTGCGAAGTAAATGATGGCAACAGAGGCGCGAACCACAATGAATAGCTTCGCACCGCTAACCCCGGCAGCAGCTCTGACATAGACGGGAAAGCCAACATGGTATCGAGTTGCACCGCGGGAGTTGAGAATGACAACGACGCTGAGGATGGCTGAGCCGATGACAGCTGCGACGATACCATGCCACCATTGCTGGGGATATCTATGTTAGCGATTGGAGGCTGAAAAAGGTCGAGTGACGAATCTCACAAGGCCAATGGAGATCAGAGTTGCTCCCAGATTGTACGAGCTTGGCGAAAATGTCTGTGTCAGGTAGTATGCGAAAAAGTGCAACGCAGTCCAACTACGCTGAGCTACGACGCTGTTAGCTAGAACTATTTGAAGTTCTCCTCTTCTCACTTCGTGTTCTTACATGGCGGTGTTGGAAGCAAGTCTTCGTTGAAATACGCTGGGCCATCATCAGGATGCTCTTTGGTCTGAACAAAGTCTTTGAACTCCTTCCGGGAGGAGAAAGCTCTCCGGAGTTTCGCAATTTGACCCATCACTGCCTGTCGTGAACCAGATGGGCGAGGCTATTCAGCAGCTGATTCACGGAAGGTTTATTGCAATCTCTAATGTCACGAGTCCAGCATTTTCAGTCCATTGCAGATCTTAAACATCATATAGATAACGAGAAGATGCCTTATCATTGAGCCTGTACTGCACTCGTCGCGGCGTCACACCCTCCAACTCCAGGATAGTCGATAAGAACCAGATCATCCTCGCCAAGCCAGAAACAACCAATGCAGCTCTGATAACCATCCACCGCGACAAAGATCCTCAGATAAATACTATCGGATATCCGACCATCAGATAGCTGACCAGCGAGCCGAGCGACCATCGGCTTCGGATGCTCCGATGTGGACTAAACCGTTGTGGAGACGATCGCTTCAAAAGTTGCCGAAGCCCCTGTCAGCCATGACGCACCCATATTTTCATGGTCACATCAGTTCGCCTTCCAGACCATTTCGCCGAGCCCGGAGCCGAAAACAGGCCGATGAACCAATCTTCGCCCACAGCTATCCGGTCTTGGCTCCCCGGACAGGTCCACTCTCAACGTCGGATTGCCGGTGTCAAAATTTTCTTTGAAGCGTGCAAAATGTCGACTCAACGTTGAACGGTTTCGGATTTCTAGTCTCTCATTTATCTTTCAATTCACTTGGCATTATCTTGTGTGCTGCTTTTATCGGATGTTGGTTGCCCCATTTCCAACTGATCGCCGGCAAGGGTTGAACAATGAGGGGCGATCTCGAGACCACCAAGGCCGAAAAGGCTCTTCACGATCAGACTAATATACTTCCGCTGAAACAGCTGATGGTCGTGTTTGCAACTTTGGCAATCACACTTCTCATTGCCTTCATCGACCAAAATGGCATTAGTATCACATTGCCGACAATCGCCGCAGACCTCAATGCCGAAGACACGATATCCTGGGCGGGAACGTCATCGCTCATCGCCAACACCACATTCCAGATGCTCTATGGAAGATTCTCAGACATCTTTGGTCGAAAAGCCGTCTTTCTGAGTGCGATTGGTCTGTTGGCAGTTGCAGACCTTCTCTGCGGTCTTTCCCAGAATGCGGCCATGTTCTACATCTTCAGAGGGATTGCGGGCATCGGCGGGGGCGGTATTACGAATCTGGCCATGATCATTGTGTCAGATGTTGTTACTCTTGAGCAACGTGGCAAGTACCAAGGCATCATTGGCTCAATGGTTGGCTTGGGCAATGTTCTTGGCCCCTTTCTTGCCGCTGCCTTCATGGAAAGGGCAACGTGGAGAGCGTTCTTTTACATGTTAGCACCTCTCGGGGTTATCGTCGGCGTCATTTGCTACTTCTTCTTGCCTTCAAAGCCACCCAACGACGACTTCAAGAGTAGCGTCAAGAAGATCGATTATGCTGGATCATTGACTTCGTCTCTTGGCGTCATTTTGTTACTTATTCCAATTTCGGGAGGTGAGTTGATGTAGATGAAGCCCGTTTGCTGGAGGCAATTGCTGAAATCTTACAGGTGGCGCCTACTTCCCTTGGAATTCGGCAATGGTAATTAGCATGTTGACCATCGGAGCGCTCGCTCTCGTGTCTTTTGTTATCGTTGAATGGAAATTTGCCAAGCTGCCAATGATGCCAAGTAAGTTTCCCTTCTATGGCCATCAGGATTAACAAACTGACGTTGAGCTAGTCCCGATTTTCAAAAACAAGGTTGTCGTGGTTATGTTGGTGCAAACCTTCTTGTTTGGGGCCGCATATCAATCTTATCTTTACTACATCCCGCTCTACCTTCAAAATGCCCACCAATTTTCGGTAATGCACTCAGCGGCTATCTACGTCTCTCTCGTGGTCTGCCAGTCGGTCTTTTCGATCCTATCTGGCCAGTACATATCTCGTACGAAGCGATACGGAGAGGTGATTTGGCTGGGATTTGGGTTTTGGACCCTGTAAGTACCTGCAATCAATGAACCATCAACTGCGGCCAGCAGCATGAAGATTGAGCAACAAGACTAATCTTGACATAGCGGCGCCGGTCTCACATTGATTTTCGATCGCAACACGAAGCCCGGGATCATTGTTATACCATTGTTAATTGTAGGCATCGGCGTTGGGTTCATCTTCCAGCCAACCCTGGTCGCGCTCCAGGCGCACTCAATTGAGTCGCGACGGGCCGTCATCACATCCAACCGCAACTTCTTTCGGTGCGCCGGTGGTGCATGTGGGCTGGCGATCTCGGCTGCGATTCTACAGGCGACTCTTCGAGCGAATTTGCCGGCGGAGTTCAAGTACTTGTCAAGCAGCACTTACTCGATCCCTCAGCTCAACAGCGACGACAAGTCAAGGGTGTTGGATGCATACATGGCAGCTAGCCGAGCGGTATTCATCTTCCAGATTCCATTGGTCGGTCTCTGCTTGGTCGGGTGCTTGTTGATCAAAGACCGTGGCCTGGAGCCAATCGACGACACGAAGCCGGAGGATACATCGAGCGAAAGCCGAGACGAGGAGGAGGGTATCTCGCGAGAAAAGACTTCAGAGAGAGAAAACGCAAACGGTGATTCGGGTTTGACGAACACAAGAAATTAGACGCTTCTCCCCTAAGCATTTGAGGTGGAAGTTGATGGGCAGGCGGGGCAACGGTTTACGACGCATGAAAATGGATAGAGGTATAAACATCATAGACATGGTCGGCGTTAGGGCATTTTTATAAACCTTAGAATACAGCATGATTTTAATGAGTCATAGTTCAATGAGAAGTCATTGAAGACTTTACGTCTCCAGCCACCGACGCCGAACTTGCAGCCCAATATCCAAGTGGCTTGGTAGACTTTACTGTGGCTTCTGAGATGACAGAGTTAGATGTGGGCCAGTGGTCGCGAGTGGTATCGTCTTCGAAAACCATGTGGTAAGAGAATCCACTCTCCCGCAGCGTTCTTCATCCATCCAAAGACAAAGAGCCAAAATGGCCACGGATAGAAGCCCGAGACAACTTGTGCCGCGACCCGATAAGTGGGGATCGTGAGATGGTACAACGCGTCTCGTGTACCAAGTGTCGTGGGGGTCAGGTTGGGGTGGTGGGGGGCTCATGCGGATGTTTCATGGAAGCTAATGGAGTCACGACCCCATTGACCCCAAAACCCGTAGGTGGACCAGAGTGCACATGTGGCACTTCGAGTTCGGGGTCTGACGATGGTCTGAAGCTCTGTTAAGAATGCGATGTGTAATCCCCGGATTGCTTCAGATTTCCCCGCCCAGCTTTACTCCAAAACCTCCTCCCCAGATTTGCCCGCATACCCCACTGCTCAGACCACCACCTAACCCACAAACATCATGGCCAAGATCAATTCAGTGCGGTATTACCGCGTGAAGCCTCGCTGGCTCATGGTAAAGATCACTGATGAGAATGGGGAGTATGGCTGGGGCGAGGCCACCCTCGAGGGCCACGACTTAGCTGTAGAGGGCTGCCTTGAGGAGATGATCCCAAGAATTGTTGGCCTCGAAGCAAAGTAAGATTTAACAAGAATCATCATTGGAATTAGAGAAGGTTGAAGCTTCAGTGCTGACTAGCGACTCGTAGCAACATTGAGCACATCTGGCAAACGTTTTGGAGACATGGCTTCTACCGCGGAGGCCCCGTTTTCATGTCCGCAATGTCCGGCATTGACATCGCATTGTGGGATTTGAAGGGTATGGAATTGAAGAATTCAATTCTTTGAATGTATTCATATACTGACATCGTGGAAAGGACGAAACCTCAAGGTACCCATCTATGAGTTGTTGGGTGGCCAAGTCCGAAACAAGGTCCAAGTCTACTGTTGGATCGGCGGTGACAGACCTTCCGATGTTGAGGCTGCGGCGTAAGTACCCTGGACGATTCACAGCACCCTCCACTTCCAATGGTGACATCCTCCCAGCAAGAAGCGTATTGAGCAAGGTCTCACCTGCGTCAAGATGAACGCAACGGAAGACCTGAATTGGGTCGACTCGCCCAAGGTGTTGAATGCTACCGTCGAGCGGCTGAGGCAAGTCAAGGCTCTCGGCCTTGACGCTGGTCTCGACTTCCATGGCCGTCTTCACAAGGCTATGGCCAAGCAGTTGGCAAGAGCACTTGAGCCCCTTCAACCGCTTTTCATCGAGGAGCCGTTGCTGTGTGAGCATCCCGAAGCTATCAAGCAACTCGCAAATCAGACTACGATCCCCATTGCGTTTGGAGAGCGCCTGTACACCCGCTGGGATATCAAGCGTTTCCTCGAAGACGCGAGCGTCGACATCCTTCAGCCCGATATTGCCCATGCTGGAGGCATCTCTGAGACGAAAAAGATTGCCACGATGGCTGAGGCCTACGACGTGGCGATTGCACCGCACTGCCCGCTTGGCCCCGTTGCATTTGCCGCAAGTGTTCAGGTTGCGCTGTCATGCCCCAATTTCTCCATCTTGGAGATGAGTTTGGGAATGCATTACAACACCGAAGCCGGAGACATTGACCTCTTGACTTATCTGAAGAATCCTACCGTCTTCGATATTGAGGGCGGTTACGTTAAGGCGCCAACGGGCTACGGCCTCGGGATTGACGTTGACGAGGAGATGGTGGAGAAGATCTCCAAGGAGACAGAGCCCTGGCAATGTAAGGTCTTCCATGGTCCTGATGGAAGTATCAGAGAGTGGTAAAGAAAAAAAAACTGGACTGTATTTTATATCGTTCATAATGAAAATGTAAGGCTAGGATTGATCTCATGATATGTTTATCACTATTCGAATTAGACATCAACGGCACTACCATCTAGAGAATCAACCCTGTACCAATATACATCGTAGTAACCTGTTCTCCCGCAGCTCAAGCTCTCACTGAGCACATAGCCGGAAGCTTGACGACAGACTTGCATAATTCGGGTCTTAGGGTAGCCAAAATGTGTCTTCACGGGGTCCGATACAGTTTCGGGTCATCTTTTCAGCATATTGAGCTTGCTTGTCGCCATTGACTGCGTACCAGCCATTGGAAATTACACGCGTATCTCACTTGCTTATGTCTACTCGACCAGGAGCAAAATGCACAAATCGATACCCCCACGTTGCCTTTGGTCAAATTCTCCGATATGCCGTCTGTCACTTGACCCGTAGAGATCTGCCTTGTCTTAGCCAACCACTTTAAAGTCAAGGCAGCGGTGCTCTAAGCGGGGTTTTGCCAGTCACCAGATGTCTACGTTGTGCCAATATCACGGTTATTTATTTCCACATAAGGTCTATCCCGGCCGCAGGCCCATCAATACATCCTCGTCTGCTTACCAGCATGCGGGCAAACCCACTCTATCGACCCATCCAGCCGCCATCAACGGTAAGCAGCTCACCCGAAACGTACAAACTCCCCGCCCCCGCGAGAAACACCGTGGCCCCCTTGAAGTCATCCGGGGTACCCCATCTCCCCGCAGGAATTCTAGCCAAGATGCTGGCGGCGCGCTCGGGGTTATTGATCAGGGCCTCGTTCATGTCCGTCGCCACGTACCCGGGCGCAATGGCGTTGACATTGACACCTTGGCTCGCCCACTCGTTGCTCAGCGCCTTGGTCAGCTGTGCAATGCCGCCTTTGGCCGCTGCGTAGGCCGGCACCGTGATGCCACCCTGGAAGCTGACGAGCGACGCCACGTTGATGATGCTACCGCGATGGCCGTTGACCGGGTTCGGGCTGCGGGTGAGCATGTAGGCGCCGATGTCTCTGCAAAGGGTCCAGACCGTCTTGAGGTTAACTTGCAGGACCTCATCCCAGTCGCCCATGGGGAACTTGTGTGCGGGGTGTCTGCGCTGGATGCCGGCGCAGGTTACCAGGATGCTCACGTCATGGCCGTCTGCTAGAATGCGTTGTGTGAGGCCTTCTACTTGCTCCTGATTTGAGAGGTCGGCCGTGTAGATGGTGGCCGTGCGGCCCAATGCCTGGACCTGCTTCTTGGTTTCTGTGTTGCTCTCGTCTCTCTGAAGAATGTCAGCACCTGATGAATTGTTACGAATGGGCCGATGCTTACTTGGATGAGAATGATATCTGATCCCGCCTCGGCTAAGGAGACTGCCATAGCCTGGCCGATACCCCGCGTACCTCCAGTAACAACAGCCGTACGGCCCTGTAATGAGAATAGCTTTTCGATGATATTCGCCATCTTGTGTGTATTGTGACTTGCGTTGTTATGAAATCGTAGTAACCAGTCTGCCAGCACTTCTCAGGTCCTAGTCCGTGGCTTCATATCAATCTAGAGTTCAATAAACTCACCTTAATCCCCAATTCTCACGAGCCCTTCCCCCGCGATCACATAGATAGGTACAGGACCCCCACGCTGAGCTTGAGCCCGCACTATTCCCCATCGCCTAGATCCGACCATCGGCTCAATACGGACTTCTGCATGAAGTGGACCTCAGGTGATTCGTGTCACCACACGTATGATCGATCTGGAAATGCCACGAAGTGAGGGGTTCCGGCTCATCGCCAGCGAAGCCCTTGCTCACGCGAGTCGTTCCCACGGGGAACCTGCGGGGAATGCTGGCTTCGAAGAGGGTGTGTGGATTTCAGGAACGCATCAGACCATTTCCGATCAGTCCCTCCCTCCCTCCCTCCGCGGATTTGTCCGACCCGCTCCCCGCACGCAAACACCGGGCCTCAATGTTGGGGGTCAGCCCCGCACGAGTCCGGACCCGCAGAGCCGCTCGGACACCGGGCTAGGAGCGACGGTGTGCTTGCGTGGGGGTCGGGAGGATTCCGCTTACGATCATGGTCTCGAGATCGTCGGATCCAAGTCGGTATTAGCGCGATGCATATGGGATGAAGAAAGAATGGGGCTGGGGCGTCAGACGCACCAGACACAAATCTGACAGAACTCTGACGGTTGGGGGTCCGTTGAGGACCACGATGGGGGCATCTTGTCTATAGGAGAGGGCAATTGGTATTACTACGAAAACTCATGGTTCTACGTGGGGGCAATCTGGCGATGGGCCAAGTAAATGATCCCACGATGTTCGCTCCTGGTGTGTTGATTGTCAGCCTGTCGATAAAGCTAGAAAAGCGAGGGCGGGCTCAAGTGAGAAACATGTTGAATGGTGGTTTGCGACGATTTAGCTACGCGCTTTCTTAGTTGGCCATTGCTCGAAACTGTGAAGAATTCTCCAAAAATGTCATGTAAGATTAACCCGCAAAGATGCTGGCGACGTGACTTCAGCATCACTAACACGGAAGACTCAAGCAAAACACTTCTCAAATGACCCCTCGGCGCTTGTGATCGCCGGACTCCGGTCTCTCACGGCGATAAACCCATCTGTCGGGTTCGATGAGGCTCAAAAAACTGTGTTCCTAAAGGCCGCCGTCGCCGATCCGAAGGTCGCCGTCATCTCCGGCGGCGGGTCCGGTCATGAGCCGTCCTTCGCCGGCTTTGTCGGCAAGGGGCTTCTTTCTGGCGCGGTGGCCGGCTCCATCTTTGCCTCGCCTTCTGCCGATCAAGTCTTTCGTTGCCTCCTCCGACTTGGGTCACAGCGCCGGCAGAATGGTATCCTCGTTGTCATCATGAACTACACCGGAGATGTCCTGCACTTTGGTATAGCCGTGGAAAAGGCACGGGCTGCGGGGATCCGATGCGACATGCTTGTTGTCGGCGATGATGTTGGTGTCGGGAAGTCCAGGTCAGGAAGAGTCGGAAGGAGAGGCCTTGCTGGAACGACAATTGTTCAAAAGATTGCTGGTACGCTAGCAGCTCAGGGGTAAGCTCCGACGATAATCTTTGAGGGTGCCAGGGCTCAACATTAGCAACAGGCATGACTTATCCGAGGTCCACAACATTGCTTCACAGGTTGCTGAAAATCTTGTCACTGTTGGCGCATCTCTTTCTCATGTTCACGTGCCAGGCAGGGCACCTTCAGGAGATGAGTTGTCATCCAACGAGGAGGTTGAGATTGGCATGGGCATTCACAACGAAGAAGGTTTCGGACGCGTCAAAGACAGCTTGGCGGGTGTAGTTTTCACATTGTTGAAACAACTGCTAGACCAAAAGGATCCGGATCGGGCGTTCATTAGCATCCTGAAAGAAGACAAGGTCGTCTTGATGATCAATAATCTCGGTGGGCTTAGCCAACTCGAGCTAGGCGCTATCACCAATGAGGTCATCTCACAGCTCAAGGACGGACATGGCATCCAGCCCAGAAGAGTTCTGAGCGGCACCTATATGTCCAGCCTGAATGGTTTGGGCTTCAGTATCACCCTTCTGAAGGCTGTCGATGAAAGCTGGATCCAGCTGATCGACGCTCCTACCCAAGCGAGTGGATGGTTGCCCGCCATCACCACTTCAGACATGCCGGAGAACCAGAAAGCTGCGACTTCGTCGAAGGAGGAAGACATTTTCGCTGACGAAGAACCTGTCGGAACCAATCTCAGAGGTAACAGCGACATATTCATCCGAGAGACTACCAGCTGACCGTTTCTTAGTTGACATCGCCGTGGCCAAATCTGCACTGACGAGTGCTCTGAACCATGTCATTGCCGCCGAGCCTGAAGTCACCAAGTACGACACACTGGTCGGCGATGGAGACTGTGGTCTCTGTCTGAAGACTAGCGCTCAGGCAGTACTAGCATACATCAACCAAGAGCAAAGTCTTGAGGAAGATGCCGGAAAGCTTGTCGACAACATCGCCCGCGTGGTAGAAGGCAATATGGATGGCACCTCTGGAGCACTTTATGCCATCTTCTTGAACGCCCTGGCTCACGGGCTTAGGGAACAGTCACAGCAAGTTCAAGAGGTGCAGCCAGCTACCAGTGATATCTGGGCAAAGGCTCTCCAGTCAGCGTTGTCGTCTCTTGGAAAGTACACGCCAGCGCAACCGGGAGACCGGACGGTGGTTGACGCCCTGGCGCCTTTCGTCTCCACATTCGCGGCGAGCGGCAATCTAAAGGACGCTGTTGATGCAGCAAGGAAGGGGTGCGAATCTACCAAAGGCATGGAAGCGAGCTTGGGCAGATCCGTGTATGTGGGTGGAGAGGAATGGAAGAACTGTCCCGACCCGGGGGCGTATGGACTCGTCAAGTTGTTAGAGGGTCTTGTTGCCAGCCCATAGATTGCGGGATTTCAAAAGTCAAAGTTAGTTGAGAATCCTAATTATGATTTAGAGCTTCGTCGCAGTACGAAAATACGAGATTTTCGCAGCGTGTTAAGGTTTCATGAACGAGATAACCCGTGAGGCTTAATCTCATCGGAGGTGAGAGAGAACTTGCACTCTCGGCCCTGATGTGCACAGTTTCTTGGGGCGGACATAACAAACAAAAGACCATCGTCACAAGGAACCGGGTGATTGAATAGTAATATGATTTGAATGCATTTTCGCTAAACCTCTGAGACTGTCCGTTGATCAACCCATAATCCATCCCAACCTAGGCTATCATTGTTCCAGCTTCTTCTCAACGCCGACGAGCTCGGAGAAACCATCCAGCTGCTTCGTAAGCCTCTCACCCTCCAGCAATGCGCAGGGCTTCCTAGGGAGGCCGCCGTAGTTATAATACTCCTGCAACGCAGCTTTGACGGAAACAAAGCCGCCCTGAATAGCCGTCCAGTCACCCCGAGCAACAACAGCCTGCAGCTCTCTGGCCTCCGCCAGCTTGCCCTCGTCCCAGAGCTTTATCAACTTCACGCACGCAAGAGGTGCAATGTTTCCGGTTCCACCAATGATACCGTGTCCTCCGACAACGAGCGTCTGCAGCGTAAAGTCCACGCTGCCACCGAAAGTTCGGAACGGGTTGCCGGTATCCCCCTTCTTGGGCGCAGTAGCAGCCGCTATCCGGGCAAGCTTTCCAGTGTTGCCACAGGTCAGCTTCACGCCGACGATGTTGGGATGTTGCGACAGCGCGATGATGGTGTCCGAGTTCAGGTCGAGGCCGCTGCACGCGCCGGGGTAGTTGTAGATGAGGATCGGGATCGGGCTGGCGTCCGCGACCTCGCGGAAGTGCTGCAGGATGTGTTCGGTGGAGAGCAGGCCCCCATAGTAGGCCGGCGGGAGGACAAGGGCGTAGTCGCCGCCGGAAGCGCCAGCTTCTTGGCAGAGCTGGATGGTCTCTCTCGTTGACTGCGCGCCGCAGCCGACCATCAGGGGCAGGTCGGTCTTGCCGGCGGAGTCGAGGGCCGCGCGGGTGGTCTGGTTGATGAGTTGCCTCTCGGCGTGGTCGAGGTGGACAGCTTCGCCGTTGGAGCCGTGGGTGACGAGGCCGGCGACGCCGGCCTTGGCGAGGCGGATCGCGTGGGACGTGGTCGTCTCTACGTCTACTGAGTCGTCGGCGCGGAAGAAGGCTACAGTTGGGACGTAGAGGCCGGGCGTAAGAGCCGGTCTTGAGGCGTTGCCGTTGCCATTGTGGGTGGAGTTGCCGTTGGCTGAAGGTGACATGATGGTATGATTCTGTGGGTTTGTGGGACGAGACGGGAATCGATTTGGGACAGCGGACTCAAGAGTAGCGGGCTGTTGGAGTTGATGAGGGCGCAGATGAACAGTGTGGTTGTGAGCAGTACTCCTGTGTAAAGAGAAATTATTTCAGGAGGCGAGAAGCTGATTAGAAAAGTTTTGAATAATCATCCGAACACAACCTTTTCGCCTCTCGGTGTAAGTCATGCGCGCACAAATAGTCAACCCCAAGTTGGAGGAAGTACGCAGTAGTACATGTAGCCACAGACCGACTCCAAGACCCCCACGCCGGCACCTTTGCGATGGGCCAGAAGTCCCTAATCCGAAGCATTAGAGCTTCCACCTAGCCCCCACAGATCGGTGGAAACGAAAGATTCGGGGGCTATCCCGCGGTTGCTTTTACTAGTCCCCGACAGTTGCCTCACGGCTCCGGCTTCCCAGTAGCTTCCTACACGTGTAGTGTTGGGGCAGGGAATCTCCCGAACTCCAAACACCGTCTTTCTTCTCTTCTTATTACCCCATCATCCCCACTGTTTCTTCCCCACAGAGTCCGACACAAACAGATCATGTAGCTGCACTCTTCTGGCCCACCCCAGACTCGGCGTGGTGCATTCATCAGGCGAGACGGTGACATCCGCTGTGGGAACGGCGTGGTTTCCCCCTCGCGCACGCGACTCGCTGAATTTGTCGCTGGTCTCACTGGAACACGGCCAACCTCTTTTCAGTGACGCGCAGTCTGCTATATGTTCCCCGTGGGGGTGTTTCTCTCCCTTCTTGCCTCTACATGAGTGACAACACCAAAGAGGGAAGACATTCGTACAACTTGCTGTTCTTTCGCCTCCGCTAAACCCCTCGCGGTCTGTTGGTGGGATTTCCAGAATTCAGATTAGCAAACGGATCGGCGCCCGGCCGGCTATGTTCGGTAACAAGCAAACCCACACCGCGCCCCGGCACCGGCTGCCTCTTGCAACGCAAGTCAGCTGAGACAATGGGTTGGAGAGTTGTGAGAGAAGCTGTCAGAGTTCCGGTTTCTCGGACTCCCACGCCGCGGAAAAAAGGACCCGATTCTGCCCTTCTGCTGATCTGCATCATCCAATCGGGGATTATTGTCATCGCTAGCGGTCATTCCATGGTTCTCTCATTGTGGGATTGGATGAACTGTCCCCAGACCCCTAGCCTAAAGCCACTTTTACACTAGAGTTGGCTAGATGACATGGCACGGATTGGAAGGCCACCCCGACAGCAAAAGTGCCTGATTCCCCAGCAAGCGTCTCCTCTCCGTTCTCCTCTCGAGAAAAGTCCAGAACCGGTCTCAAAATCTGACCGTCCCGGCACATGAGTGTGAGCCAATCATCACGGCTTAGCTCGCCCGCTACATCGGCGGCATGACCAATAGAATTACGTAAGTTACGGTCCGACGTGGTTTGCTTGAGCAGATGTTTATTATAAGTGGCTCGTGGCTTCGTACCGTCGAGATGTGGATCGTCAAGCTGTAGTGCATCACGAGGTTCGACGGTTTTCTGCTGGGGTCACTCGACCAGCTCCTGGCCCCTTTCTCTGTTCTAGTTCTCTCTTTTTTTGGGTGGATTTGTGAGGGATCGTGATTCTTATTTGCTTGCCATGCCCCCGTGAGTCAGGGAGTAATGGGCGATGAAAGGGATATTGCGGACATCTCGCTCCAGTTGTTGGCAAAGGCCGGAGAGATTGCTGTGAAGGAACAGAACAGGATGCCTTCGACGGCACTGGCATCACGGATTCGATCTGAGAATGGGTCATCGGTGAACTCGGAAGCCTCCGGGTCGGCTTCATCACAGCAAACGCAACATATCGGAACAGCATCCAAACGCCGAAAGCATGTCTCGGGGGACGACATGGCTCATGGCCAGCCGACCTATGGGGCCCGAGGTCGACAGAAAGACGCAATCGAGGCGACATCTGCTGCGATTCGACCAGACTCGTCATCGCATGCCCAAACAGTACCAACAGAAGTCATGAGGCAGCTTGGTTCACTGCCGGTCCGCAGAGCTTGGAGGGGAAGATCAGGCGAGGCACCACCAGATGTGTCCAAAGCTCCCGTCGTAGAAGCGATTATGCTTCACGAGAGAGGGGAAGTTAAGGCTTCAGAACAGCAGTGCCCCAAGTGTCAGAGGGGAGAAGGCGTTTCACCAGAATGCGTGAAGATCCAGAGCATTCACGGCGGAGCATGCAGCAATTGTCTGATAGCCCGGGCCCTCGCCCGTCCGGGATCGGCTGTCCGGTTGACCCGGAGTTACTCAGCGGAACGGCGGTCCATCTCCGCCACCATTTCACCGTCGATTCCCAAGGAAGATCTTATCGCCGTCTGGAACCTGATTGCAGGAGTCATGTCGACGCAACCACAAGAGTGCCTCTTCGACGATGGCACAGAGCCTCCGGGCAAGAGAATCGAGGATGCCGCCCGTTTAGTTGCACGATCAGCGGACGAATGGGGACACAGCGTCAGGGAGGAAGGCTCGGAATCTGGCAAGTCGCCAAAAACACCAGCAGAAAGGCAGAGGCTCGTGAGGCAAGCAAATCGCATTCGAGAAACAGCATTGCAGATAGCCAACTGCGCGCGGGACTGGGGCGAGAAACTGGAACGCAAGAGATCGACATCTCAGTTGCGAGGTTAGGAGCTTTGGGTAAGGAAAAGTGTCCAATCATTTGGATGGTCAAAAACACAGCAATTCAACAGTCAGCACAATGGTGCAGGAAATAATGGTCGGTGTTATAAATACGATACAGTCAATTTTGTGGTCATTGTCATGGGCTCAACAGTACCAGCTAGCTACGTAGTGACACAATTGAAGGAGCTCAAACGTAAGATGTAAATTGTGTGGCCTTCAAGCTGATCTTCTCTATGATGTCACTCACGGAATACAGGGTCTTCTACGTAATTTCCAGCACGTAGAGGACCCGACCAACAGGGTTCCCGAGATGCGGCCATCTACGGCCTTCAATCAAAATTCGATGGCCGAGTGCCGGCTTCCCCGCCTCCGCGCTGGAAGATGACCGAGAAGTGAGGGGAAAGCAGCTGAGCTCCACGTCGGACACGACCCCGAGCCTTGATCGGCCGACTCGCGAGTGTGACCCCCACGAATCCCCAATGAACATGAACCCCAAGCTGCACCCCCAACTGACCACCCTTCCGATCGAAGAGGTGCTAAGGGTTCCCCAGAGTGCTTAACCTCAGCTTAGCACCGAACATCGGGGGAGGGGCACGCTTTGCTAGCACGCGAACGGGAACGTGTCCGCTGACAGTCTATCGATTCTGAGCTACTTTTCTCAAAATAATGGCGTACAAATACTCGGTGGGATGAGGGGAGCTTTACCGAAACCACAATCGGCAACAACAGTCACACTCTATCACCTCACCTGGGCAATAGATTGAATCTCAATCCGACTCCTAGTTGGAGAATCGCAAGACGCATCGCCCACACCATCATGGCCACCGAGAAACAGACCGAGGTCCTGCTTTATGGACTGGGGGCGTAAGTCACTTCCTCGACGTTGCTTGGGATATACGTGCGGTTGCTGACTAGGCCTTCAAAGTATCGGCTCATTCTATGCTTTCATCTTGAGCAGAGTGCCTGCCGTTAGATTAACGGTGGTTGCGAGATCAAATTACGATGCCGTCAAAGCAAATGGAATTATTCTGAAGAGTGAAAACCATGGAGAGCACACAATACGCCCATACAAAGGTGAACAATCCATGAGTCTATTGAAATCGGGTCAGGTCTGACAGCAAGTAGTTGTGAAGACTGCGGCCGAGGCAGATGCAAAGTTCGACTACATCGTCTTTGCCCACAAAGCCATCACCCAGGATGCAGTTCCTGCTCAAATAGCCCCAGCGGTGGACGAGAAGAGGTCAACAATAGTCATTATCCAAAACGGGGTTGGCAATGAGGTGCCATTCCGCAGCGCGTTCCCCCACGCGACAATCATCTCATGCGTGGTATGTTCCCAGAACCCGGTCCTCTCCCGGCTGCCTGGAAACTGACGAAGCTAGACCTGGACTGGCGCATCTCAGCCGCAGCCCGGCAGCATCATCCACACCAAGTCAGAAGACATGCAAATAGGACTATACCCTAACGATGCAGACCAAAGTGTGGAGAAACACCGCCTAGACGAGTTCGCGGCTTTCCTGACAGAGGGCAAGACTGTCTTCCAAGTGGTCCCCAACATCCAGGTCCAGCGCTGGGAGAAGGTAGTGTGGAATGCCGCGTGGAACTCTCTCACGACCCTGACGCTTCTCGATACCCACTCTTGGCTCAGCTCGTCGGACGGCGCTACGCCCTTGACACGACGTCTGATGACCGAGGTCATTGACGTCGCCAAAGGGTGCAACGTCCCCATCGACTATGACCTGATTGACAAGCTCATCAACAAGATCTTGGCCATGCATCCAATCGGCAGCAGCATGCAGGCCGACTACAAGGCCGGAAGACCCATGGAGGTGGATATCATCCTTGGCTACCCGTACAGGAAGGGCAAAGAGCTGGGCATTCCGACGCCGACGCTGGATACAATCTACATAATCTTGACGGGCACAAATCTCCGTCTGCTCAGAGAGAATGGGCAGGCTTAGATAGCTCTATCAAACCTTAATGTTCACAATGGCTCGATGAACCCAACCACTCGGCCGGCCGGAATTCCCGCGGTGATCTGATTCTCATGTGACGCAAACGGTGTCCTCAGCCTCTAAGTGGGGGGGAATCCTCGCGTCTTTAGACAAAGCCGAGGATCTTTAGGCAGGGTCGTACTGATTCAGTCTCGGATTGCCAAGCCAAACCACCAGTTGGACCGACTCACCGCGCGCGGAATACGCGCCCTTCTGAACCCCACAACCCGGTGCCAACGTGGTCGCGGTTTGAGGGGAAAACGCCGCCCTCCCCCATTTCTCCTTTCTTTTCCCCATGCTGAAGCCTGACTAGCGTCGCAAACAGAGAGGGGAACGCCATCCCCCCATGGGGGAAAACCTCCACCACGAAGACAATTATTGGACATTTTCGACATGGGGGTTAGCGCTGAGCCCAATGAGCGCGTTCCTTATGACGACCTGGCTCGAGCGTATGGCCGAGAGTCCGGCCGGATAGATCACCGCGCTGCCAAAAACAGGGAAGAGCTATAAGAAGCTTTGAGATCGTCACCCATGAGGAGAGCGTGGTGTTGAGAGGTCCAAGGAACTCCTTCGCTCTTCACAACTGCAAGAAGAACATTCTTCTTCATCAGAAACATGGACACTGTCACGAAGACCGGAGACACCGCGTCTCAGCTCCATACCGAAGATGTCGAGCAATTGAAGCATCACAGCCAAGCCCCCACCAAGGGCGCCGACCGAGCGGCAAACATGATTGGAGACCAGCAAGTCGAGGTTACAGAGGAAGATGTAAGTTTTCAAGCCTTCGGCAAGTGACATTGACAGAATACTGATATTCTTTGAAACAGAACAAGCGCATCCGCCGAAAGACCGACAAGCGAATCCTATCCATCCTCATCTGGGTCTACTTCCTCCAGATTCTCGATAAGTCGGTTCTTGGATATGGCGCCATCTTCGGCCTCAGAACAGACTGCAACCTCACTGGCGATCAATACTCGATGGTCAGCTCCATCTCAGCCATTGCTCAGCTCGCGTGGCAACCATTCTCCTCATGGCTCATTGTCAAGGTTCCTCACCGCATCCTGATGCCCTCCCTCGTCTTTGGATGGGGTGTTGCCCAGTGCTGCATGGCCGCCTGCCATAACTACCAAGGCCTTCTGGCGACTAGATTCCTTCTGGGTCTGTTCGAGGCTGGCTGCTTGCCTCTGTTCTCCGTCATCACATCCCAGTGGTACCGCCGCGCCGAGCAGCCCATGCGCGTTGCATGCTGGTATGGCACCAACGGTCTGGCAACCATGTTCGCCGCCGCCGTCTCCTACGGCCTGGGCCAGATCAACGGCTCGATCCACTCTTGGCAGATTCTCTTCATCTTCGTCGGTCTCATGACCGTTCTCTCGTCCCCGGTCGTCTACTTCCTCCTCGACAACGACATCCCCAGCGCCCGGTTCCTCACTGAGCACGAGAAGCTCCAGGCTATTGAGCGTCTACGTGCTAACCAGACTGGTACTGGCAGCCGCGACTTCAAGTGGAGCCACGTTTGGGAAGCTCTCATCGAGCCCAAGAGCTACCTCTTCGTCGGTATGGCCGTCTGCCTCAACGTCACCGCCGCCGTCACGAACACCTTCGGCCCCATTGTCCTCGCTGGCTTTGGTTTCTCCAGCTCCAAGACGTCTCTTCTGAATATCCCCTTCGGAGCTGTCCAGCTTATCGTTATCTTCCCTGCCTCGTGGCTGGCCCATCGTTTCCGCATCAAGTCCGTCTTCCTTGCCGCGCTCATGGCGCCGGTCCTTGCGGGCGCCATCATGCTGTATCTCCTGGACCGCAGCAGCATCCCGCCCCTGCTGGTCGCATACTACATGCTTGCTTTCCTCTTCGGCGGCAACCCTCTCATCGTCTCATGGATGATCTCCAACATCGCCGGTACCACAAAGAAGTCCGTTCTGCTGTCCCTGTACAATGCCGGCTCTTCCGCTGGCAACATCGTCGGCCCGCTCCTCTTCAACTCCAAGGACGCGCCGCAGTACAGGCCAGGTCTGACCAAGGTCATGGGTATCACTTGCGCGCTGCTTGCCATCATCGGCCTGCAAGTGATTGTCTTGTTCATCTCCAACAAGATGCAAGAGCGCAAGAGAGTGGCGAACGGCAAGCCTAGGAAGATTAAGGACTTGAGTATGGAGCGCCACTACGTCGATGGCAGAGGGGAGGAGACTGAGGGTGTGCAGTTGGGAGAGAATGCGTTCTTGGACCTTACGGACAGCCAGAACGACGAGTTCGTCTATGTTTACTAAGTACGTTGGCTATGTGTCACGTATAATGATACCATGATCAGTTATGAAGCAATTCAATATTCAATACTTGGGTAGCATTGTTTCTAAGAACCCGAGTCACTTCAACTACCAATCGCGGTCAAGACGCTCTGCGACGTTGCTGACATGCCAAACACCGCCCCTGCCAACGATCCAGAGCTCGTGCTCGCCGAAGGCCGAACTGACAGCCAGGTTGTCACCTCCACCGACGCGAATCGTGCCCAGTGTCAAGCCGCTGACTGGATCAATGACATCCACTCCATCTCCAGCCCCCACAAAGATCCACCCATTCCTCGAAACTCTGATGCCGTATGGGTTCTTCTTAGAGACCGGCTTGAACTCGGATACGCCGGTGTCGGGGAGATACACAGTGTGGCGTCCATCTTGGAGAGATGATACAGCGACACCGTTGGCGTTCCCGGTGGTGATGTGGACAACCTTGGGCCTCATCGTGGTTCCGTTTACGAAGTAGACCGTAGGATTTGTCGGCGGCGTATAGTCCACAATGTCTCGGCCCTGGAGCTAGTCAGCTACTTTCTTCATCGTGCGGTATTGAGGGCATCTTACCCATCCGGACTTGGAATCCGTCAACCAAAAGTTCCCTTCAGAGTCGATGTCAAGATCATTGAAACCCATGAATGGCTCCTGATAGTAGTTGTTCAAAAGCACTGTCTTTTCGAGAGTCCCGGGAGTCACACGAACAAGGGCCCCGGTTTCGTTGTGAGATCCGTCAGTAGCCACGTGGTACGCCCCGCGGTAGTAGATGCAGCCATGTGCATTGACGGTTGGTGGGTTTGTGGTGATCTTCTTCAACGTATTGTTCCTGGTGTCGAGGATGTACTGCCAGGAGTGGGTACCATCGTCACCACCAGGAGGACCCCACTCGGCGAAGTATAGTTCCTCGGTATCCTTATTGTAGCATGGCGCCTCATGGGTCTGGAATGCTAGCTTCTGGACTTGCTTCACGGTCGCCTGGGGTCCGAAGATGTCGAAGAACCTCTCATCATAGGCAATGAAGTTGGTGGTGTTAAGAAACTCATTCCTAGGTGCTGTCAGCCAGCGATCTCGATTGGCCGCACTTCTGGTGACAACTTACGTTTTCTTCAAAGCTGGATCACTGGTCTCGCCCTTGTGCGGAGCCTCCATGGCCGAACGGTTGAAGGAACCGGTCAGAACAGCCACGGAGGGATTGCTGTAGGAGACAAATGCCCATATCGCCGGTGTATCATTGAAAGCGGCCGGCAGATCTGCCAAGAATGAACATGCGAACAAAGGCAGGCTAGCAAGAATGGGAATCGACTTCGTCCACATGGTAGGACTCTTGGCGTCTAGGCCTCCGTAAAACAAAGTTGATGGACAAGTCAACATGAGTCATTCAAAGAGCCTCTTCGTGAGTCTTTTATATACCTGACTTAGGTGGTGATGCTTCCATGCTCCTGTTGTTGAAGATTTTAAAGCTCACGGAGTGCTCCGGGCTTTCCCCGAATGTCTTCAATCGCCGCACTGGACTAGACCAGAGCCATTTCGACGTGAGCCAAGTCCGATATTGAACGGCAAAACGGCGCTCTTCAGAGTCCACTAACTTGGCAGCTGGATCTACAGATATTTTCTTTTACATGTAAATGGCAATTCAGTTGCGGGGATTATGGATGTGCGGAGATGATCCGCTGAACATGTTTTCATTTGACCAATCTACAGCTTCCGAGCTTGTACGGGGGACGGAGCAGTCCGTGAACTTGCGAGCCGGGCTACTCCCTGCGGATGGCTTGAAGACGGAGAAACCCCGCGTGTCTAAACTGTTCACGCCTGCGGAAAGCCGTGTATTGACGACGCGGCTGCAATAACCAAGAAGAGATTCTTGCTATCTATGATCTCAACTATGAGAGCTCCTTAGATACATGTGCGGATCTTAGCGCTTAATGACTGCCCAATTTGGTCCCCACCTGCCTCTGGCTAATGGTTTGTTCGCAAAGATTCAACGGTCATATCCCAAAGACGTTGCTCTCCCTCCTTGTCGTACGCGTGAGACGCATACCCAAGTCGAGGGAACGAGGTATCATTCTCCTTCATCGGCTCCGCCTCCTGTACTTCAGCAAGATACCGGGCCCCTCTATTCTCCCAATGCTTTCCGACAGCAGCCCAGATTGTTGTGGCAGCGCCTTGTTCCGGGCTTTTCCTGTATTTTATCATCTCAGGTTTCAGCATCACGGCGTCTCCTGCAGGATTGTGTTTGGCAGCTTCCGTGTGGATTGCTCCTGGATGAACCGATGTTGCATGCAGCCCCTCACTTCCGTATCGTCTCTCGATCTCGTTGGCCATCCAGATGCACGCAGTCTTCGATGCTCCGTACGCAAGCATAGGATTATAGTCCCGCGTCGTGAAGTTGATGTCTTCGAAGTTGACAGAAGACGCTTGATGAGACAAGGACGCGAGCATGACGACTCGTGAACACATCTCTGAACTCGCCGACTTTATCAACGTCTCGCGCAGTTCCTGGAATAATGCGAAATGCGCCACGTAGTTGAAACCGAAATGCTTCTCGAAACCGTCTTTAGTTATAGCCTGGGGATGAAGCACAATTCCTTTTCGGCGTTAGTTGTGATAATCACTCCGTCACGTCAGTTTGGCATGGCGAATAGACGTACCTGCATTACAAATGAGAATGTTTAGGGTATCTGACATGCTCAAAAATTGTGCAGCAGCCGCAGAGACATCCTCGACGGAATCCAAAGACATCTGGAGAAAGACCACCTTGCCCGGCCTTCCGTCAGTGGCAAGTCGTTCGGCAACTGCGGCACCTTTCTTGGTATCTCGGCCAGTAATGTAGACGTCGGCACCGGTGGCGTGCATAGCACGGGCGGTCTCAATCCCTATACCAGCTGTTCCGCCGGTGATTAGGCATACCTTCCCTTGTAGACGTCTGTCCAAGCCTTCATCACGGACAATTTTGAGCGCATTGGGACGAGCGTCGCCTGGCCCATGAGTGTCTCGGTGATCGTTCGCGTAAGGTGCAATTGAAGCCATTGTTGGCGGTTTCTCAAATAGGTAGACTGACGAAAATGTAATTGAGCGACAGAAGTCAAGAGTATGTTGTCTAGAGGTTTAGGGCAGCAAACACATTGCTTGTATTTTGACAATGCGGTCTGAAGGCCCCGCGATCCGTTCGCCAGCCGTAGCTTCTCCGGGAGTCCGAGATGCAGACCGCATCTCTCTGATAACGGGCACGCGGGCATGCGGATCATCCACGATCCACTAAGAAGATTAACGAGGACTATATCTCCCGGTGTTTCGGATGTGCTGTGACAGCAGATGGCCCTGGATCAGCTCATAAATGGGGTTAAGTCCCTCCGATTCGGTGTTTGCGGGTCATTCGGAACAAGTTCGCGGGTAACACAAGAACCCGACCGATCGCCACAGAAGAGCTCTATACATTGAACCTAGTGCATACATAGACTTGAACGTCGTATAAAATGACTGATTTCAGCTTTCGATTATTACTCTGAGACAGAAACGCCAGTTATTAGCTCTTATTGATTTCGTCTACAAAATGACCTTCATTCACATCGTCTTGATGAGATTCAAGTCTCACTGCAGCCCTGCAGATATCGAGAATGTAACAACCCAGATCTCCAGCGTACTGGGCGCGTAACGACTCCTTGGCACAGGCTCTTAAACGGAGTTGGGAATTGCAGCATGAATGCGTGCATCCTAGCACGCAAAAGCCGTACATCATATCCATCGTAAGCGGGAAGAATTCGAGTATCGTTCCAAATAAGGTGAGCACTTGTATTGCAACTCTTTCTGCCAGCATCCCAGGTCTAATAACGAGCAGTACGGCTTCACACACTCCACCAAGATTGAGTTCGAGAACGCGGAAGACTGTGCATACTTCATCAAGGAGGATCCTGCGCATAAAGTGCTGTTCCCCATATTCCACTCACTAACGGAGGAAATACTCGTCATGGATTACACTCCTGGTTGCCTGGATTGATTAGTCTAACACGAACAAAGTTGCGTCCGTATGTGTCCAGTCTGCCCCTCGCTAAGTCCTCATATTTGCCTTTGGGAGATGTTTGCAATTTTGTCAAGAACAAAGTTATGGTAGGGGGTTCTGTTAATCACCTAAGATGGGGTGACGAGTAGGATGGTCTTGAATATTGAGCCAGATTTATACCAAAATGATGTCCATCTCATCACCTCGTCTGAAGATTTGAACAGCGGTACCATGTGTCGTAAAAGTCCCGAACCGGGTGAAAGATCCATCGGGGTTCTCTTGCAGAATCAAGCCGTCGACCATGCCATTTCTACAGCGAATTGCCGCGAGGTCGATATCCCGCACTGTCTCCTCAAAGCTTCTGACGTCAAATGCGATAGAAATGACGACGACTACATCGTCATCGCGGAGCCGGTCCCGCGAAACCCGCCACTTGCGTCGCAAGTTCGATTCCAGGAGGTGTAGACCCTGGGTGATAGGCGGGGCGGGGCCCGCACGTGGAACGACACCGGCCCGCTCATCAACCCATGTGGCATGTATCAGTGGCGCCCTGATCCGTAGGCGGATATTGTGAGCAGAGACCGCCCTGGCGTTGAGGAACTGCGAGAGGAGCTCATGACTGTAGTCAATCTCGCACGGTTCCTCAAGGTGAACGGGGCCCTCGAGCGATATCCAGGACCAAGAGGGGCCCCGTCTGTCAGACGGTCTGTAGCAGTGGTTTGGCTCGGATTGAAAATTGCTTTGTTGGGTACTCCAGAGAAGATTCATGGGTAGAAGATTCTGCCACATTCCTGCCAAGTACTCACCGAGGTACGGACGAAAGACATCTAGCGTACCTACTATAGCAATGGGTCGGTCTGTGTCCTTCGTCAACAACATGCGCGAGTAGGTCTCGACGATGTTGTACCAGTACAAGGATGGCGACGACTGACCGTCATAGGCGCGGAGGATCACTTTGCTGTTACCGTGGTGACCGGGAGTCTGGAGGGCTTCTTGGTGCATGGTGTCCCACGTTTTCATCTCCTTTGCCATGTCTCTTAGGCTCGAGAGGCTATTCAACAATTTCACAGGCCTGTGTGACGGGTGAGGATGTTTCCAAGGGCTGTGGTCGGGCGGAATTCCGTCAGGTAGCTCTTCCGAGGCCTTGGATTCGTCGCATCGCCAGAAAAGCTGATCTCTGCCGCAGTCAAGGGTCCTGCGTGCCAAAATGGATTCCTGGAGCACCCAGGCACGGGAGTATAGCCGTTTGGATTGGTGCGAGGCGTTTCGCAGAAATAAGTCATTCGATTGTTCAGAGTACCATGGCAGCCGTTCCAGCTGTATGATTCGACGGTTTCGAGGATATAGGCAGCCTTCGTTGCTGTTGAACGCGTCGGAAGCAGCTATGTTGCAGGTGGCGTTCTTGTAGACGCTGCCCATCATTGCCGACTCAGTCCGCCAGTCTTCGAGGGAGTCTTGCAGGATACAAAGACTATCGATCCAGAGATACTCGGTGCCGAGATGTCTAGCGATACGTATGGCGTCCTTGAAAGTCTGGGGTAGATTTTCCCAGGGGACACCACGTCGGAGTTCCTCTTGGTTGCTCTGCTGGAGTTGTATAAAGTGTGCTTTCCCCCAGCAATGACTCAACGTCATGTAGGATAATGCTTCGGGGTACTCTGTTGATGTGTGGAGACGGACCTGGTGATCGGCACTGAGGTGTAATAATCGCGAAGGGCGGAAGTGAACGTCGGTGTTGGCACAACAACCCTGGTGGTGTTGTATACATTGTGAGAGCCATTCTTTGGCTAGGTTGAGACTGGTGTCTGATCCTGTGTGATCCTCCAGGGGACGTGGGGGAAAAGGAAGCCTCAGTTGACGGTCCGTGGCGTCGATAATGCTGAACTCGCATATAGAGTTGAATGATCGAGAATGCACCACTATGTTGTTACCACGTGCAGTATAGGAAGCCTCCCAGGTTGTCATGCGTCCTAAGACGAAGCCGTAATTCAAGATATGCGTCTGCCTAATGGACAAATAGTGCCAGACGGTCGCGCAGATGCGACAGCCTTCGGTAGCCGATTTGCGTAACGATCTAGTAGTCCAGTGGTGTGTAAATGAGGTTCCAAATATGGGAGTACCAGACCTCATTTTGGCGAAAATGGTCCTGTGACAAACTTGGCAGAAGGGATTGGTCGGGATTATCGGAGGGTGCAGTAATGGAATCGGGTCGACAACGTACTCAGGGATGTTACGAACGAGCAGAAAACGCAGTACTATGGCAGCACTCAGAGGGGGAAGTATAATAAAGGAATACCAGTACGACCAAATGATACTGGCGGCGGCTATCCACAGAAGATAGGAAGCGAGGTATAATCGAGGTTTGTTCAAGACCCCAGTGAAGATGGTACCGGTTCCCTCCAGACAGAATGTGTTACCAATTGTCATCATAGCGAAGAGGGAAGCTGCGGAATCGATACTAAGAAGCGGAAAAACCAGGGTTACCAGGCGCATGTTTCTGCTATCGGACCACAGAAGCAGTGCCAAGTGGAAGCTGACGAAGACCAACGTGGTGAGAAATGATGCCTTGCTTCGTAGCCAGGAATGCAGTGAGCGGGATCCGCGGAGAATACCCCAGCAGGGCAACAAATCGACGAGAGTGGCCAGGTCGAGCCTGATGTCAGCGTCGGCCTCCCTAGCAACATGTCTTGTGGTCCAGGCGAGCAGTAATAGCTGGACGACCAGGACGACCATGTTACCGCCCAGCCAAAGCTTTTCGTCATAATTTAGCGCAGCCGATGATACCATATGTGATAGACCAGCGCTTGAGTCGAATTGAAATGCGCATAGGCCGTTGTAGTAGATGAACATGAGGATCAAGTCCACAAGAGCCAGGTAAAGCCTGGTGAAGGAAAGCGGTGGGGGTGTCCATCCATACATCATAACGCAGGCAAGGCGGAAGCTCGCCTAAACTCGTTAGAAGATAGGTTCTTGGTAATGAACAGGTTTCTGGTAAGAAAAGATACGGGCAAAAACGTGTGGGTGTCTATGGGAAGAAGGAGTGCAACAGGCATCGCGAGGCATTAGGTGTTATATACCCTGCGAAGACCCCTGCTACGCGTGTGTTTGCGACAGGGCGCGATAGAGCGCCAAGCGTTAAATATTCAGTAACAGAATTGACAATCACAGAACTTTTCACAAGGGTAGGCTTGTGGTCTGGCTACCTACATAAGTGTAAGCCGCAGTGTATTCATTCGTGAGCCTATCAGATGGCGTATCCAACCGAAGTCGAAGTCGCAAATGGCAAATGCTCGACCAGGAATAGTTCACACCATGTTACACTTAATCTCTCCAATGATTAAAGTGACAGTAGCTGCAGGCTGGCTGATGGGTGTCAAAACATAAGTCCGACAATAAAAGAAAGCTGCAACGGGCGTCTAAGCTTCGCAAACCACTAGTTCATTCCATGTCCAATTCTTTCCTTTCTTCTTTCGTTCCTGAGCTACGTACTGGCAAGCCTCAGCCCAGCCAATTGGAAGTGTCAACGACAACACAGAATCTCGACGAATAGATGACGTAAACAACCCCTCCACGAACTCCACCGCTTATCGCGCTCGTCATCGCGAGGACCTCGCCGCGAATGCGGAGTTAACTCAAGCTCTAAAACGATGAAACTAACGCACATGCGCGCTTTGATTGACTGCGGGACTGTTGGATTAATCAGCAGAACCACATCAAAACCCGCCAGCCTCAACACCTTCACTCGCTGCCATCAGACACACGCAATTCTCAACGGAACGAATTCAAGAATCAACATGGCCCGCATTCTCATCACCGGCTCCTCCGACGGCCTCGGTGTCATTGCGGCCCAGAAGCTCGTCAAAAACGGCCACCAAGTCGTTCTCCACGCCCGCAACGCCCAGCGCGCCGAGGATGCGAAATCGGCCGTGCCCGGCGCTGAGACCGTCCTCGTCGGCGACCTGACCAAGATCGAAGAGACCAAGAAGTTGGCCGAGGACGCCAACAAGCTCGGCACCTTTGACGTCGTCATCCACAACGCCGGCCTCTACCGCGGGCCGTACCGCAAGACCGACCTCGGACTGTCGAGTCTCACTGCGGTCAACGTGATGGCGCCATACCTCCTCACATGTCTGATGAGCAAGCCCAAGAGAATCATCTACGTGTCGTCGGGCATGCACCGCAGCGGCGACGCAGCCTTCAAGGACCCAACGTGGGTTGAGCGAGGAGAGGCCGCTTGGGATCAGAACCAGGCTTACTGCGACTCCAAGCTGCATGTCAGCACGCTGGCGAATGCCGTGGCGCGTCTGTGGCCGGATGTGAAGAGTAACTCGCTTGATCCTGGCTGGGTGGCTACCAAGATGGGCGGACAGAGCGCGCCGGGCAGCGCGGACGATGGTACGGCTACGTATGTCATGCTTGCAGAGGGCACCGATGGTGGAGATGTGAGCGGGAAGTACTTCAGGCCTGGGAGGAAGGAAGACGTAGCGGAGGAGTTCACCAGGGATGTCAAGAGACAGGACCAGCTGCTGGAGCTGTGGGCAAGTCTCACTGGAGTGAAACTGCCTGTCTCCTAATTCGTCTCGATCGATCACCGGCGGAAAATAATTCAAAAGTTGGAATAGAATAATTAACTACCAACTGTCTTCATGTCCTTTCTCACCAGGGCATCTATGATCTAAATTGAGCGGCCCGTCGATACCTAGAGATTGTCTCAAGCCTTGCTACTAAGCCTCTAGTGCAATTGCAAAAGCCCAACGGCTATGTCTACTTAGACATGCGCAACAAAAAGTTAGATGCGTTGAGCAAAAGAGCCTGCTCGACTCTAACCTCTCGGGTCCCTTCGGTAATACTTGTAAAGCAGCCGTTGCTGTGACCAAAAAGTGAGCAGCAGCATTTGCTCGGAAAGTCCAGTATCTGCCCCAAAGTCAGGAATCACCCCGCACGATTTGACAACTGGTAGGTAGATCTTACATACCGTATTCTCCTTCGACTCTGGAGCGAGGCCTCGGTCCGAGCCCGGATAAGGTGACGCAGTCTCACGCTGCACCAGGCCGAGGAAGCTGAAGTTCAGGCTTGTTTAACTCCTTCCTGGGTACCTGACGGCAAAAGATCCCACCAAAGTTGTTTTCCGATGCGATCCACCAGGCTCTCTCCACATCGCCGTCATTACAGAATTGTCTCTTTATCGTGAACTGCATATCCAGTTGGAGACCGCTGGGGTATTTGCAATCGACCCATTTGGATTCTTCCTTGTTTCCGCATGGACCCAAAGTTTCTGTGAAGAGTTTGCAAACGAGCCTTCGCAACTTGGGTTGTATTCGGCCTGCGTTAATCCTGTAAGCGTGCCAGTCGTGGTCGACGTGCGCTTGGCGGCATGTTGCCTTGGCCTTGTTGAGAATTTTGGGATATCGTCCGGGAGGCCTTTTGCTGGGCTTCGATTTGGACTCTGCTGCAGGCTGAGGCTCGGCGGAAAGGGATGTTGTTGGTTCGGAGGTGGCGAGAACGATCAGCACTAGTGCTGAAATGCAGAAGGCGAGAAACCTCATGATTCTTTGGTCCGCGAAGGCGGTAGATGCACTCGGTGAAGGGAAATGATAATTTCAAATGGTGATTCCAAATGGTGAACATTCAGGACGAGTGCGGACTAGGGCAGTCAGCGCAGTTTTGTCAGAAAGTTTCGTCTCAGTATCTATCAAGGTCCCGGCACTCACAGCAAGATAACTCAGAAAGTTCTGGTGCCACAAGCAATCTACTTTATGCGAACTTTTGCGACCGTGGGGACTAGAAGGGTTCCTGACTGCCATGTGCTAAATGTGTTAATGCTGTTACTCAACATGTACAACCGGGCGTTGAGAATCGGGGTGATGGAGTGCTGATATCCAGACATGTCTAATACTACGACAAATTTGATCAACAGCCAAGCAGTTCAAGTTCATGACGGACCACAACATTCTTGCATCCGGGTATTTTCTTCTCTCAATTCCCTATGCTAAGCAATAAATGGTCGTACGGGATTCCTGTTCAGAGATGCATTTCAACGAGACCTTCCATTCGGCTCTCTATCGTACCGGCCTCGACGAGATTTCAGCATGGAAGTGTTTGAGACCCCATTTTCAACCGTAAGCAGCCAAGTTTCTGTTTGCATACCTTCACTGTCGTCTACGTCCAGTGTTCTTGGATTCGATTCCTTGGAGCCCTCTGACGCAAACTTAGCTAGCAGAACGACGACAAGAACAGCTAAACAGGACGCCGGTAATACTTTGAAAGGATGCGTTGATCATCTTTCCCCTCCTGATATTCTGACAAAGCTTTGAGCTATAAATCGCGTCGATGTACCGGCCAAGGAAAGGTTTAATCAGTATCAGTATCATCGACAGCAAGGAACCCGATGCCCTCCCTTGGTCAGGACAGGAGATTAGTCTTCTTTTACCCGCCCAGCGACCTGGGGTTTAGTAAGCCCGAATAGCCATCGGTCAATATTGATCTGTCCAGACAGGAAGGAACACCGAGTTAAATCCACTCATGAGCATGATGTCTCCATTCTACCCCCGGTCCCCAATCCGAAATCGGCGCCAGCAACGCGGAGGAACCCCGAGACCTCCGCATGTTCGATTCTCGATGTTCTAGAACGCGGAAGCCAGTCAACATAGTCCCGCGATCTAGCTCAAGAAAATGATGGCATCCAAAATGCAAGGTTGGGAAAATGCCCCGCTGGAAGATCACTAGTATCAGTCGCTCAGACACAATGAAAAAGTGCAAAAGCTTGCAAGACCGTCAACAGGCGAAGCCTTTGACCAAGCCGTTAGTGAGCACACCGGTCCCTGGCCGCAGGTGGAGAGGGGAACGCCAAGCGAAGATAAGCTCTGTGGCGGGCCAATTGCCGCTAGGGTTCTCCAAGCAAATGTCCCACGGGGGCACATTTAGCGCTGGGGGCCTTTTGGGGGAATCGTTTGAATTCTCACTGGGCGCCGGTGGCTGCGGGTACGGGGTCGCTACAAGGGTGCCCTGCATCGGTGTCCGTTGCCGTCTTGGCTGTTGACGTGATGTCACGCCCTCAACGGGGCACAACGGTGACAGGGCGCACAGCTTTTTTGGGGCTCATCCGAGTCTATGCTGTTTTTTGTATGTGTCGTGTTCGTCTCATTTGGCACCGGATGAGGAAGAAGCTTGGGGCAGAGCGCTCGGTTGGGGAAGTTGACAGGAAAGGTAGGGAAATAGACGGCGACACTTCGGCGCAACCAACATGAAAGCATCTCAGAGAGTTCTGTTTCAACGATAGAGTGACCAACTAATGAGAGTGATGGATGGTTGGTACCGGCCGAGTACATCTGTCTGCGACTCTCTTTACGTGTGCGACACGTCAATTCCGCGCTATCTCCATGGAAATACATGGTCTCTCCAAAATCCCCAGGCCAGCTGGACGGCGGCGCACCCCCGGCATGGATTCGACCCTCGTCGGCCCTATCTAGCAGCCTGCCAGCCTGCATCATTATTTGTGTCCTTTGACTCATGGATGGCCCCGCTCATGTTAGGTAGTGCTCACGGGCAAGAGGCCGTCGGTCCTCCCTGAGATATAAGATTCTCTGCCTGCCCGCCCAACCTAAGAAGAGCAACCTCTCCGACTCGGCCATCACGACGTACAAGTACACCATGGAGAGCCACGACAAGAGCCACGTCGACCCCGAGCACGGCCATCATGCCGAGCACCACGAGGACCAGACGCCGTGGCACGGCATGTCCGCCGGTCGCTACCTCGGCACCCGCGTCAGCACCTTGAAGCCGCCGATGCTCAGCGCGCCGAACCCGTTGAAGCTGGTCGTCATGATCAGCCGCCGCCAGTGGGCTTTCTTCGCCGTTGCCTTTGCGGCCTGGGTACGTGCCAGCCACGCACAGTTCGCATCGCAATTTGGGGACCGCTGCTGACAGGTTCTCCCCAGACATGGGACGCATTCGACTTCTTCACCGTATCTCTCACCGTCACCGAGCTTTCAGAAACCTTCGACAAGTCCAAGACAGACATCACCTGGGGCATCACCCTCGTTCTCATGTTCCGATCCGTCGGGTCCATCATCTTCGGCATCGCAGCAGACAGATACGGCCGCAAATGGCCGTTCATCGTGAACAACATCCTCTTCATCATCCTCGAACTGGTAAGCAAAGAAATAATCACTCACCTGTTCCCGCCTCCCGCTGCCGCGATTGGTCCTCGACGGCAAGTTTGTGCCGAGCCTGGCTGCAGCAGACAAGCTTTCCCCTCCCCTCTCGCCCGTCTTGGCTGCGCCGTTGGGGAATCCCTGTGTTCCCCCACAATCCAGCTCTCCCCCCGTCCAACCCCCCAACCCCCTTGTACCCAACTAGTTCTCTGCTAGTGACATCAGTGGCATCGCATTAGATACGAACGGTCGTTTTCTGATCGTTGACGCGCTGACATGAGGTTTTGCTTTGTTCTAGGGAACGGGCTTCTGCCAAACGTACGAACAATTCCTAGCATGTCGCGCCCTCTTTGGCGTCGCAATGGGCGGCCTGTACGGCAACGCCGCCGCGACAGCGCTGGAAGACCTGCCCTCGGAGACGCGCGGGATGATGTCCGGAATCTTGCAACAAGGTGTAAGTTTTGAAACGGAGCCAACGAACTCCTCCTCCTCCTCCTCCTCCACACCCACCATTCTGTCCAACAGCAACAAACGTCACGAGGCTAACCTCTTTGCGCCGATCAGTACGCCTTCGGATACCTATTGGCCGCGGCCTTTGCCCGAGGGCTGGTCAACACCACCCCGCACGGCTGGCGGCCCCTCTTCTGGTTCGGCGCCTGCCCGCCAGTCCTCTTCATCCTCTTCCGTCTCATGCTGCCCGAGACGGACACATTCCTCGAGCACAAGCGTCTCCGCGAGGCGGCGGGCAGGCACGCCGCGGAGTCTGAGACGGAGAACTCCAACGTCACCTCCACCTTCATCAAGGAGGGCAAGGTCGCGCTGAAGCGGCACTGGCTGCTGCTGACCTACCTCGTCCTCCTCATGGCCGGGTTCAACTTCATGTCCCACGGCAGCCAGGACCTGTACCCGACGATGCTCACGAACCAGTTCAACTTCAACGCCGACCAGGTCACGGTCACGCAGGTGGTCGCGAACCTCGGCGCGATGCTGGGCGGCACGACCGTCGGGTACTGCAGCCAGATCTTCGGCCGACGGTTCAGCATCATCGTCTGCTGCGTCGTCGGCGGCGCGCTGCTGTACCCGTACACCTTCGTCACGACGGAGGCCGTGATGGCGGCGGCGTTCTTCGAGCAGTTCTGCGTGCAGGGCGCGTGGGGCGTGATCCCCATCCACCTGATGGAGCTCAGCCCCGGGGCGTTCCGCACCTTTGTGGTCGGCACCTCGTACCAGCTCGGCAACCTCGTATCGTCGGCGAGTTCCACCATCGAGGCGCGGCTGGGCGAGCGGTTCCCCCTCCCCGACAAGGGCGCGACGAAGCGGTACAATTACGGCAAGGTTATCTGCATCTTCATGGGATGCGTGTTTGTGTATGTTATCTTGTTGACGTTCATTGGGCCTGAGCACCTGCGGCGCAGTTTCGATGTCGCTGATGACGAGGACATGCGAGAGGTTGCTGGCGTTGAGGCGATGGAAGACGAGCTCCATGACCGTGAGGCGAGAGCTGGACGGCCGGTGGGCAGTGACGAAGAGACGGGACACCAGGAAAAGTCGGCTACTCACCGTGAGTGAGCTCAGCCAGGAGAAAAGCAGCCGATAAGCCAGCGATTTGGGACGGCTGGTGATAGTTGAGCTAAGAGATTGGATGCGACGAAACAGGCCGATTGTAGAGTCGATTACAGAGACCAGGAACAGGTAGTAGAAATCCAGAGTCAATCAAGCCATCCAAAGTACCGACCGGGAATGACAGTTGTAATCGGCCCGTTGAGTTGAGTTATGTCGCGCAGCCAAAGCTTCAGCTCCGGTCCGAACTTACCAAGCAAACGCGGGATCCGATCTGTCCCGTGAGATCCGCTCGTCGGGCGGAGATCGCGCCCATCTTCCGCCGACTGCCTCCCCACCCCGGACCCGTGCAGCCGGGGCGGGCCCTCCGAGGCCTTTCCGCTAACGCATCTTGACAGCGATACCCGGTCTCACTCTCCCACGCTTCCAAGCAGGATCTATCAATTAAACAAAAAACATAGGCTTTCATTGCACGATAGGAACCTGTCAAAATAAGCCAAGACCTCTCGCGAGCCGACAGCCGACGAGCTGCCTCTATTCCCGGAACAGCAATCGGCCGATGCATCCGGCCCATCCTCCAGCCCTTGGGCCCGGCCAAGACGCCATGAACGGTTCTGATCACGCGCGCAGATTGGACACGAGGTGATGAGTGAAATAAGCATGCAGACACCTGCAGGTCTCCGCGGATACTTATCTATGATTTGGCCCTGAGCTGCATTCTAGAGGTTGACCGATAAGGGGTCCTGCAGGTACTCTTATCCCCCCTCCCCTGGCGCTTGTAATCGCGTCTCCCGACGAGGGATGATGCGATTTCGCGCCATAGGCGATAAGTTAGCTCACCGACCAGGTCATACTTCTTCCTTATCGCCCAGCGCGTTGCGTTCATCCCAACACGAGAATTGGCCATGCACCTTGCTCTCAACGGCCAGGGGTACAGTCTTGGCAGCATCTCTTGGGTTGCATCAGGAACCGCAAGACAGTTAGACGCCATTCTTACCCCTCAGTTCCTCTTCTGAGCCCAAGAGACGTTTGCCCTCATTGTTGGCATTGAGAGTTGATCGACACATAATTGCTCTTTCGGTGGCATTGAAGATTCACGATGTCTTTTCCGGATACGAGACAAACTCTAGGCGAAGATTTCCGCATCATTCTGAGGAACGCATCAAAACCCTTTCCATGAGCGTGAAAGATACTGTAAGTGGTGGTGCCATTCTTCACAGCTACTCCTCATCCGACCTTGCAGCATATGGCAGGGGTGCAAATCATCCCAAGAAGGAAGCTCATTTCCAGCGCGATGGCGATATCACCACAGACCTCCAAGGGAATGCTCCCGTATCGGCAATGCAACGCTGTAATGACCAGCTGCAGCTCATCTCATGTTTCTGTAGCACATAGGAGATGCTATGCCGCCATACAACATTTAAATAGCCATCCCGCCGGCATCATCATCTTCATGTCGAATCTCAAGCTTCAGGCGCCTTGCGTTCTTGGCTGAACTACACCAAGATGCATCTCCTTAGCATCGCCAGCTTGCTTGCGCTTCCTGCGCTAAGCAACGCGGACATACTCTCTGCTCGTCAAGCTCCCGAAGGAGAGACCAGCAACTCCACGGTTCCTGTCGCCAAAAGCTTCATTATCGAGTACACTCAGGTTCGCGGCCTCACCTTACACCATTGCGACACTCATTTACTAATCCCGCATCGCAGGGCTCTGCAAAGGCCCGCCGCGATGTCGCGCTCGCCGACGACATCAAGGTCGTCAAGGACTTTGAGACTGACATCTTCTCCGGCGCCAGCATCGAGACGGACACGCACAACATCGACACTCTGCAAAACCTCGCCGGAGTCGCTCGCGTGTGGCACAACACGCGCGTGACCTTGTCGCCTGTCGAAGGGCTCCAAGCAATCGAGGGCGCCGCTGCGTCCAACTACACCACCCACAACGCGACGGGCGTGAGCAAGCTCCACGACAAGGGCATTTTCGGCCAAGGTGTCAAGGTTGGCGTTGTTGACTCTGGCACTTGGTACAATCATCCTGCCGTACGTTCCGAGTTTCCTGAGAGGCGACTGATCATCTATGCTGACTGGATTTCAGCTTGGCGGTGGATTCGGCGACGGCTTTAAGGTCGCTGGTGGCTATGACTTTGTTGGGAATGGCATCTGGCCTTATGAGGACAAGGCTCCGGATGATGACCCAGAGGATCAGATGGGTCACGGTATGTTATTCTCCAAGCTCGAAAAGACATAACTGTCTGACTCAAGTGTAGGAACGCATGTCAGCGGTATCATTGCGGGAAAGACAGACTTGTACGGTTGCCATAGCCCACTCACAAATGTGCTAGGACTAACCTTCATGTTATTATAGCTGGACTGGAGTCGCACCAGAGGCTACTCTGTACTCCTACAAGGTCTTCGCTCAAATTGTAGGTATCCTGCAACGAGCAAATCTTCCGCAGATCTAACGACTTATAGGACGCCACGGACGATGCAACTCTGATCGAGGCTTTCTTGCGAGCTTACACGGATGGAGTGCGTAGTCCAAGAGAGACTTGACGACTGGCACAATACTAACAAATACCTTAGGTTGATATCATCACTGCTAGTATCGGCGGCCCCAGCGGATGGTCAACCAATGCGTGGGCTGAAGTTGCATCCCGCATCGTCGAGGAGGGAGTCGTCGTCACAATCGCCAACGGAAACTCCGGCGCCGCAGGACCGTTCTTCGCGAGCAGCGGCTCTTCTGGAGAAAACGTTCTTGCTGTCGCGTCCGTCGAGACTGAGACATTTCCCGCGTCGCCATTCGAGCTCACCTCAGTTCTTGATGGAAACACGGAGACAGTCAAGGTCAGTTCTCTGAAGCGCACCTCACATTCTGATATTGTTCGCTAATAGAACCTAGGCCGGATACCTTCCTTCGACTTACTACTTCTCATCCGACATCACCGACTGGCCGGTCATCCCGTTGAACTTTGACACCACCGATCCTGCAGATGCTTGCGAGCCTTACGCTAATGGTACTCGTAGCCTGAGGGGCGTTATTCCGTTGGTGCGCCGCGGCACTTGCACTTTCGCCACGAAGCAAGCCAACCTAGTTGCCCTAGGCGCGGAGTACATCCTCGTCTACAATAACGAGGGCCCGCTGATCACCCCTTACACCGACGACGAGAACGGACTTATTGCATTGATTACCGCTGAAGCTGGCGCCGCCATCATCGAGACCGTCAAGGCCGGTGGCAACGTCACGGCCGACTTCTCGATTAACCCTGAACAGGTGGTTGGTCTGGATTACCCTGCTGGCGGCCGGCCGAACACCTTCACGTCGTGGGGAGGAACGTACGATCTCCAGATCAAGCCTGATATTGCAGCACCTGGTGGTCAGGTAAGTAGCGTGAATCATCGACATCTTTCACCGCTTTTGCATTCTGACAAACCATGACATAGATCTTCAGCACCTACCTGGACAACACATACGCCCTTCTCTCTGGCACCTCCATGGCCACCCCGTACGTTGCCGGAGTTGCCGCACTCTACATCAGTGCTAACGGAGGACGGTCTGTTCATGGTAAGTTACTAGATTCATCCAAAATCCAACGCCAGCCAGAAGATCATATTTGCTAACCGGCTGCGTGTAGGCAAGGGCTTCGCCAAGGCGCTGCACCAGCGCATCATCGCCAGCGGCACATCTCTCCCCTGGTCCGACGGCACCGCCACTGACTACGGCTTCTCCGCACCCGTCGCACAAGTCGGCAACGGACTGATCAACGCCTTCAAGGTCGTGAGCTACGCCACCGGCCTCACTTTCGAGAAGATTGCTCTCAACGACACGCACTTCTTCAGCCGCTACCACGATGTCACTGTCACTAACAACGGCGACAAGGATATTAGTTACAAGTTCTCGTACGAGAATGCCGCCGGCGTGGAGATGCTTGGATGGTACCCCTTCGTCGAGCCTTGGGGCGGCGAGAAGAGAATCAAGAGCTTCACCGAGTTGGCTCCCACGAGTCTCCCTGTTGAGGTCTCGGTTCCGAGAGACTTCACGCTGAAGCCAGGTGAAAGCAAGACTGTCTCGTGAGTTTGGAAGCATTCCTATCATTGATGGCTACAGGCTGACATGACAAGCGTCAACTTTCCCAATCCCGACACTTTAGGCTGGAACGCATCCGCATTGCCTCTCTACAGCGGCAAAGTGATTGTTTCCGGCAACAATGGCGAGCAGTTGTCTGTGCCTTACATGGGTGAGTGAAACTCTAAGCATTGCATGGGTTTGTACAAGAGTATGTTCTAACAGCGTCTGTAGGACTTGGAGCCAATTTGAAGGCTGAGATCAGCCCTATTTACCGTCCCAGCTACCCTTTCACCACGCAACGTGACTAGTAAGCGAATTCAGTGCCCATCGTGAGCATGAAGCCCTCTAAGCTGACACTTTCTAGCGTCTACTCTTTCAACTTGGACCGATTTGCCGCCGACTTCCCAATCATCTACTCCAAGCTGATTTGGGGCACCAAGGAAGTTCGCTGGGACGTAAGTTTACCCAGCGATCTACGCTTAGCTTTCACCACAGCTAACTCATGTCCGTAGATCTACGAGCCTGGCTGGACTGAGCGACAGTGGGAATACCCTCCCGTCCCCGGAAAGAATGGCTACATCGGCCCGGCCACCAGCCACGTTGTAGCCGGCAGCGTCTCCTACTTTGACCCCGATGTCTATGATCCCGATGACACTTGGACCTACCCCGAGGTCGATCTCTATCGCAATGCTCAGACACAAGCTGCGTACCACGAGTTCTGGTGGTTCGGCAAGTTGGGCAATGGCAGCCAGATTGAACTTGGCAATTACACGTAAGTGGCCTTCTTGGGCATAGGTCATTCGGCACCGAGCTAATACTTGCGGCTGTAGCATGCGATTTGCCACTCTCAAGCCCTTTGGTAATCCCCAGGCATCTGACAACTGGGATATCTTTCAGACACCTCAGATTCAGGTCACGGGCAAGTATGAGAGAAGGAATTAAGCTCTGTCGTTGTGTGAGACGGCTGAGAAACAGAAAGCATGAACTCCTAGATTATCTTTCTTCTGCACAAATTTGACATAATACATACGCATCTGAGACTCATCATATCCCATCGGCCTTTTCCCCTTTTCCAACATCCTGACACGGCTGCCTGGACTCTAACCTTGATCATCAAAGATCTTCACGCCATGCCATAGCCCTCATCATAGGTACCTGCATGCTCAAGTCCACCGTTGGGGCCTAGAGATCCCTTGAGCCTCGGATCGAACAATCATGGGGCTGAAGAATTGCGGAAGACTTCCGAAGTGAACAGAAACACGCGGCCCTCTCTATCGTGATGGTTTCAGGGGGAAATCGGAAGTATTTCTGCTCTTGTCGGACATTGCAGCGCATCAAAGAGCGAGGCAAAGCTCGCCTATATGCTGAAGAAGAATCTTCCAAGCTACGAGGGGTCCCTTCGGTTTGTTCCGTAAAGACCCACGAATCGCAACGGTATTCCTTGTTTCAGAGGTCACGGGATAATTGCCGCTGTTATCTCAAGGCAAGTTGCGAGTTGACAAGGTTCATACTACGAGCTAGGCCCGGGCGCTAATCAAACTCAAATAGACGAGCGGATACGTCGTCTGGAGCTACGGCCACCGCCCTCCTTTCTGTCTTCTATATCGCTCATATCCGGCAACACGGCAGCCGGCGTTGGCTTTGATTCCTTGTCTATTCTAAGGACCAATGCTGACTATGCGAATATTTAGAACATTCTGTCAGCTAAGTAGTGATTCGGATTTAAGCTCGGTATCGTGATGACATCGTCCCGGGCAGCGGAGCGACCTGTGACGAAAGCCTTACGCGCGCCAATCAAATATTGACGTGCGGCTGAACATCTCATTATGACTTGCATTCTATCCGAGTGAGTCTGAACATTCGAAGTAAGCATGAAGCGTCTGGAAGGGGAAATTTTAGCGTCGGGATTGTTCACTTGGATCGTCCCGCTACATACGAATCATGAGCCATCTGGCTTCACCGGTCATCGAGTCAGCGTCGGATCTCCGAATCATCAGAAAAATGCGGCTCAACGCAGAGGGAATGCGTTCTTTAGAATTTAGACAGTTATCCATTACTCCATTACTTTTTTTTGATGTCAGCCCCCAAGATATGCCGCTTTGACCTGACTCCATCCTGAACTCCATTCCCCATGCATTGACACGAACCATTACCGGCCATCCACATCGTCATCCCATTAATCTCGCTGAATCGTAACCGTCTTTGTCTGTAATATCGCCTTATCGCTCATGTCGTCTGCGCTTTCCCTTCCGCCTCCCGCGACCACAACTGAGGTGAATGCAGAGTCGTCGTCCATGCCCCGCTTGTGATCCGAATGGAATGTATGCATTTCGTTTTGGTCTGAAAATTGTTGGTACTGAGATCGAGCTCGGCTCTTCGCGTTGTTCGATTGTTGGTTGGCGTAAGACCCGTGGTATCTCGCCCCGTATGACGATGGGTTTATTGAAGTTCCCATGAGCCTGGGCGCGAAATGCTTGAAGAACTTTCGCAACGTGGGCATTGAGCCGCAGATGACGAAGAGGTTGCCCTCGATGAAACTGGAAACTTTTATTAGTTCTGGTACAGTCGGAAGGTAATCAGCAGATATCTCTTACGTCCAGATATTAGCGGGCGCCGCATCCCATGATGGGTCAGTGCTCGTCAGCAACTTGGGCAATAGGACGAGACGAATGATAGACGTTGCGATGGTGCTGAGTTCAGTTAGCATTGCGCCACAGATGCGTGATGGACGGTGAGATGGATGCACTTACATAGATCCGATGCCAAAGATCAACATAGCGCCGATCTTCTGTGCAACCTTCATACGCAGATTAAAAATCATTGGCATAGGCAGGATGAATAGCATCACATCTGTGACGATATTTGACACTGCTGTGGCAATGTAAAGCACCGCAACGTCTAGACACTTTCCGTCGTTGATCGTGAAGTCGAAGGCCTTGCGGACTGGATTGCAGTGGAACAGCATCAACAAAGTGATGCATCCAGAGTACAAGGACACAACCACGATGCCGATCCATACGGATATTCTAAACCATCTTTGCGGAGACAAATGGAGATAGAATGTGAGCAGCGATAGCTTCGTAAAGCCGTTGCAGAGCATGTACACCGGCGCAGTCACATAGACATCCTTCCTTGGGTTAGCCTTTTTCTTACCCAAGAGTTGGGGTTCTTGGCAGTGTTTGGCACATACGATGGAGTATTTCACAAATCGGGAAAGGGGCATTTCCCAAGCATGTGCACACATGCCGCCTTCAGCTATTGAGGCTGAAATAACTGTCAGTCATCATATGGGAGCAGATTGAGACTTTGGATACACTTACCAACTAGCACAGCCTGCGTGACCACAGAAGCCACCTGAGAACGGTGAGTTAGATTATCGTCTTTCGGCCGAAGAAAACAGCGCGAGCCCCGAGCTCCCGACGATCACATACCCAACCAAGAAACATGAAAGCTGCGAGAAAGTCAAAATCAGCAATGCTCGTGAGTACAAAAGGTCAGGACTGGGACGTACCATCATCGATTTGCAGACCCTTCGACAGGAAGATCTTGGTGTAGAACCTCTGGCAGAGGGCGATGAAGGCAATCGTCCCGCCGATCCCAAAGATCAGGTAGTGCTCCAGCACCTTCTGCTGGCGCGGGTGGTCGAAATCAACCGCCACTCCAGGCGGAGGAGGGATTACGGACGCCGGCATATCAGCCGTTGGGAACTGCGTGTGATTTGACATCTTTGGGCGGCACAGCGAACGATTACCGACGACGAAGAGCGAAAAAAACCAACAAAAAGGTTTGGGTTTTGTTTATATGTCGAGACTGAATTCTGACAGAGTTTGACCAAATCGTTGGGCAGGCGATCTCGCGTCTCTTGGCCCAGAATAGAACCAGGGTCCATCCCCGACAGTCCGCATCTCTATTCTGCGAAATTACGTTCTGCGAGCACGCTCCCACTCGTGAATGGATAAGACGAACAGGCCACATGGCGATGCCGAGTATATCCTGTGAGTAAATCAAAGGGATCAATCCCCCGCCTTGTGCATTGGTCTACGAATATCTTATTACTGTGGAAATCTGGAGTGTGAGAATTTCGGGGTCTCCAGAGGCTCAGGGACACAGGTGACAGCACAGATGTTGCGACGATTCAACCGCCAGTAATGCTGCTATTCCGGGACCCCGCCCGACGATTACCGAAGAATACCCCGGCAAAGAGCTTGGCCGGGGCGACAGCTTGGGTTCTCCGGAGAGTAGCGGTTATGCGCCATCAATATCTCAAGCTATGATCGTGGTTATCCGCGATAGGGGCGCCTTGGCTTTTTCGTTGATCAGCAAAGTTCATCCTGTCGAAGAAGCTGATCCAACCCAGCAATAAGGTTCGACTGAGGATTTCTGCAGCCTGAGCTGGGAGCCCCAGCCAAACGGGGTCGGGTGCCAGCCGGGATGGCGGTCATCCGGCATGCGGGTTGGCAGAGACCGGGGATGTGGATACAGAGAGCACTTTCAGCTCCTGGCAAAAGGACCGAGAGTCGTCCCCTCCCAAGCCCCAAACTTCGTAAGGCCATGGCTGATGTGACGTTGGCTCAGAGTTGCATCTTCGAGAAGACCCTCGGAAAGGCCCCATGTCACATCGGATATCAAGAGGTCTTCGCAAAATGTTAATAGCTCATCATTGATAGGCAGGTGGACGTCTAACTCTATGTCACGGCGTTCACTCTGCCGCCAGTGCCGAGCGATCTGGCCAAGATTCAGGGTCTCCCCACCCCTACCGCACATCTCGTATACCGGGGCTTCTAAGGCTGCAGGACCTTGGGCCAATCGCTGATCGATCCCAGCTGGCATAGGCTAGCTTATGGAAGCCACTCGTAACGTCATGCAAGCCAGTGGTGAGCCTCAGCTATGATATTCGAGAGTTGAGCCCGGAGGGATCAACTCAGCGAAGGTGCCTTGTTGAAGAAAGGATCTCTTGAACAAATTTTCTCCTGTCCGCTGATCACTATCCTTTGAGCGGTTTTGGGCTGTCTGCAAAGCCCCGATGATCTCCTCTGTCTGCATGGATATGCTGTGTAGAAAAGTCTCAGAAAGTTCAACATGACTCAAACGACCTTCGGCGGCGGCTAGTACCCCTCCGCAGGCGGTGTCGTGCAAGCTGACCCCCAAATCAAAATGAGCGGGCAGAAATGATGCTCGGTGACCGAATCATGCTCTCTCTCCTTTGACCCAGGGTCTTCGGTGTGCTGAAACTCGAACCGGCCAAACCTTGCAAGAGAAGACGTTGAAGGTAAAATTTCGGACGAACAGTCAAGGAAGTTGACAGAATGACATTCGCATTTCAGGAGTTGGCTGCCGGAGGTGGATCCGGGGAGGCGTCTTTGATTCTAACTGGAGGAAGAAAGGCAACGCCGGTATGAACGATTGAGTGCATCTGGGATCATGCGGCTAACAGAAATGGCGCCAGACTAAGTTGCAGTGCGCATCTGCTCCCTTCCCGCCCCAGACCTTGCCGAGGACGCCGATAGGAGAGAGAGGTTGATGCTAAACCCTCTCGGTAATGAAAGACCCATAGTCTCTGCTGGAGAGGGTGGCATTGTCCATCCGGGATGTTGAGGAAGATAGATGGCAGGTTGCACTCCGTCTTTGGGGACAACCGGTTGCAACGCCAAAGTTCACATCGTCCCTGAATAGAGTTTTGTTTGTTGACGGGAAAACAACTTCAAGAGGGAAACCAATCACGGCGGTAGAAACTATGTTTTGTTCCGAAGACATCACATCCCTTCGTAACTAATGCAGACCTCTGAAGATATAATTCCCTCGGCCCGTCCACCTTCCAAATTCGCATTCACGTCCGCTCAGCCCCGTCTCCGGTTTGTGGGCGAAAGTCGAATTCCCACTTAGTCTCCTCCGATGGAAATTAGATCGCCTTATGCTGATCCGGCCCCCTAGGCTACGCTGCGTGGAACTTAAAAGTGCAGATACACGGACCTCAAGATTTGCCTGCAGAAATGGAATGTAACAGCACAGATATCATCCACGGCGGTTCTTTCTCATTCATCCTTTTGCTTTTCCGTTCTTTTTCTCGCTTGGATTTGACTACCCCCGGACAGACAGCACGTGTGTAGCCAGGTATCGCCCTCTCATCTGTGGCCCTTTCCCAAACTCTCTGCTTCTTCAAGAGAGATCGTCGTGGAACTGCGGGAGGTCGTGCGCAAACTCTGCAGTCATGAAGCTCTCAACATCAGCCTTGGCCCTCCTGGCATTGGCCGGCTCAGCAGTGTCTGCGAAGAGTCGTGGCCCCCAATGCTCATGTGTACGTTGCAAAAATCCCCATTGCCAAGCGATGATCATTACTAACATAGAGTTCAGTGTACCGCCCTGGCTCAAGATGAGAACCTCAAAGGCAAGGTGTTTGGCAAAGACAGTGCTGTTTACGACGAACGCCTAAAGTCTTATTACTCTGCCAACGCTGCGCAGGAGGCCTGGTGTATGGTCCTGCCTGAGAACACTCACGATGTCTCAGCAGTTGCCAAGATCATCTCAAAACACGAGTGCCCCTTCGGCATTCGCAGTGGCGCCCACTCTGCTTGGAAGGGCTCCAACGGCGTCAAGAGCGGCGTCACTATCGACTTTGGCTACATGAACGCCACGACATACGACGCAGACAGCAAGGTTGCCTCAGTTTGCCCCGGCTCCAACTGGGGTGAGGTGTACAAGGCTCTTGACCCCTACGGAGTCACTGCCGTGGGAGGCAGAGCGTCAGTTGTTGGCGTTGGCGGCTTCGTCACTGGCGGTGGTGTAAGTAGTTGAATAACATCTCTTGGCATCCGCATCACTAACGTCAAGATTTCCAGTACTCCTTCCATACCAACTCTCGCGGCTTCTCATGTGACCAAGTCACCAACTTCGAAATTGTCTTGGCCGATGGCACCATTGTCAACGCCAATGAGCACGAGAATGCCGATCTGTGGAAGGCCCAGAAGGGAGGCTCTGGCAACTTCGGCTTCGTTACCAGAATTGATCAGCGTAAGTCCTTGCTTGAATCCATGAAACTAGAACCGTCTGAACCCCAGTGCTAACAAATTTCCAGGTGTCGTCGAGTCGACGCAGATGTGGGGTGGATTCTTCACCTACAACCAGACCAAGAGAGACGCTGTTTTCAACGCGTACATGAACTTCGCGGACCACATGGACGAGGACCTTGCCAGCCAAAACATCGTTGCGCTGTACTACGACAAGACTGGTTACACCCTCCGCTCAATCCTTAGCAACATCGATGCCGACCCAGAGGCCCCTGCCTTCAGCGAATATTTCGCCATTCCCAACATCTCTACCACCGCTTCTGTCGGCGCCGTTTCTGAGCTGGTCCCCCAATTCACTGGCCCTACACCACTTGGTCTTTAGTATGTTAAACGCCTCCTCAACTTCAAGACATAACTAACCGAATCTCAGCGCCAACTGGTTCGTCGGCCAAACAGCTCACGATATCCGCATGCTGAACTTCATCGACGACAAGCTCAAGGAGTACTCACCCAAGATGAAGGCCGCCGCCCCCGACTCCGACTTTAATACTCTCATTCAGTTCCAGCCCGTCACCCAGTCCATCGTCCAGCACAGTTCCCAGGCCGGTGGCAACGTTCTCGGCCTCGAGGATGTCGTCGCTGACGGCCCCACTCTCATGTGGCTCATCGCCTTGACTGTCGACACTGAGGCCAACCAGGAAATCCTCCTCCCGTACATCCTCAAGTTCCGCATGGAGATTGACAACTACGCCAAGGACCTCGGTCTCTACAAGGACTGGAAGTACACCAACTACGCCTGGGGAGACCAAGACCCCCTCGCCACCCACGGATACAAGAACTTCGACTTCATGAGCGAGGTTGCTGAGCAATACGACCCCGAGGGCGTGTTCCAGAACCTTCGCAGAACCGGCTTCAAGCTGGCATAATCCTTTTCGCCATGCCTTTTTTCGCGAAATGTTTCGTGCAAAAACAGAAAGACGCCCCTGAAACACGTGGAACCACAGCAGTAATGTCTGAACCCAGCACTTGCAGCGCTTGCATTGATTCGCAACAACAGAGCAACAGAACTTCCCTAGTTTCTAATTCTTGTTACGTTCACAATTTGTATAAGTAATCGGTAAAACCTAGACCCCCCAGCCCTTTTGACGTTTATACACTTTGTTCAAGGGCATATTAGAAGAGATACCAGCCTGCACATATGAATTCAATTCTTAATCTTTGTATCAAACAACCTGTATTTAGAACACATTGCTCGGCTTTGTTCGAAGATCGACTCATTCAATTGTACATTCATTGATCTCTCAGTAGCACAGCCTGTATATGACTCCTCAAACCATACGTGAACCTACTCTGAACGATTTCTCCTGTTATGTCTTGCGGCTCTCGGTGTTGACAATGCTTCCATCGCCCGTTACTACCATGACGCATTTACAGTGTCCGATATACACACATACTGAAGGACCCTGACGCTCTTCCCAGTCGGACACACATCATCCCGATCTGCCAAGCAAACGGTTTTGTCTGGGAAGAGCTGGGTGCTAACGCTTTTCCTTACTAGCCAAATTTCGCGGTTCAATTTAACAAGAACTTATTGAACCACTCCTGTTATAAGTCGCGATTTCATCGCGAATAGTGGACGCGTCAACGTATCACCCGACCATTCAATGAAAATGTACTAATTTTAGGACCTATCGTCTTGATTCTCGTTACTCTATAGACTCAAGGCCATTGGGCGAGGAAAACCGCATTCATCGTCGTGGCGCCACTCCGGACGCCCAAGGGCGATATCGCCGGCCGGCCGGAGGTGCAGCGACTCTCGGTGCCCACTTTACCCCGCATTCTCGGCCTCCGGGGCGGTCCGAATCAGCGGTAGCAGTGGGATGAATGTCACCCGTACCAAGACTTCGGGGCTCGCGTTTAACAGATTGTCTCGATTGACGCGAGACTCCACCACATGGGTCATAGCTTGGCCGCGTTAAACTTCATTGAATTCAAGCTTAATCAGCTTTACGTCAAGAAGGCATGGACTTAAGCCACCCTAAGAGCCGGTCGCTTTTGACTTTCGTGGCGAGGGGTCGGTCACCATGAATCTACATAATCGGATCATCAGACCTACTGTATGATATTCACTCTGCTGAAGCGTAGGAATATTGCGAAAAACACCTGCTCTATACACCATGGCTCCCACAACAAAGATTCTGTTGAAAAACGGCCTGCTTCTTGTACATGCAGATGACGGCAAAGTCGCTCCTCAGCGATCGGATCTCTTGATCGTAGATGACAAGATCACCGAGATTGGTGAGAAAATTCAAGCAAGCGGCGAGGTTAAGATCATCGACTGCGAGGGGAAGGTTGTTTCCCCGGGCTTCATCAGCACCCATCACCACGTCTGGCAGACCCAACTCAAGGGACGCCATGTCAACCACACACTGCTGGAGTACCTCCCTCCTGGCAACTATGCAGGTGCATTCTATGAGCCCGAGGACGCCTTCTGGGGCGAGCTTGCTGGTGCTCTCGAGGCCATTGATGGTGGCACTACTACTGTAGTGGACCACTCAAGTCTGAACATGGGTCCTGAGTTTCGTAGGTTTTCATCTGCACCGTTGATGGTTAGGTTACGCTGACCGTTCAAGCCCCTACAATGATTCAAGCCCTGATTTCTTCCGGCCTGCGAACGGTCTACTGCTATTCCGTGCCTCGCACCGTCTCCAGCTGGAGCCCGTTTACAGTACATGACGATTACACCTCGCCGAGCGTGCTTCAAGACTGGAAGGCCCTGGCATCGAAAGGGCCATACGGCAATGAAAGGATTCAGATTGGCTTTGTTGTTGACAATGTCTACCAACCAGGAGACGCCATGAAGAAGCTTTACTCGGAACTGAGAGCAGCAAAGGCGAAGGTCATCACTTCCCATGCGGCTGCTGGCCTCGCTTTCGGCAATGGGCCATCCGTGGCACAACTCCTCAACAACCACGGCCTTCTTGGGCCAGACGTCCTCCTCTCGCACGCCAACTTCCCCAAGGATGGCGATGCCGAAATGATTGCGAAGAATGACGTCTGGATCTCGGCAACTCCCAACACAGAACTCCAGATGGGATGGCCGCCGGTCGCTCTCCGACCCGAGTTTGAAGCTCATGCCAGTTTGGGAGTTGACTGTCATACGTGGGGAAGCAGCTACATGCCCAGCCAGATGCGTTTGGGGCTGCAGTATGCACGAACCGAGCGCCAAGAAGAACTGCGCAGGCAGGGGAAATGGAGTCGCCACGTCGGCCCTACTGCTGAGCAGATATTCAACGTGGGCACTATCGGGGGTGCTCGTGCCATTGGCATGGCTGGGGAAGTGGGACAGATCAAGGTCGGTGCCAAGGCAGATCTCGTCGTCTTCGACACCTCCAGCACTTCCATGTTCCCGGCTGCCGAAGTGGACCCGGTTGCCGCGATTGTCCTGCACTCAAGCGAGAGAGATGTTGAAACTGTCATCGTGGATGGTGTGGTAAGAAAGGAAGCAGGCAAGCTGTTGCCCGTTTCGGTTGAGAAGGGGATTGATGGCGCGAAGGGGATGGGACTTGAGGGCAGGCAACTCACGTGGAAGGACATTGCGCTGCAACTGTCCGAGAGTCGAAAGAGACTAGATGAGAAGGCTGAAGGTGTTGATATGAGGGCTGCCGAGGAAACTATCATGAATAACTATTTCATGAATCGGAAGGATATGATTGAGCAGGATTGAATGCCAATGACGCCAGGCGAGTACTGTCGACTACGACATTCACATGAATAGACATTCGCTCATTCTTTCAGAATTGGTGGGTCCAACTCGTTTGGCTTGACGTTTCTGGTGGCAAGTCTAGCCCTGAAGCTCTTTCCGTTCTTAATCTGAAGTTCAGCAAATCATATTTTTATGGGCTTATTTTTCACGATTCCCTTCTTTGTGATTCGCTTCGAATCAAAACTTCAGCAGTTCAGGTGATTTTCGTTATGCTTAGTCGTACAGCAGACACCTTCTTCCATGATCACTTCAAAGAAAACCGCCCGTCAGTCCTCAGCCTCGTCAATACACCCAGAGATATTCAGTCAATCTACATTTTACTTCGAACAAATTTTTCACTTTATCACCTACAAAAAGTCCGAAAATAGCTCGTTATTCAGAAAACCTTCTACCGCCACCTCAAGGTCCAGGACAAAATGTCAGCCACGACAGGTCTTGCCTCTTCAGTCAGCCCAGTTGATTCGGACGAGGAAAATGAGACATATTGTTCCTTGATTCGCAAGACACAGGAATCGATACAAATGTGCACAGAACCAGACCCAACATCAGCCCCCGTCATTTGGATAAACGGCTTCCCAGGGACCGGAAAGCGCGAAATTGCCGTCGAACTCTGCCACCTCATCGGCAACGACCGCGCCATCCACATTCAGAACCATCGACGAATCGACAACCCAGCCCTACCCCGTCGCTACACGCAAGCTTGTTGGGAAGGAGCCATGGATCGAGAAAACATCCTTCGGACCTACATTCTCGCCCCGCACATGCGACACAAAACAATCATATTCACCGACTTCCAGACCGACTCCTTCGAGCGTACCGACGCGCCCCTGGACTATCTCGAGGCCGCGCACAGGGCTAATCGGCCGTTCTTGCCCATCACGATAATGTGCAGCGAGGGCGAGAACATCCGCCGGGCCACCGATCCGGTTCGATTCTGGCCAGAGTCAAGCGTGCACAGGAAGGTGCTGAGGAATGCGTTTGTGCTGCGCTGCTACCGCACTTTGAAGCTGTTTGACTTCGATGAGTATGACTGCTTTGACGAGGTGAAGCGGAACGGGTTCTTCATCGATGCCACAGAGCTGGCAGCTGTGGCTGTTGCCGAGATGATTCTACAAGAGGTGATGCAATCGCGGAAGGGGAAGGAGGTCATGCGGAAGGTTGGATACCGTTGATGAAGTAGGCAGTGGCATGCGATGGTTGGGAGTTGGACAGGAATGGGATCAGAGTAAATTGGATGAGATTCTAATACCAGAGACGTTGGAGGCATTGAAGATGATGCACGAGGCAGAGTATGTGTGCGACTGTATCGGAATATGTCTGCCTATCAGGTATGCCCTCATACCTGGGAAGGATTCAGAATTAACCCCGTGATTTGCGAAGGGCTGCCTAGGTGTGAGTACCTTATCGATGTAGGCTCCAGTGTTATTACTCAAACATATGGCTCCAGTGTTCTTGGCACTTGAATTCCGTAGATGAGGACTTTTGGGAACCAACTTGACGATGTCTTCATTATAGAAGTAAACACCCATTGTTCACACAAGATATTACGGGGATACTATGATGTGAGGTAGTTGGACTTCAAATTTAGAGCGGAGTACTGGAGAGAACATGAAGGAAGCGAGGCTATCTGTTCACGTCTGTGCTCGCAAATATCCATCAGCGATTCGTTGAATCGCGAGAAGGACAAAAAGGAGTTTGCTGGTGAGAGTAGGAAGGCGGCCTTCTCGCACCGGTAGCATGTTATGTTGAAGCATCAGTAGCAAGCGTTGTGAGGGTTGAAGCTTAGGATTCAGTGCTATCGAAAACAACTGTCGCACTACAAGGTCCCAACTAGCGCAGTACTCAAAAACTTGCATAGCATCACTCTAGATACGACCCTTTTTCCAAAGTTTGTTGTCCCAGCTGATGTCATTGGTGCTCAGAGTGAAATTGACGAGTTAAACGAGCCTTTTGCCCGCAAAGAGGGGGAACCAAAGCAAGTGGGCGCCATGATGCCCGAGCCAACGGCCAATGCTCATCACCAGGCCCGCAACATCACGTCCTCACTGCCCATCCGCGCACGTGTCGGCCCCCTTCCCCGGCCCGAACCCACGGCTGCAAGTCAAACCTACAGCATGTGGCTCTAAGCGCCGTCATTCATGACCTCAACCACGCAGACGACCAATGACACGAACGCATTTTGACCGGAATTCTAAATAAGCCTGCAGTGTGAGCCGGCTTGGCACTTCTAGAAGGTCTCTATGCCGTACTGACATCGTTCATCCCATCGGCTGGGTCTCTTGACGTTTAACGTGCGGCCCGCCGGTTGAACTTGGACGAGCCAGTACCTTACCTACTTACAAGAAGCACATTCCCTGCGCAATGGCTTGCCGACTGCTAAGTTTTGCTTTACCGCCGCCGGCGATTAAAACCTTTTCAATCCAGCCTATGAACGAAATTGCAACGGAAGGCAAGACGGTTGCTGCCGCGATTTTGGGTCTGCCAAGAAAAGGAACGCAACGACACCATCGCGGAACGCATGCCATCCGAAATCTAAACAATGGGGTGGCCTCTATACATAAAGGATCATGAAGCCAGCTACATTCCTCCAAGTCCCTAACCACTTGCCGCTATAATCATTCGTTCACATATTTAGACAGCGTCTTCTTCTGCTCCAGCCAAGACACACTAATTGACTAATCATAATGCTGCCCTCCAACATCTTCAACCTCGCCACCGCCAGCTTGCTGTCCTCGTTTGCGGCTTTCGCCAATGCGGCTCCCGCCCACAAAGATGGCGGCCCACTGGTTCCCAAAGCCGAGCTTCTCTTCCAGCTCAAGATGACCCTAGGTCAATCGGTCAACTTTGGTGTCGGCCCGCGAGGCAACAGATTCTCTGACCCCATCACGGGAGGAAGCTTCGAGGGGCCGAAGCTCAATGGTAAGAATTTCCCCGCGACTCTTCTCTCCGAATGCGAAAGCTACTAACAGGATCTCGAATAGGTGTCGTGCTCCCCGTAGGTGCCGACTGGGGCCTCCTCGACGCCCGGGGCCAATTCGAGGCAATCACGCTCTTCCAGTTCCAAACCAACGACGGCGCCAACATCTTCGTCCGCGCCGAGGGCCCGGCACCGAATGGCAAAGGCATCTTGTATCTGAAACTGGAGACCGGTGTAGATGCGTACTACTGGGTGAATCAGCTCATGATTGTTGGAGTCACCAATGTCGAGAGGGACCAGGGGTTTGTCACTATCGACGCATGGGTATTGTCGCGTGCTGATGCCGACTAAATGCCCTCGCTGGCTTCTCATGTTGTTCTGGGCTGCTGGGTGGTCCGGAATAGTGCTGGCTGTATTTTCCTTCTTCGTGCTGTCCGATAGATGTAGAACAGATCCTTAGTTTTAGTGTTTAATTCGCCCGCAGCTGGCTCTGCGTGGATCTTGTCGGTATCGATTTAAATTGGATCGTGCCTGTGGATGTGTAGCATCACGACGCCGAAAGATTCCTTCCTGCTGCATTAGAAGCAATGCGTTCCTGGTGGTGAGCCTTGCTTGTATCTAAATCATTCATGACGCTGCTTTACGAAGCCGCATGAAGTGGATCCCACCAGATCTACAGGGACGCAAATATCGTCTCGAAAATAAGCTTATCCAGGGCGCCATATGCAACATGTCGGTTCACAGTGTTGAACACTGTCACAGTGCGTTGGTGGGAAACTTGTAGGCCCGACGTTGGGGTAAAGGCGGATGTCGCAGCACATGTGAATAGCTTCAAGTGAAATGGTTCCCTCTCGAGAACACGAGTGCATGCATTCTTGGGACATTGATGTTGTCCTTAGATTCCCCTCAACTGTACCTCATATATTGTCAGCAATAGTAATGTTTGGGCCGAAAGGGAGATGGCGAAGCCCTCAACTCGACTGTGTCGACACACTCACTTCGCTATATGCCTGCGTCACTGATGCCAAATAGCTATGCGATCTGATGGTCATACATTGACGAAACAATCCCATAATTCTATAAATTTTAAAGCGAATAAGAATCGAAGGCTGGTGATGATGTTGAGTATTGTATACCTGCGAAGTGCTCGCACTTCCAAGGGAACACTGTGCAGCAAGCATCATTATCTCAGAGGTCTCTTTCGTCATCACATTAGCCACTAGCTAGAAGGCCCATTCTCCCGGACTTATCATTTTCTTCCAGCCAATGCAAGTTCAACCAGAAACACCGGCAGTTTTGAACGCTCAGCTTGATCAATATTGGAAAAACAAAAACTAACAAGTTGGGTACTTTATACACATGAATATCCGCTCTAAACCCAGACCAAACCTTCTTTTCGGAAGACCAATCTGTTGATGCACCTTGGTATAAATGCCAAACCCCCCAAACCAAAAGCACACACACAAACCCCCTCTTAGATGAGAAGTCCGCCAACGACACCAGCAACAGCCATACCGAAGCTGAGCAGGCCCCACCTAACATCCCCGCGGACCTCAACACCCGCACTCGGGCTCGACGTGCCCGAAGCCGCCGCCGATCCCGACGCCTTCGTCCCGCTCGCGCTCGCACTCGCGCTCATGCTAGATCCTCCCGAGCTGGTCGGGCTGCCCGTCGCCGCGGGGCCGAGGGTGCCACCGCCCGTCGACGCCGGCGCGACATTCTGCGCCGCCTTGGCCGCGGCCTCCTTATACGCATCCACGGTCTTCCCCCCGCTGGCGGGCGCGTTGATGACGCCGACCATGCCGCCCTGGCAGTGCTGCGCGGTGGCGCAGTAGAACCACTTGGGGCTGCCGTCCTCGACCTTGAGAGAGAACACGTCGGCGCCCTCGCCCGAGGAGACGGGGACGGGGCCCGAGAAGAAGCCGGTGGCGGTGCCGTTGGAGAGGGGCTCGCAGGGCTTGTCGAAGGAGGACTGCGCGACGGAGTGGGCTTTCGGGTAGAAGTGGAACTCGACGACGTCGCCGACGGCGGCTTTGATGTCGTTTGGAGAGAAGGTGAGGCCGCTTTCGCCGACTTTGACGACGTGCACGGTGGAGGAGGAGGAGGTGGAGGAGGACGAGGCGGCGGAGGCGGTTGTAGTCATGGACATTGTCATGGACATGTCCATGGACATGGAGGAGGAAGAGTCGTCGGCGCCGTCATCGCTGCCGTAGCCGTACTGGGCCATTGCGACGGCGGGCAGGAGGGCGAGAAGAGTTTGTGCGTGCATTGTGGATGTGGGTAAGAGGTCAACTCTTGGATATTATGTGGTGTTCTGGGTATTGGGTGTGAGAGAAAAGAGAAGATGTTTGAGCTGGTGATGGGATGCAAGTCAGACTTTGACAGGAAGATGACAGACTTCTTATACGACTCATTCTACCCGAACAAGAGACGAGCAGGTCTTGTGGCGGTCTCCCTATAACATCTAACACTACCCCCCCAAAGCCACCAGGCAACATCGTTTCCGTCAAGAAGCCATGGTTCAGGTAGTAGCTAGCTCTGCCGCAGCCGAAGAGGGAAAAAGCCCCCATCTCGGCACGAGAATGCCGCCAGTCGCGTGGCGGCCTCACGACAGCGCCATCCGGAGAAGACGGGAAAGGAGGTCTCTCGGTCTCCTCAGCCGCGTCCCTGTCCTACCCTCAGCGAATTACTAGCGTGGTAATGATCAGCTAGCCCCGAAAAAGAAACACAATCTCCAACCAGGGGAGAAGAACGAAGTAAGAAACAGAGGGCCCAGCTTCGCCCCGCGGAAAGGACTGTTCCCATAGAGTAGAGTGAAGTTGACCCCCCGGGGGATCTGACATCCGAGGTCTGCGTCGTAGCAAAACCCACAATAAGCCATGCCGCCACACGACGACCTGCAGGCCAAGCTTTTTTGGTTTCCTTTGGACGGATGCCAAATGGAGGGGGTCAAAGAACACCACCACACTCCCCGAGCGTTGGGACGAAGCTAAATGCGGTGCCACACCATGTTTGGCCACCTGCCTTACCCCATGCTGACATGGGTCCAAGCTGTGGAAGCTACACTACACACCAAATTCCCGTTACCAAGGCGAAGGGGACGTTAATTAGGAAGCCATGGCGTTTAGAACCAGGTCGACGACATCCACGCGATTGGGACTCGACTGGCACCAGAATCGTGTCTCGTCAGCGAGGACAGGAATGGCCAAACACAGCCGCGGCCATGGTGCCGTCGTCCCGCGCCAATGTTCGGATCATGTTTCGAAAATCAATCCCGGCTAAGCGCCAGGGGGGTAAGGAGGTCAGAAAGTGGTGGATGATCAGCCGGGTTTCCGTGTAAACGCGGAGCTGAATGGACTTGTTTTCGACTGGTCGGGATCTGAATCGCAGTTGTAGGTAAACGACACCCCATAAGCAGCCACAATAGCCCCCCCTCCAAATTCAACTTCACCACTCACCGAAACCGCGAATTGACTCCCATCCAATTTCAATCGATACAAGTACCCAAAACTCGTCGTTCATCCCATGGCAAAACAGGGGAGACTGCTTGCTGTTTTGGCAAGTTTCCCCTTCGTGCCGAGTGTTCCTGGGGAGAGGAGAGCACCACAAGGGTGGAGAGGAGAAGCCGGGGAACCGATGGACGCCACTAAACTTTAAAACGTCTCGAGATGCAGAACTTTTGGGGCCTGGCCAGGGGTCAGGTAGCTAGCTAGGCTGGCGGTTAGCTTGGGGATGGTCGCGACCCAAAGACAGCGCCTCACAGTCAACTCCTCTACTGCATCCTCAGTATGTGTCATGGCCAACATCCCAAAATTCTCCACGCGCCCCAGTCTCAGTTGGGGAGGTCAAAAGAAGGTCGTTTCCAGCATGTAAAAATAAGGTTCCCCCCCAGCATCAAGGAGAGAAGAGAGGCCACCCAAGACCCCGGTTCGGTTGGCGCTGTCTCCGCAGCTGTTGCAACTTGCACCACAGCCCCCTCCTCGCGTAGGACCCGAGCCGGCATCCGGGACAACTCACCATGATGAATGCCCAACTAGCAACTTCTCGGCTGAAACAATCTGGCCGGAGCCGATGTGCGGACACGAGCAACGGACAATCACCACTGCATTCGGCTCCCGGCAGCGGACTCACGGATGCAATTTTCTGCTGTCTGGCTGGGAAATTGTGTCAAAATATTTGCATTGGTATTGGTAATGGTTGCTATGCTCTCAGATCCAATCTGACAAACAATGACTGAGGGTACAACGCCAAAATGAATCCTGACTCGCAGCCGATTATCCGGTACCCAAATACCCTATAGAAACAAAAACAATTACTTTCGTAACAGACATGACGTGACGTGACGGCCATAAACAATTTTCACAGACACAAGCAGGTAGACAAAAACAGAACGCATGGGCCACGCGACGTGTCCCATCAGACGAACCCTCCTCACTCTTCATCGCTCGAGCTCGAGGACGCTGATGCATTTCCTTCGCCGCCCGCCTTCTTATCCTTCTTGCCCTTCTTTCCCTTCTTCTTCTGCTTCTTCGTCTTGCTTTCGCTCTGCTCTGGCTCGGCGACATCGATCAGGGTAGACGCCTGGCTGGGTTCGACCTCTCCGCCGGAAGACAAGGCTTTTGTCATGTCGACCAGCAGCTTCTTCAACTCCTCGACCTCGCCGCGCAGCTTCTGCACCTCGGTAATGGTCGGATCAGCCTCGAGGTTCGTCTTGGCGCTCATGCACAGCTTGTTCCACCCGTCAGACTCGAAGTCGACTTGGTCCATCATCTGCTCCCACTCCTCGATCGTGTCGTCGTCCTCCTCGCCGCGGGCGCGGTTGCTGCGGATCTCGCCAGCCACGCGCGTCTCGTGCCACGCGGCGATGACCAGCACGGGCGAGTAGATGACGCCCATGATGATGTCGCTCATGCGCTCGAACTTGGACTTCTCCATCCACCAGAATAGGCAGATGACGATGATCTCGAGCAGGTTGAAGGGCGGGATGTACACATTCTCGTCGGGCGCGCGCACGAACTGCATCGTCTTCTGGGCGAAGAGCGCGAGGTACTCGTCGTTGGCGTTGCCGTAGATGTCCTCGTACGCCGAGTTGTACAAGGCGATGAGGATGTTGAGCAGCACGACCTAAGACGGGTTAGCATGCGGGCGCAAACAACTCCCAAAAAGCACTCACCATGATGATGAACGTGAAGCAGTAATACAGAATAATTCCGAACGGCGGCGAGAACTTGTCGAATCCGTCAAAGTCGGGGCTCTGCATCACAGCGTTGGCCATGGCTTGCAGAATGAAGAGGATGTCGTCCGCGACCCAATCGTCGGCAAAGTCCAAGCCGATGAAGGCCTGGAGGAAGCCGATCACCAATACGATCAGCAGGGCAAAGAAGATGATTGACTCCTTCATCATGACCTTGAGCACCACAAGCATGGCGCCGAAGAAGCGGAAACTGTCGAGATACAGCAGCAGCCGCGACCAGATCATGGGTGCACTAAACGCCAAGAAGTTGTAGCTCATCTTGCTGTAGAATTCGCGCGTGTCATCGCCCTCGCGGTGGGTAAGGCCAATGATGCGGAGAACGAAGGACAGGGTGATGAAGCTGTAGAGGACGCTGTTGAAGGCGTTCCAGAAGCCAAGGATGTGGTAGCCCGCCTTCCAGAACTTGGTCACCTCTTCACAGATGAAGCCGAGGGTGAAGATGTACATCAGGACTTCGGCCGTGTCAAAGACACCAGTGGGGTTGACGGAGTTGATGACGGCAGTGTAGAGACCGATGTACACGAACGAGATGATGACTTGAGTGGCGTTCTGGTACATGGGCGCGCGAATGCGGTCGGGGTCCATGTGGACGAAGAAGCTCGTGTTGTCCTTGTCCTTGTAGTCGATGAAGACAGCCGGGTCGTCTTCGTCCTGGACAAGCCAGCCTTTCCAGAGATAGGAGATGCACTTTTGGTATCCCGACGAGCCAATGACCCTCACAGCGTGGAGGTCAACGGCCTTCTCGACGACGTTGGCGGGCGGGGTAGCTTCGCCGTCGACGATGATGGAGTATCGGCGGAGCAGGACGGAATGCATGAGGTACTCGAAGTCGTCCTCGGTTTCGATGCTGCCGTCGCGTGATTAGTGTAAATCTTTCGATCGCAGCAGACAGTCGACTCACATCTGCTTGGCCACCACTTCGCAGGCAACGGCTCGGACTCTGTGCATGTCGGCATCCCAGAGCTCGACGAGGGCCTGGTGCTTGAACCATCTCTTGCAAACCACCAGGCAGAACACGACGCAGGAGCGGTAGTGGGAGCCCCCAGCCTCCTTGGCAGCCTTGATAACCTTGGTCGTGATGATCTTGCTGTGCGCTTTTGTGATTTCCTCCTCGTCGAGTTCGCACGGAACAGCAAGCTCGATCAGATGGCGTAGCTTGAGAGCGACCTTTGTGACTTCGGCGGCGGGGATCGCGGACTGGATGTTCTCGTTTCGGTATTGCGGGAGGACTGGCCAGGGGCCCTTTGTTAGCGTTCCGGTCTTTTTGAGGCAGGATTGAGGTGACGGGAGAGCTATCGTCGGAAATGGGGAAGTATGGGACGACGGAGAAGGGATGAACACATACGGCGTCTGCGGTCGTCGCGGATCCAGTCGGCGTGGAAGTCGTGGTGGTGTCTGGGATGCTTATCCCAGCCCATCAAGCGGGAAAACCAGCTAGAACGAGCCATGATGCGCGCACCGAGCGATTATTCTCTTCGGCGGGGGTGCCGTTGGATTGTATCGTCCTCAATTGCCGTCGTCGAGTCTATCGGAGCCGATTGTCGCGAGAAAGCCGTAGCACGATGCTCAATTGACGGCGTCGGACGTCGAAACACGAAGATCAGACCTGAGAAGAAAAGTCTGGACGGAGAGAGCAGAGCAAAGCGCCGGGAAGAGTTGGCGTCGTGCGCGTCGTGGTGGCTGTCGCATCGTTTTTCCTTGTTTTGCCGCGGGCGCTCAGGAGGCCCGGAGCTTAAGCTGCTGCTGCTGGTGCTGCTGGTGCTGCTGGTCGGAGCTGAAGGTGACGTCGACCGACAGCGGGGGCATTGAAGCGCACGACCGGGGATACGTACCTCTCTAACACGACACAGTCTCACACTACTGGTCACGATGATAATCAGAAACAAGCACCCGCCAATGGCGCTAACATTCTTTCGGGAGCACCCCACAACGCTGCAGCCAAAAACTTGGCTGCCACGCTTCTGGCGCAGCTCCTCACACCATCATTTCCAAGACAGACGTCGCCGGCGAGATGCTGTTGGTTGACAAGGTTACACACAGACTGAGAGTTCCAGCCATTGACTCCATTCCACGTTCTTGGCACTATCACTCTGAATCTCGTGGTTGGGTGTTCTCGCAAGCTCCAGTCATCACCAACACTTCCAAACTCGTGATTGCCTCCCGTCTTTCAATGATCCTGGATGTCTGTCGTATCCAAACACGTCTATTATTCCCGGCCGTTTGATCGAAAAACGCTTCCCCCCATCTATCTATCTTTAGCGCCCAGAACCAACTCAACCCACTCTATCCCACACTCCTCCCCTTCCCAGGTCACTTCCTCAACGTCTCCTTGTAAACACTCAACGTCATGTTCGCAACATGCTGTATCGTCTCCGGCGCAGTCGGCAGGTGATGGCCACCCGGGAACCTCAAAATCCGCCTCGTGCTCTTCTGCGAGCACTGCGCATACAGCTGCTCGCTCGCCGGCTCGTACGGGTCCTCGAGCCCGACCACGTGCACCGTCGGCGCCGTGATCTTTTCCTCGTGCGGCACGAATGGCGGGAACGTTCCGCAGATGAACAGCGCAAAGGGCTTCGCGTCGGCGCCGAGGAACGAGGTGTCCCCGCGCTGGTGCTCGAGCAGCAGGCTCGAGATGGCGCGGCAGCCCTGCGAGAACCCGACGAACCCGGCAAACGGGCCGTTCTCCCTCACGTACGTCTTGAGGAACGACACGGCGCGGTCCTTCTGCGCCTGAAACTCGTCCGCCGGGGTCGCGGGGTCGTCGCTGACCCAGCGCCGGTAGGGGCCGCACCCCTCGAACACGGGGAGCACGCCTGGCCCGGGCGCCGAGTCCATCGGTGCGTCGATGAAGACCAAGTCGAATCGGGAGTCGAGCACGCGCTGCAGCCTGATGAGCTGGATCTGGAAGATCTGGGCGGAGGTGCCCCCGCCGTGGAGGCACAGGAGTCTCGGCTTTTGCGACATTTTCCGGGAGATTTTCGTGGATGTCGAGGATTTAGCAAGTTGCTCTCTGTCTTGCTCTTTTCTTGGTAATGAAGAGAGTGAGTGACACGTGAATCCGGCGTCGAGGGAGTGATAGATGTAATGTGTGAGGTGAGATCTGATCTTCAAGGTTTGCGATACGTGTTGCAACTCAATATCGGAGAGTGAGATTTGAAAAAGTGGGGACCTTCGGTATGCCTCACCGTTGATTGACCTCCGATGCCTGCCGTCGTTACATAAGCCACGTCAGTGATGGGATGAGACTGACTCGTTGCAGTCAACGACACGTGAGAGGAAATATGGCAGGTGAGTGGTTGCGAAGCGGTGAAGATGGCTTTGGCGGCGAGGATGAGGAACAACCCCGATTTTCAAGGACAGAGATTTTCACTTGTGAAACAGAGACTCATGATTCACCTATTATGCCTCACCTAGAATGAAGTGAGATGAGAGGAAACGAGCAGGTTAAAACATCGATCATCTCAAACTCTGACTTTAAGGGACTACTTTGCAACTCCACGCAGACTCATTTGATCTCCCAGCCGGAGACGAGAAAACTTTACAGGAACATTCCGCGCCTCAGTTTCCATCTCCTTCGCCGTCATCAACCTCTCCCCCGCAGCACCGATCTCTCCAGAGCCCGCGAACTGATTCTTTCAGAAGATCAGGGGCAAAATACTGCTTTTCCACACAGCTTCCTCGCCCCTCAACCGCCAGCTTCTCGCAATCATCAAAACCAGCAACGCCGCCTCCAGCCCAAGCAGCAAAGCCGGAAAAGCGAGCCAGCCCTTACTGACAACGACAAACACCACATACTGAAGCGCCTGGCCCTCAACCTCAGCCACCGAACCCTCCCGCCTCCCCAGCCCGCGCCGGAGCTGGTTCGTCACAGCGGTGGCAATATCCGCGAAACGGCCAGAGACAAGCTCGACCGTCGCGTTGCCCTGATACCACATCTCAGACAGCCAGAAGTTATCCCTGCACCAGAGGTTACCGTCCTGGAATGCGCTAAAGGTGCAGGTCTCGTTGAAGGCCTCGTTCAGGAACGACGACAGCCCGTCGGCAAACGCGGGTGCGACGCTGTATATGCACTCCGCGGCATCGGGGGCCCAGAAGGTGGTGATATTGAGACTGCCGGCCTCTGCTTCGGCCGTGTAGTTCCGCCCGTTGATCACGCACGGCGCGCGCGAGGCGAGGTAGCTGCCGTTGTTCACCCACTTGTGCTCGGTGCCATCGTACATCGGGTCGTGGTACATCGGGACCTCAGAGACGAGCTTCTCCCTGAGCTGCGTTTTCTCAACCACCCCCGAGTAGCTCCGCAGGCACAGGTATAAGGAGCATGAGAGCGCCATCCGGGTATGGACGAACGGGGCGCCGTATCTATTGGCGATGGGGCTTTGCGTGGTGAGGACGGTAATATTAGATAGAGACTGCCTCGCCAGGGACACAGCCCGCTCAGACATCAGGCTGTGAGCCCAGGATACATCCCCCGAACCAAACACCATACTCGTCGTCGTTCGGCCCGTGGAGAAGTTCATCCCGTTAGGCAATGCTATGGACCCGTTGCCGTCGGCCACGCTGACGAGTGGTGTAACATCCGTACAGACAGAGCAAAGACCGGCGGACGCGTGTGTAATCTCACCGAGCTCATACACCGGCTCCCCAGACTCGAGGCCCGTAAAAGTGCAATTGCCAGTCAGACAGGTAGGCGCAACAGACGAATCCACGCCGCCGGGACTCTGTATAGCCGTCTGCAGCGCAATCCGCATGCTAGGCCGCATGATCCTCTCCGTAGCCTTCGATCCACCCTCCTCGTCGCGGTAAACCGCCTCAAAGAAGTACGAATCAAGAGCAACGCTTTGCGCCGTCGGAATACTCGCAGCCAATCCAGGATCAGGCACAGCCCGCTCAACCGTCCCAATAGACTGCTGCACGAACGGTCCGATCGCAAAAGACGACATGGCGACAAAGATAGCCAGCACCGTCACCGGGCTCCTCCTATTGACAATACCACCCAGCCTCAGCGCGCCGAGCAGGTCCCTGCTCCCGCTGTCAAAATACTGCAAATCAATCAGCCGCCGTTCGGCGTTCGTGTCGGACCAGAACCATGTCCATCGCGCCTGGCAGATTACCTCCGCGGCGACGGCGGCGATGCACGCGCGGAAGAGCGTCGAGAGGACATTCGCGAGGGAGTTAAGGCTGATGGGGAGCGTCCAGTCGCGCTGGGGCTTGCCGTCCTGCGAGAGGGTGATGGCGAAGATGGCGGCGAGAAGGCATGCCGCTGCGAGGAGGAGGGCGATGTCCGGGGCCCATGGTGTGAGGACTGGCTGCGATCTTTCGTTTGGTCTGTGTGGGGGTTTGGACTCGTTGCGGATGGAGAAGTCTTGGAATATGGTCGACACTCGCGAGTTCTTGCTTTTGAGGTCGTTGGTGGTGGCGTACGCGGCATGAGCCTTCAAGGACCTGAGCTCTTCGTCGCTCTCGGTTCGAACTTCGCCGGCGTTCATCGAGAAGTTCCTGACGAGTGGCTCTTCGAGACTTTGAGTCCCATCGCGGCGAGCCGGTCGTGGTGGTTCCTGGCCTGGCGGCGCGACGTTTCCATGCCCGCCAAGGCCAGACTTTCGACGGTACTTGTCAAACATTCTGTGGTGCTCTTTTTGGAGCCATGTCGGTACTGGGCGCTGCGAAAAGTTTGATTAGATGGGGAGTTCATAGTTTTGGACTCGGAATGTGGTTCATCTTCAAGGTGGCAGCCATCGACAGGGCAAACTTGCTGTGCCGCAACCCCTGAGAACTCTGCTTTTTTCCACGACAATCCTTCTGCTTGCAGGCCGATACCATGTCGACAAGGGTGCTCCAACCCAGCCGCCAATTCGTAGTGCTTATTCTGTATCCTTGGCATGACAAGCATTATCCTCTGGAACCTTGAACTTGAGATTGATATGGCTGTTCTTCACTTGTAAGGCGACTATCCACGAAATTGTCAGAGCGACAAATTATCCCCGTCACTATGGCTCTTCACTTCCATGTTCATTCAGATCCTGCTGCATTCTGGTATTTCTCCTTTTCAATTCAGCAATTCAGGTTTGTAGATTAACAAATAACTAGCACTGAAGGGGCTCGCTAGTGTTTGTCACATGATGGTGTAACACAACACATTGCGCTTCCCAAACAGCCTCTCACATTCATGTCGAAGTATTGACATGACCTTTCATATTGTTCTTGCCGGTGAACAAACTTTGAACAACACACGAGTAACATTTACAACTTTGGCGTGGCTCATTCGACAACACTCAGTCTGAACCAAGACGTAGTCCATGAACGAACTCTACCCAGACGGGTGTGTAGTGCGCAAGGAGCGTGCCAAAACGTCACTCAGGTGTCTGTTATCCGTGACCGCTGATGAAAGGTGCATCCTTAAGAGCGTTTGCCTGAATAGACCAAGCCCGTCTTCCTAGCTGTACAAGATTGTTTCCAAATTCTTCCAAGATTTGTTCCGGCGAAGGCTTCCGCAACATTGTGCCAGTCTCTCCCACATCAAACGTGGCAGCTCGCCATATCTTCTTCCATCTCGCGACTGCTAGAATAGCCTCGGGATCCCGGCTCTGTACGCTTGTAGCGACCATGTAGAACGACGAGCGCTTCGTGTGCCCCTTTGTTGGTTTGAAGAGGAGAACCTTCTTGGAAAACTTGCTGAATCCATATAGTTTAACCACGGTCGTCCAAGCCTCGACTTTGTGAAAGAGAACAATCGTAGTGCCGCCAGGATTAAGTCGTTCAAGCCCCAAAGCGAGCTGGCTCGTCGTCAAACGGCATGGCTCTGTCCTTTTCCTGTAGCCGTCCACTCGATGATCGTGAACAACTGAGCTACTGCAAATAACGAGATCAAATCTTTGATTAGGCTCGAATTGGCGAGGCAAGAACTTGCCAGCGTCTGGATGGTCTGTCGGGATATTCTCGAAGCCAAGATCTGCCGCTAGCATCGTCACATCGAGGTATCGTACGTCAATGTCTTTGCTCTTCGGAACGAGACATCGGTAGCCGCCATCAGCAATCGGTAAACTGAATCCAATGGCCTTGGCACCATGATTCAGCTTCACGGCGGTGGCGAGAAAACCGCCTGGTGCCATTCCCATGTCAAGTATTCGTGGGGAGTCCGAAGCCGGCGACTTGACTTTCAGAGCGCCTGTGGTCTGTTGCATCTCGGTGCCGATTCGCTTCATCATGTTGTAGAAGGATAATTCGGTAGCCGTATTGGGGTTGCTGGCTCGAGCACGCTGTTGCTGGAAGAAGCGATCGCCCTCTGGATTTTGCCATCCCTGTCGATGCTACTGGTCAGCAAGAGTCACAACGAACGAGACGAGGAGAGCCGTTGCGATTGACGTGGCCGACGTACAATTCTCCGGAGCTCTGTGAGTTCAGTAAACTCTGGCGAGTGCTGAATCAAGTACCTCACGATGACAGCACCAGGAGTGTCGTCATGTTCCACATCGTCGGAGTCGGTTGCAGCAATACGAACGCTGCCCATTTCTTCTGTTGGCATCCTGACTTTGGCCGTGTTATCCTCAGTGATACTCATCGAAGAGGGCGACATCTGACATATGTGGGAATTCTAAATTATCTGGCGACTTGAAGGGAATCAGAGATTTAAACTCTTGGACTCCCTATATTCACAAGAGGAACCGCGACAAGACGGCTCGTCTGCGAAATGATCTGCTGGCTGCTTTGGACCTGCATGCATAAAGCCAATCAGTCGCCCAAGAATCCCTCAAAGCTCAGTCGGCCTCCTGCGTCTGCCTGCAGCCAATGCCATGATCGAAAGGTCTTTGAGCGAGGCCATGCTGCTTATTGACGAATGGTAAAAGCAAGATCCAAGATTGAGTTTCGGCGGGACAAGCACCAATGAAAGCCAAATCGATGTCACAAGGGGAGCCACAAGCTTTGAAATGTGATCCTTCCACTCGCAAGAGGAAACATCTTGTGGAGTGTCTCCCACGAGTGAAATACAGCAAAAAGAACAAAAAGAACAGGAATAAATGACAAGAAGGGACAAAAGGAAAGTATCATCCTTTGACGAAAGTAGCCCTCTCCAGCGCCTCAGCCTGAGTCTCCCAGATCCTTTTGCCTAGTCTGATCAGCTGATCCCCAAACTCGTCGATAACTTCCTTCGCACTCGGCCCCTCTTCGCGCCAATTGTGCTTCATCTCCCCGCCCAAATCAAATGTGGCGACTCTCCAGACCTCCTTCCATACCTTCACAGCAGCAGTCGCCGCCGCGCTCTGACTCTGAACATTGCTCGCAACCATGTAAAATGAGGAGCGCTTGGCATGGCTTCTCGAAGGCTTGAAAAGCCGGACGGTTGAAAATTTGCTGAACTCCCGCAATAGAAGTACAGTATCCCATGCCTCAACCTTGTGCAGCAGAACAACCATTGTACCGCCTGGCTGGAGGTGCTCTAGCCCAATGGCAAGTTGGCTAACGGTCAACCGTCGTGCTTCGCATTTCTCTCGGTACTGCGCCCTGAACCCTTCGTGCTGACGGAGAACCTGCCCGTCACAGAGGACGAGCTGGAACATATCCTGAGGGCCCAGCTGCTGCGAGATGAAGTTGCCAGGGTCAGGATGGTCGGATGGAACGTCGGTAACTCCCATATCGTCCGCTAACATCGTGACGTCCATGTATCTGACTTCGACATTCGGGCTGGGCGGAAGTAAAGGTTTATGTCCCCCCTGCGAGACTGGGAGACTAAATCCAAGAGCGTGTGCACCCGGATTCATCTCCAACGCCGTCGCCAGGAACCCTCCGGGCGCCATGCACATATCCAAGATGCGCTTCTGTCCGATTGCTGGCGCCTTGATCTTGAACGCCTTGGTGTTTCGATGCAGCTCTTTCCCTATGCATTTCATCATGTTGTAAAAGACCGCTGACAGCTTTTCGTCGGCATTGTCCGCGGCCTCGCGTTGCTTGCGGAAGTATGTGTCACCAGCTGGATTTTCCCAGCCCTAGGAGCATATTGTCAGCAGATGTACGGTAATAATATGGACAAAGTAGGAAAGGAGGCACCTTTTTTCGAACTGCGCTGAGTCTGGCGAACTCCGGCACATTCGCCAGGAGAAACTCAATAATGATACCGCCTGAGCGTTCAAATTTCTCTGTCTCAGGATTTTGAGCATCAGAGTTGAGGCTCAGAGCTTTTGTTGTCTCGCAGACTTGAGCAAGAGATCCCTCGTCTCCTGGCGCATATCTCAGGGGATCAAACATTTGGTTCAGGTCGTTGTGCATGATGGGCAATTTCCAGGTTCAATTCAAGAAAAAGGTTCTTACTGGTGAAATGCATACACACAACGAGGGATGATAATGCTATATATTCAAGAGACTGAATTTTGTCAAACGACCATTCATAGGTGGCGATTGATACACTTGCAGAGACCGCCTTTGCGACCCTTCCAACCAACAAAGCTGGGCGGCCTCTAGCATATGCTGGAGGCCGCGAAGTGACCAACATTTAGACTTTCCAATGAATCACGATGGGGAATTATGACGAAGTGGAAAAACTCATTTCTACGTGAGCTATGATCGATCTGACTGATTCAAATGCCGCTCCAGCTTTCTTGCTGAAGGCGCCCATTTCGCAATCATTTCCAGTGTCATTGTTCTTCAACAGAGACTCGTCACCCGTCGGATCGAAAACTAGCTGTGCAGGAGCCCGCCGGCTTATGTCTCGCAGAGCCGGACACCAGATCCCCGGCCGCTCAATGCAGCTGGATTCAGCCCCGAACACTATGTCCCGAGAATCTCCGACTCCGGCCCGGACATAAGCCGTCTTCAGGCCATTAAGTGGGGAACCACCTGACCCGGGCCCCCGAAGGATTCGGTCGGCCCACCTACGGAGTGCAACACAGCCACCGATCCGAATCACCAACCATTTAAACCAACCAAGCCCCATTGGCGTCCATACTCATTACAGTCCGCCTTTCAATTCTTCCACTTCGATCAACTCCAATCTCCAACAGCCACTAAACCAACAATGGCCTCCCGCATCCTCCACCCGGGCGCTTCTCCTCTTCTCATCGCCCCCCTCGTCTCCTCCACCTGCACCCTCCTCTACGCCCACGACCAACACCTCTTCCTCTCCTTGTTCAACCATCCAACAGTCCGCGTCTACTCAAAGCCTCTGGTGAATCCCTACTACAAAGAGTTCTTTTCCCGCGGGCTTCCGATCGTGCTCAGCTTCCTCGCCGTCTCCGCCGGCACGGCCCTCGCTAATTTGAGAGTAAATCAGACCCTGCTCCGCGCCAAGGGTACCTTTTGGTGGTACGTCGCGGGAGCGAGTCTGTCGCTGGGACACTTGGCTTATGTCCCGTTCATCGCGCCGCATGTGCAAACGCTTGTGGACGGCAAGGAGGGGGAGGATATGAACGAAGCGCTGGACAAGTGGTTAATCGTGAACTGGAGGCGGATGCTCACAGTAGATCTGGGGGCTTGGGTCACTTTTGGGGCTGCTGTCCTTGGAACATTGTGAAGTTTGCAACGTAGCTCAAAGTTTTGCATGCAGATCAAGTTACGAACTGTATTTGGACCACAACATACCATACTATGGTCCTGCATCCCAGCGGGGCCGTCCGCGCTCCCGCTTGCGGGATGTACTTCTACTGCAGCGCGCTAGCAGCCTCACAATCGGTTTTGTGGAGCTCACTATACCTTTTCTTGCTACAGGATACGGGCTGTGATGTGATGAGCTAGTTGCGCATGCAAAAAGAAGGTGACAACGGTGCAGTAGCGAGCTAGGCGCTTCGTGCTAAGCTGGGGGAGTCTCGCCTCGACACATCATTCAGCCCGACCATAGCCCAACCACAGGTGACAGTTGCCTTGCCGCCTGTTCCTCTCATGTGCAGGAGGTATGAAAATAATTGATCAGTGTGTTTCTCTACTGAAACGACAACTGAATAGTTCCACACATCCACCATGCCGAGTTTTCAGCTTGACGTGGCGCATCTGCTGAAAAAGGCTGGGTTGCTGCCAAGCTGGGTATGCATCATTTTTAAACAACGGACTGTATCAGATCACTCTCTTATGAGAACTTATTTAAGTGGAAAGAAGGTCGCATCATTCGCATAAACAGGAATTTCCGCCCGCCACTTTCACAATCACAGTCACTCCATTACGAACACTACTGAACTTCAGCCTGAAAAACATGTCAATTCTAGACGATTCCTTCCAGATAAGGTGGCCTGAAACGCTGCCTGAATGCGATGGCCCTTGCCGAGATCCCAAACAGGGTCGCAAAGAAAAACCGTATTATCAAGTTAGCATGTCCCTCGATAGAATCAAACAAAGCGCTGCCCGAGGGTGTCCCAAATGCATGTTGATTTACCACTGTTGTCGCGGGTTCAAGCCGAAGGGCGGGTTCTTGCAAATATTCCGCAGCTCCGATGACACGGGCGTTTTATCATTGCATGCAGGACACCAAGGTATGCTCTCTGCTTCTCCCAAGTTCTGCTGCTCTTTATAAGTTTCAGTTCGGGAACATGATTCGGATTTCAACATGCTCAGACACACGGCTTTATTAACCTTGTTTAGTGGACTTGGTCTCACATGAAAAAGAAATTTATGTTCAGATGTACATTCAAGACGGCGAACCAGAGACAGCTTGGCGCTTCATTAGACCGGGGCGTTTTCCCATGGCATCGCGGCGTGAGGAACATGTGTCGAGGCTTGCTCATTGGATATCGGAATGCGACACATCACACAGCGATTGCACCATGAAGGATAACCCACTTCCACATCGTGTCGTCGATGTAGGCATCCAGAACGAGTCACAGCTACTCCTTCACGTATCTTCCGGACAGATAGGTAGGTACATGGCTTTGAGTCATTGTTGGGGGCCCGAACACTTGCATCCACCGAAAACGAATCTGTCAAACCTCAAGGAGTACCAGGAAGCCGGCAATTCGCTACCCAAGACCTTTCAGGATGCTATTGCTGTGGCCCGTAACCTGAGCATTCGGTATTTGTGGATTGACTCCCTTTGCATTGTACAAGACGATACGTTGGATTGGCAAAGGGAGTCATCCAAGACGGCCGATTACTACAGCAATGCCTATCTAGTGATCAGCGCCTCTCAGGCTGAGAATTCCACTCAAGGCTTTCTTGACGCTACACAACGCGACCTTCTCCTTGACTCAGGCAGCGGGACTGAGATTGGGCAGATCACGAACGTGGATGACAGCATCACTCGAATTCATAGTAGAGTGCTCGGCCGAGGTCTCTGGAGGGATCGACATCACGAACTTTTAAGTCAGTCGCCGCTCAGTCAAAGAGGTTGGTGTTTACAAGAAAACGTTTTGGCAAGACGGATCGTCCATTTCTCAAGGCATGAGCTACTCTGGGAATGTACCCAAAGCCTGAAATGTGAGTGCATGGAAACGGATCATGCCATCGTCTCCAGCAGCGGAGCCGAGGGAATTATGAGAAAATCTCAGTTCCTGTCGCTTCGTTATGACAGATACGACCCCGAACCCGACCTATACACACTTTGGTTGGGCATGTTGCAACAGTATTCTCACATGGACCTCTCATACGAATCCGACGTCCTGCCGGCGCTATCAGGACTAGCCAAACTGTGGATATCTCAAGGCGCCGGCAGGTATCTGGCCGGGTTTTGGGAAAAGAACGTTCTGGAGTCCATTTTCTGGCATGTGACGGAATGGGGAGACCGCCGTTCTGTCGGCGAATACAGAGCGCCTTCTTGGTCCCCTTTTTCTCTCGAAATTAAGGACGAGAAGAGCAACCGCAGGCGGCACATCCGGTATTTCTTCGTGACATCCACGTCGAGGCTGGTGGAGAAATGTGCCCGGGTACTGGATGCAGGAGTCATCCTGGCGGGTGCAGACCCTACTGGGCAGATCAGGAGCTCATTCCTCCAACTCGAAGGCCGTGTGATACGGGGAAAGGTCTCATCATCTGGTGAAATCCAGACCCCAAGGTGCACATACTCGACACATTGGGATACCCAAGTTGACCGTTGTGAAGGGCTTTCCTTATTACTACTTCTGATTGGGTTTAACAGTCTTGGCGGCGCTATGGTGCTTGTCCTAAAGGATGCAGAGCAGGAGGGGGCATATGAGCGACTTACCTTTCTCAATCAGTACGACCGGAAAAACAGCTCGATTTTGATGGAACAATTTGAACAGGGCGACGTGGAACAAATCAAAGTCGTCTGAATTCAGTATGTCTCTATTCCCCTTTACAGCCATAATCATTGGCATCGTACGCTTTAGCTAGGTGCCAAATGACTACATGTAATCAAGGCTCAACGCAGCGTTTTAGTCAAATAACTCAAAAACAAATCCATGCTAGAGGAGAGATGAGACTCCAATCAGCTACCTCGCTACCTCACTGTGTACAATCGTGTAAGATCATCTAATTGATGGCGTGGAAACGCTTGGAGATGCGTATCATTATGGTGATGTACCTCGGAAATGGCGCTATGACAACTCACGTACAACGGTCAATGACAAAATCTTCACGCCACCGGGTACTAACTTTTCACAGTTCTATTCACAATCTGCTATCGAGGGTGAATCAGAAACAGAAGCTCACACCGGCGACCTTGCTAATGGAAGCCTCAAGATGCCACTCCCCATTACAAGGAACAATAAACAGCGGTAAAGAGTTCTCGTCATCCGTAATGAGGTGAACTCTGGATGATTTCTTCAACTGATGATTGGAAGAAGGCTCTGCGGGCGCTTCTAAACATATTATCTATCCAACATATTTGTGAAACAAAAGGCAAGAAGCCTATTGCTCGCCCGCATTCGTCCAGTTTGCAATTTCGCTCACGGCTGTGGTTTTCCTTCCGAGCTCGTGTTGCGTTATCATAAAGCCAAGTCGGCACTGTGACTACAACTTTGAAGACGCATAGGATGCAAAACGAATACTGCTAATGTATTGCCAACATTCGCCGGGTCCTCTCTTCGCGACTTCGGGTCAGGACTGGGCCACAGGCGTCGCTGGCCTTACGAGACATTGGATCTTAGCCAACAGGCTGTTGTGTAACAATTTTCGCTTAAAATTAATAATGATACCAAAGCGGGCTACGCTGTATACAACACGCAGAATCTTCGGCCATTTGGCTGCAACGGCTTGTAGCAAAAGCATTCGAAATAAAGCAAGTAAATGAAGCGACTCGAAATCCACCACAACCTCACCCAAAACCAAAGATCAGTAGTAGCTACGCAGGGCATCCTGGTAGCCAGTACCACCCTTGAGGTGAATATCGAAGCTGTTCTGGACATCAAGCACCTGACGGATGTGGGCCATGCTCAGAGCTTCACCTCTGTTAACGGCCAAAGCCTGGGCGGTTCCAATCGTATTCTTGATCTGCCTGCCGTTGAGGTCATGCTTGGCAAGATCGTTGTAGTCCTCCTCGGTGAAGGGCATTAGGTCGATCTTCTCCATGACGCGAACTCTCTCGATGAAGATCTTGAAAATCTTCTTCTTGGACTTGACGGTGAGGCTTTCGTATCGAAGAGCAATGTGAATTCGGGACTGGAAAGCGTCGTCAAAGGTCTGTCATTGTTAGTGCGAGGCAAATAACCGCCAAAAAGGATGCTCCACATACCTCCACGCGGTTCGTTGTCAAGAAGAGGATGCCTTGGAAGTACTCGAGCTGCCGGAGGAAAATGCTAACAAGTGCATTTCTGCTAATCTCATGCAAATTTCTCTTCTCGAGAAAAACATCAGCCTCGTCGAGAAGAAGGATAGCTCCCCAGGCGTGGCAGATATCTAGTATCTTTTGGAGTTCCTGCTCAAGGATGCGCGAATCGGTGCCAAGCTCTCCGGCAGATACCATGTAAAGCGGGCACTTGAGGAGCTCGCTGATGCCTTCTGCTGTCAGGGTCTTTCCGGTGCCAGGAGGGCCGTGGAGGACAGCTTGGACAATTTGAGTTAGCCTCAAATCCCAAACAAGTTGCACTGAAATAACCATGTCGCTTACCAACAAGGCCCTTGCCTTTGCCCTGAATGACGTCGTCAATGCTCTTGGAGGCGTGGTACTTGTGAGATTCAACGAGGGCCTGTGCTCATGTTAACAGAAACGAGACCTTTGGCTACGTGGTGATGAGCGTGCTTGGAACTCACCTGGACAATGTCCTTTTGCTTCGGCTCAAGCACGAGGGACTCATACGCGCTCTCATTCCACTGTATGTCCTTAATGCCGGACACAGTGAACTCAAGCCAGAGTTTCTCCGAGAAGGAAAATCCCAGCACCACCGGGGAGGCAATAAGGTACTCTTCGTCCGAGAATTCAGGAACCTCCTTAACATCTTCAGTGCTCTTGGAGGATACGGGAGAAGTCTTGGAGTCTTTCTCATCCTTGTCACCACCATCCTCAAGACGGACCAAAGGCTGCTCAGAGGCATTCTCGTCCTCAACCTCCGACTTCGGAATGCGAACCATGCGGGCATTGCCCTTGTCATCCTTGACGATTTTGACCACCATCTTCTCACAAGCTTCGCTGTCGCTGTCGCGACAGCCACCCTCGTCCGAGTCTTTCTGGGAGTCATCATCCTCTGCCTCGTCATCAGACAGAATGTCGTGGTCCTTTGGTCTCACAGCAGACACCTGATAGTTGGGATTTATTCGGCGATGGATAGCGGGGTCAACCATGACGCGGCTGTTGATGTTGACTTTTATGATGCTCTTCTTCTTCTTGTAGTACGCGAGCCCCTCGTGACTTTGGTAGTGCACACCGCCAAGCTTGACGAACTTCTTGCCGCGCTCAATGAGTGCAGCCACGACTGTCTCCTTGTCCTTGTGGTAGTCAAGAGGGTACGCTTTGAGGCTGGTGATCTTCTTGGCTCCGCGGAATTCGCCAATCTCTTCGGAGAAGGATCCGTAGCCAAACTGTTTGCCGTCAAACTCAAAATACTGCTGCGTGTCAGAAAGCGAAGCTCCGTCAAAATGAAAGACCATACCTTGCCATCGACCCAGTAGAACTCTCCCTTCATCATGCTGTTGTGGCGCTCTGTCTGTTCAACCTTGAAAATACGAGGCTCGTCTGCTGTGCCATACGTGCTCGTGTAAACGAGAGTGTTGGGCTTGAAGAGCGCCCAGAGCAGATCGAAGGTGATGAGGCCATTCTCGAGCATGGGATAGAGACTGTAAAGCTGTTAGTGCCAGTAAAGAAAGCAAAGGCCGCCACTGTACCTCTTCTTGATATGAGCGTAGTCCTTGTCAAGATACTTCAGCAGCACTTTCAGATGCGTCCGCTTGTCGTCAATGTGCTTCTGTTGCTTCTTACGCGCCTTCTTGTCGGAGCCCTTGGGTTCCTGCTTTTTGAGCTTCTTGCTGTAGATGCGAAGATCCTCGAGATACCTGTTGTTGGCTGTCAGGTTCTGCTTTAGAAACGCCGAGTGGATTGATACTTACAGGAAAAGGAGATTGGGGTCCATTCTGGGCACCTCGTCGACCAAGCTGACTCCCTTAATGTTGCCGATGACATCCTGAAGGCACTCGCGAAGGATCTTGCTCTTAATGTCCACGATGGTGGTCTTGTACTTGCCCTCCCAGTCAAAAGTACGTCTGATTTGAAGAACGAAGCCGTCGTACTGGGAGTCAGTGGTAGTCTCGGCGGTTTCCTGGAGCTTGTAGTTATGGATGGTATTGTCCCAGACCTGGTCGACCCGCTTGTAGTCCAACTTCACCTTGCCGGCCCGCTTCTTAGACGGCGCGGAGCCTCTTTTGACCCCCGGACCGGCATCAAAAGGGTCCGCGTCTAGAAGACCCATGCGAGCGGCAGCGCGCCGAGGCGCAGGGGGCAGGTAAGCCGGCGGATAGCCCTGTCCACCAACCTGTCCCCCAATCTTTGAGAGACCAAGGCTGTAAGGAAGGGTGTCGTTAGTGCGCGACCACTGCTGGAAAGCCTGCAACTGCTGCGGAGACATGGCGACATTGGTCAATCCATCATTGTCGTCCTCGGATGATTCGGAGGAATCGCTGGAGTCCGAGTCAGACGAATCACCAGAGACCTTCTTTGACTTTTTGGTCTTCTTGAGTTGGGAGAGCGCCTTCTTGGATTTCTTGACGGGCTGCTTCTTCGATTTGGCCTTGCGCTTCGTGTCGGGTTCAGAGGCGGAGTCGTGCGACGTATCGGAATCAGACGAATCGGTGTCATTGGTGGCCGGTTTGGAATCCTCGGTGTCGTCGCTAGTAGATGAGGACGTATCGACCAAGACGGATTTCTTAGGCTTCTTAGACTTGGTTTTGTCAGCCTTCTTGTGCTTCTTCGTATCTCCCTTCTTGGAAGTCGCGCTGCGGTCAGTGCTCTTGGGGTCCGACTCAGGCATGCTGGGCTTCGGCGGGGAAGTGGAGGTCTCTGCAGGGGTCTTGCCGGCGTTGACATCGTCGACGGCGTCGGGGCCGGTCGTCTGCCGCTCCGTGGCGGCGTCGATGGTATCCATGCTGGAAAACGTATGATGATCGATCTCGGTACGAGATGAGAAGATGAAATGTGCTGTGGTAGCAAGCAATGAAGTGTCCGACCGTAAGGAAATGGGAACGGTCGGGACGACGTGGGACGACGACAGTGCCAATACTTTGGGGATAGAAATGACGATGAAGCCAGTGGCGTTGACGACGATGACAACGGGGGGCGCGTGGGTGATTAAATGCAAATGTGAAGATGGATGCAAGAAGTTGGATTAAGAAGAGGGAAAAGGAAGGCGTCAGAAGCAAAGGCGCGCCTCTAAGGCAGAGAAATGATTTCTGAGATGACGGTTCGCCTGAGTTTCGGCGTTTGTTCCTGGGCAGGTGGTGGTGTGGTGGCAGCTTCAAGGTGCTTCCTGCCTCCAATTACCTCGGATTCTCACTTGCCCCAAATTCTTACACAACATTCCCATGGTAGGTACGTCCCTTCCTAAGGTAGAAGCTAGGTACATGGATGATAGGGACGTACCTGCTCATCTAGATATATGACCAAGTATCTCACCTTAGATGGAGAGTACGATGCGTCTCTGGGTGCTGGGTGCCCGTTCTTTCCCCTCCATTGTTGCCTGCATCCACGGCAGGAAGGAAAGACAGCAGCAACTGCAGTTTCTAATTGGGTAGGCACCCTCTGACAGCAGGCAGCTCAGGGTCGCCTGCCTTCCGTCGTCATGGACCTGTCCGCTAAAATCAGCTGACTAAGGCGAACCTAAGGCGCACTCAGCCAGTCATTCCCTAGCTGCTGGGCTGTCTTTCATCTACTTTTCCTCAAGCCCCTGCTCCAGCCCACAGCCTGCTGTCATTAATCCGATCGATTGTCTTACTCTGCATCAGAACACGACCTTTGAACGCTCTATTTCTCTCGGATTGTTAGTCCAAACAAGCAGCATCCCCACAGCTATGAGTCGCATCCTGGTCATATGCCCGCTCACCCATCTGTCGCCTTGCCGTTGGCCATTCCCGGATGGCTTGCACTGCAGGCAGATCACCAAATGGAAATAAGAGCCGATCCAACAGTGCAACGACATTGCGGATTCCCATCCAACAAAGAGCGCCTTGCAATTTTTGAACAGTTGCCCCAGGCAGTCATTGCAGCCTGCTTTGTCGGAAGCGGTACCCATCTCCAAGGTCCATCCCAGGCCAACCACCATCACCCTCAGCCTCATCCAGAGGCAGTCATGGGGCCAAAGCCCACGCTTCACAGCATTTTACACACGAGACTTGTCGCCCATTCAATGTCGGCACTTTCTCTCCCGTCATTCCACCGACCATCCTGGGCAGCAGACCCCCTCCCCAACCGACGGGACATCCGATGGACAGTTCATCTTGCTTGTGGGTGGGCAACCACTACGATGTTGCGTGTACTGCTTGGCTGCATGGCGCTGCTTGCATACGCATCCCCAACGGCTGCACCTGCACCTGCTGCTGCTGCTGCTGCCACTGCAAGGCGGCTTCAATACACCCTGTCAAAGCAAGACGACCTGTCAGCTTCCACCCACGACAACAGTGAGGCGTCCCCCAGACCATTGGCTTCTATATTCTCTTGGCCGTGGCTGGCCGAAATCCAGTCTTTAAGGATCGCTTTCACTTGGCCCTGTATCAGTCTCAGAGGAATGCCTTCAGGCTGTATTCGTCCGCATCAGCCACACGCTTCGTCAGTTTCGCACCCTCGCGGTTGTGCTAGGTTCAAAACAATGGTTACACCGCAGTCGCCGGCCCGAACACGTCCATCCCATCATCACCTTCCGAGTCCCCGGACACCGCCGATTGACCGGACGATCTGAAGCCGTCCGACATGAACCCCTTCCGAACTCCAAACAAGGTTACCCGCACAGGACGTGTCGGTGTGACCATCCCGGCCGCCGGCTTTGCCCTCGTGCTTGCTTTATGCACCTGTTGAGCCACTGTAACTTTCGTCGCGTCGCTGATGGGTTCGCCTATCCACAACCGCCGGCCTGCTGCAGCGGCCCCAGACACCGACTGCTCTGCTCCCACGCCGCAGCGTGCTACATGAGGCTAGTGGAGTTCGTCTCCCAAAATCGAGAAACGCTCCTTACCCCGCGCACGATCGTCGTCTCGACACTATCGTGGGATACAATTGACTGGCAGTATTCATCTTAACATGAGACTGGCGTCATGTATAGCGGGACTCTCTATACCATACCCATCATGAAACCCTGGCGCAAGCGGCTCGACATGTTGTTGAGGCTGCTCCGGCTAACGCAATCGATAACCCACCACCCTTCAACTTACAGCATTGCCATGCTACATATTGCACAAAACGTCTTCGTTCGAGACGTCGATTGGCGCCTTGGTCCAGTACAAACTTTCCCCGATTTTGGGCATTTGTTCCCTTGATGCCGGTTGATGGCTATAAATTTGAGCTTTCCGACCCTTCAACTAACTTAACCCACCCTGGACTTCTCTGTCGTTAACTTGTTAATGATGCCGGGAATTGCTGTGATCTGCTTTTGAGTGACGAAGAAACTCTACACCATTGTTCCTACTTCGGCAAGCCTCCGACGTACCTGTTATCGACTGGCTTCTGTGAACAGGCTTTCAAGACGGCGTAGGCAAAACAGATGATGATAAATTGGGCGCAACATGACTACCATCACCCAGCCACACTCTATGGGAAGATCCGAGATGAAACCGTACGTAATCTCGCGACTTCAAAGGGCTTGTTGCATCGTGTATCACCATCTTTTTTGTGTATCAATTTTGCTCAAAGCCCGGGATGCCATCATGATAACCCCCCTGACAAGGTATGCGATGGCACACTCACAGCTATGATAAGGGCACTATCATTCCCGAAAAGCCTCATCATTTGGGCCTATCCCTGAGGCAGTGCCGTACTGCAGCCTGCCAAGCAGAGTCTAAACATTGGATAACACCTCCCTATTCGTAGAGCGGCAAGGCTTGGAAGCTGCTATGACTCGTGTTCAGCTTCGATAGTCGGGCGGTACGCGCATACTACCAAGATGAAACATCATTAGAGTGTAGGCTTGTCGACCTATACGAGATTCCCGATTGGACAGCCAACTTGCTTCTTCGACTCCCCACGGCTGAACCAGCTCTTGTATGTTGCAGACTTTGTGAACTTCGGGGTTTGGTGGTGCAGATTTTGGTAAGGCCAGTTAACTTCAACCCCGCTATCAGGACGTGCTCCTCCATCTTCACCAACTAATCTCTCATTCAGGCGATGTTCTATTTTCAATCAGTGAAACTCAACATAATGTTTCAATGTTCTGCTCCGAAATTCAACCATTTCTTTCTCGCTCAATGAGCTGGATCCTCAATCAAATCCAAGCCTTTCATCCAGCTCAGCACCTTCAGCGCCAAGTGCCTCATTTGCATGACACGAAACTTGACACCTCGCATTGCCCCCCTTCAGCCGCCCTCGTACCTCGTAACGGACGCGAGACGGCCTCCCCCGGCTTGCAGATCTACGAACCATAGATCCGCCCATCCCGAACATGTTCCGCCGAAAATCCATAACGCGCGGGCAGACACAGGGGCTCCCCGCGGCGCCGGGGCTGTGTCTCCTTGGCAAAACGGGCCGCACCTTGACGTGGGGGGTTTGTAAGTGCCGGAGTACGTTATTTGGGGGACGTATCTCTGCGCTTTGATATAAGAGAACAACATATCCTCGGGGGGAAACGACGATTTAGAAGTTTTTTTCTTTTTTGACACAAGAGTCACATCACATACCTCCAACATTAGTGATCCACCAGTCGCCCATCATGTGTCCCGACTCAGGCCTCAACCTCCCAATCTCCGACAAACCCATCGTCGGCGCCCTCAGCTTTCAGGGCTTCCTCATCCTCGCCGGCGGCATCCTCACAATGACGGCCTGCTCCATGTCCTTCTACCAGATCTTCCGCCACGCGACGAACTACACCAAACCGCTCGAGCAAAAGCAGTAAGGCCACGGAGGGCGCCCCGTCCCCGCAGCGATTTCCCGAACAACACACGCTGACTTTGACAAAGAATCATCCGCATCTGCCTCCTCATCCCAATCTACACCATCTCCTCCTTCCTCTCCATCGTCTTCTACAAACACCACGTCTACCTCGCCGGCATCTACCTCCTCTACGAGGCCTGCGCCCTCGTCGCCTTCTACGCCCTCTGCTGCGCCTACCTCGACACGAACCACCACCGGCTCGCCACGTCATGGGACCAAGACGGGCTGAAGAAGTGGTTCTTCACGCGGCCGTTCGCGGCGTGCGTGCCGGCGCTGAAGGGGTCGTATTATGACCAGCCCGCGGCGAACGCCGGGTGGAGGCGGTTTAACGTGAGTCGAACTTCAGAATAATTATTAAGGGCTTGCTGAAAAAGTGTCTAATTTGGGGGTATAGAGGATGTGGCTTTGTATATACCAGTACCCCTTCATGAAACTCCTCGTCACGATCGCGACGTATGTTACCGAGAGCATGGGCGTGCTTTGCTCCGAGGAGGGCGGGACGAAGTATGCGGACTTCTGGGTATGTATTCAATTTCGCCCCCTTTGGAAGGGTGAATGTTCTAACAGCAAAAAGCTGCACACGGTTGTCTCGGTCGCCATCCTCATCACAGCCATGCACTGCCTTTTCCAGTTTTACTACCAGTCCCAGGAGCTGCTGGAGCCGCACAAGCCCGTGATGAAGTTTATGGCCATCAAGATCGTGGTGTTTCTCTCTCTCATGCAAGGGGTAAGCTGCGCACACATGTTCTACTTGACACTACCATCGGGTGACCAATGGCTGACAAAAACACCAGTTCGTCCTCGACGCAATCGTTGGACGGGACGACCAGCCCCTCGGCCCCACGGACGCGATATCCTACCCCTCGCTCGCGATCGGCGTGCCGAACCTGCTGCTCTGCCTCGAGATGTTCGGCATCGGGATCATGCATCTGTATGCGTACCCGTGGGCTCCGTATGTTACAAGAAACGGCGCGGGAGTCATGGCTCTGACGGAGAATGACGGAGATGAGGACGGCGGCAAGAAGAGCTCGGCTGTGGTCAACGTCTCGGCGGACGATGGGCAGAGTCAGGGCGGGTTCTTGGGCTGGAAGGCGTACGTTGACGCGTTGAACTTTTCTGACTTTGCGGTTGCGCTGTACCGGGGTTTATTTTGGGTGTTTATGAGGGAGCCGCGCCAGCTTTGAAGGATGGTGGCCTTGTCACTAGGTGGCGAAAGCTTTGGGGGGGTATTATGGAGACGTCAGCTGTTTCTATTTATCTGAAAAACACTTCTCCATGATGGCCACCAGGAACGGAAGCAGGGGTTACCTACGGCATCATGAGATGCCAATCCTAGAAACAAGCACGCCGTCTAGAGTTTCAGTATTACTAAGAAACAGTCGAGTGCGCCAGAATTTCCAACAACCAGTCGACCTATTCACGTGTCTGTTCTACCCCCTCCCATCTATGAACCCCCTCAATCCAGTGATCCGCCTTCCAAGTCGACCTCGGCCCCTGATCCGGCCACCACCCAGACTTCCTGTACCCGTTGAACCACGCCAGACTGCCCTTGGTCCTGTAGTGGTCGCCGCACAGGGTGTAGTGCCAGTCCGCCGCGTCCCACCACTCGTCCACTGTCTTGCAGTGCTCGATCTTGCACTTGTCCAGCATCTCCCCGAGGTTGTGCCATTTTGGGTTGCGGCCGATGCCCCCCGACATTTGGCAGTACTCCCAAGCCCCGTTGACGATGCCGACGAGGGGCAGGGCGTGCTGCTGCCAGCAGCGGAACGCGCAGCCGGGGAGGTTTTCGTAGCGCGTGGGCGTGGGGCCGGCGGACGCGGTGAGGGCGAGTGCCCAGATTGTGGACAGGGAGAGGGTGAATTTCATGGTTGGGTGCAGGGGGTGCGGTGGTCCAATGTGGTTGTGAAAGTTGCGCTTTTGGGCTTCCTGAGAGAATTGTGTTTGAATGGTGAAGTTTGCAAAAGAGTGGTGAAAATGCGCGTTATGAGACGAATAACTTTTGCGGTCACCGCCTCAGGGCGCACCTTGTTGACTGCCACATGACTCTGAGGGAGACATATGCGAGGGCCTGGATGGATTGTAGACAAGCCTCCAGGGCCAACTCATATGATACAGCCCGAGTCGCTAGAAGGGGGCTACCTCTCCCCCAAAAAACTGTTTGGTGAGACTGGTAGAAAGAGGCGCTTGTATCGGCCAATTCCAAATTCCATCGGCATAAAAATTAGAGGGTGTCGTCGTAATTGCCTTCATGAGATACGGGTTCAGCGGGGGTTTGCTACTGTAGCCTTCGCATAGTTTCCGCAAGAAACAGAATTAGATCGCTTCGGCATTACGTCAAGTTGCGCACGACGGGTCAGTTTCGGGAATTGATCCAAGTGATTTCCTTTTCCGCTTGCTTTGCATAGCTTGATCACGTTGCTTATGGCCTATAACGTGGGCGTCATGCGTCGTTCTCAATTTGGTGAACGCCTGGTACGGCAACTGAGAACAGGCCTGTTCAGAATCCAAAGATAAATTACTTTATAAAGATAAGATCAGGAGGGATTTCAGCTCGGCTCATCAGTTGAATCGAAGCAATCTGTGAATCGAAATGATCACCAGTAGATGTAGGAAAGTAAAAGGTAATACCCGCCATCATCTGAGGCCGTTTCTTTCTGGCCTATTAAACAGGTAATTCGGCCTCTTGTTAGATGTGTTGATGATAGACAATGCAGAACTTGAACATCATGCAAGTGTTCAATGTGTTGGGCCTGTGTTAGCCGTTCCGCCACGCCTGATCGCTCGCAAAATCATTTGGCTGAATGCATGTGGCTTATGCAAGTATTCGGCCCAGCTCAGCGCTACACTACGACTGTCCAAACATGAAAAGATGACGAGGCGTCAGCCCTACCCAACGTTTAGCAAGCCGTTTCTGGGGTAATTAGCGCAGTCTAATCCAATTTGTGAGTACACACCGGTGCTAGTAGCTAGTATCTAGACCCGAGCTCGGGCGGTACCAGCCTACCAGGCATTCCTTCCCGACCATTTTCACTCGGCCACAGCAAAGTCTTCCGAATTGGTTCCTGTTGTGTGATGCAGCCGAATCTGCGCACATCGTAGCGCGACCGGGACCTATGCAGGTTCGGGACGATCTTCTGCGCTCTGCGCGCAACAACTGCGGTCAATGGAGCCACGCTCGCGCTCTCGCTATGCAGCTTACTCTCGTCGGGGCTGGAATTCCTTGCCGAAAGGATCAACTCGCTACGGCAACGTCGGCTCCTCACAGGAACATGGTGAAAGGTGTAAGGCTACTGAGTAAGATCATTTTGTATAAGATATCACCATTTCCCGCCGTAGCATTGAACAGCAATATAGCTAGACAGCAGATTCTGAGAGCCTCAGTCCATCAACAGACCGCAGCGCAGCCTTTGAAAATCCTTTCGACCCCATTCTAATTACAGATATCGTCAAGATGAAGTGCGAGAGAGCCCTGCAATGCATCGTCGGTGGTTGGGGCTACCTCAACGCTACGTTGACGTAAGTCAGCCCCATAGGAGAAGTTAATTTGTTGGATGCATTTCCAGCAACCCCTTTTCATCTTCTCAATTGCTTGGTACGAGATACTCACCAGCCCTCAGAAACACCAACACGGGCGAGCTCATCCCGGAATGGCACAGCATCTACCCCTCCGGCGGCTCCGTCTACGCACCCTCGGGCCACATCTCCTTCGTCATCACCGCCAACGACACCACCCAGGCCGACGTGCGTCCCAAGGACGTCTCCCTCCCCGCCAAGCCCACCGACTCGGAGCACGACTGGGCCCTCGTCGCGCAGCACAGCCTCGGCGTGTTTGGCAACTACCGCTTCTCCAACGTGACGTGCGACGGTGGTAACGACAAGCGCGGCTACAAGGGCAAGGGCAAAGATGGTAAGGGAGAGAACTGCAAGAAGGGCCCCTCGGGTGTGTTGACGGTCGACGTGACATCGGCCACTCTCCCCAGCTACGTTGGGCTCGAGCTCGTGAATACGTTTGAGTTCACGGACGACTGCAGCAAGCATGTTCTGAAGGCGGACTTTGGCGGCGGCCTGGTCCAGACTGTCTGGTTCTACCGTCTGCCTCAAAAGGATGTCTTTGCTTAGGAAAGGTTAGCATTGACATTGTTGCTTGGCAAGAGGTGCACAATTACCACAACGGCTTCGAATTTCATGCCTCACTGAGGTGGTCAAGGTTATCGAGCAACGGGTCGGGGAGAGACATCTACATGTAGATTAGCGATTGGTTACTCTGGTAGCCGTATATACAACGAGTGCAGATCATTTTAGTTTCAATTAATAATATGTCCACAACTTCTTTGACCAAAAATGTAGTTTGAGTTTGAGGTCGGTAAAACAAAGACAGAGCGATGTTTTGGTCGTAAGTATTGCTGAACTAATAGACAGCACTGCTACCTAAAGTATTCTGACATTGACTCATAGTCAGCTACAATCAGGATGTCACGCCCTTCGTGATTGCCGCGCTGTCAGAGATGTATGGCCGGAAGCGCGTCTGGCTGGGTTCATGCTGTTTCCATCAACTCTGGAACGCGTTCTGTCCTGTTGGGAGAAGTAAAGCCATCATGATATTAGACGGTAGGTTTCTTGCAGGCTATGGGACGAGCGCTGGAGTAGTTGTGAGTGTTCCATTTACCATCCCTCGTGTCAGATATAATGATGCTAAGAAGTCCGCCGCCAGTTAACGGCACCAATTATTCAAGAAACCTATACGCCAGTTTTGCTTCAGAGAAAGCGTCGTCTCCAAAGCGAGATTATTTGTCTGACAGAGGCAATGAACGAAGGAGCAGCGTACCGAGACCTTAATGCACGTCTATCCACTAACATGCCGCGACCCCTCAAGTTGTTTGTCTAGCGACACGTCATGCTCATCATCTCGTGGATCTGGGGGATTCAGCTTCGGGCTGTACGTTCTCGTCCTTTCCAGCTTCGCGAATCTTTGGATCGAGCGATACGGATGCTCAGAAACACCGAGCACGCTCAACTATATCACCTTGGCGATTGGGATCGCCACCTCGTCCCAGGCCGGAGGCCCGCTCATGGACCGAATCTTTCGTCACCTCCGCAACAAAGCCAACGGAGCAGCGGTCCCGGAATTCAGATCACCGTCCATGGCCATCGGAGTGATCCTATTGCCGGCTGGGCTTTTCTGGTACGGGTGGGCGGCAGAGCGAGGGATACATTGGGCGTTGGTGGACGTTGGCGCAGCCGTCTTCACCTGCGGAACGTTCGTCACAGGCTCGGAAATAGGCGCGTGCCTAATTGACGAGTTCGAACACAATGCATCTGCCAACGCTGCCGCTCGTATGCTGTCCAACGTCTTGGGCTTGGTGTTTCAGATATTTGCCCCGCAACAGCTTGGTGGCGTTTATCTCCATGGCGTTGGGGCTACCTGCTCCGCTGGTGCTCTGGTTCTGGGGCGAACGACTGCGAAACCTGGGGAAGAATGGTCATGAATGAGAGGTGGTGGTCGTTTGTGTAACGATGGCTGACATTGTCACCAATCGTCTTGGGGATGCTCTCCAGGCTCTGTGATACTTGCGGCTGTCTCGTCGGCGAAAAAGACTGACAAACCTGTCACAGCCGTGGACCTTATTCATGAAGGGGGGACTTTGATGAACACATGCCAAGGCCCGATAAGGGCGCTTGATGGTTCAGTTTGCGACCCTCATGCGCAAGCTCTGCTGACATAAATGTGAACCAATATCGCGCTCGGAAGCGAGCCTGTCCGCAGCTAGTCAAAGACGCCGCCGTTCTGGTGACCGTTTGCCCTTGTCCGGAGCCTCGGAGTAGTGTGCTAATCCTTGCGGCGGCGCATCTCGGAAGCGGCTAGCCCGCGCCACGCGAATGCTACCCCGGACCCGCTGCCAGCATCATCGAAGTCAGCCCTAGACCGTTTATCGCTGGCTCATCAAATGCCGGATGGTTGTTTTTTGGCGGGGAACCAGTCCGAGCTCGCAAATGAGTTTCTTTTGCCAGAGTCGGTTGAGAAGGAAGCCTGGCCACGTGCATCTTGGCGGTTGAATCACCCCTTACATGCCACGATGATCCCAGAGTGGCTGCCTTGAAATTATAAAACGATAGCCGTTGCTCTCACAGCAGGCCTGCAGAGTCTCTCCTGGGCTGCCTAGCTTGCCATCTATCACTAGGCTCATCGTCAGAAAGGTGCTCTGCCATTCGATCGCGTCAGTATGCGGTTCTCACTGAGTAAATGGTTTGCTGTAGCCATTGTGCAACTTGGAGCTTTTGCCACTGAATTGGTGCCCGAGATTAATGAAGGGGTACGCTGAGTTCACAGTATAGTTGAGACTCCAGTCTGACAGATTCGCAGTGCAACTTCCTGGCTTCTGAACTTCCAGGAAAAGTTTCATTCCCGAACTCGACTCAATACGCTCTGTCAAATATTTACTACTCAGGCCGACAAGCCGAGATCCACCCCGCCTGCTTCGTAACGCCCGAAGACACCGAGGATGTCGCAACCACGATCAAGATCTTGACTTCGGCTTCGGTTCCATTCACGGTCAAGAGTGGTGGCCACACAGCCTTTGATGGGGGTTCCAACATTGCTCATGGAGTGACCGTCGACTTGGTCCGCCTTAACCAGATCACCCTGTCTGATGATCGCGCAACCGTCTCAGTCGGGCCCGGCAATCGATGGGGAAATATCTCGGAAACGCTGGACCCGCTGGGCCTGGCCGTCGTCGGTGGACGAGTCAGCGACGTCAGCGTAAGCGGGCTCGTCCTCGGCGGCGGCATATCGTATTTCTCGGGCCGCTACGGATGGGCCTGCGACAATGTCCGCAATTTCGAGGTCGTTCTGGCTGCCGGCGAAGTCGTCAATGCCTCTCCTGAATCCAACCAAGACCTCTTTTGGGCTCTGCGTGGAGGCGGAGGCTCGAACTTTGGTGTCGTCACACGCTTCGACCTTGTGGCTTTCGATCAGGGCGATGTTTGGCTGTACAACGCCATATACCCCCTTTCTTCCAGCACCGAGCTTGTGCCTGCCTTTGTGGACCTGTCAGTCAATGGCCTGCCGGACGACCCTGACGGGCACACATTCTTTGTCATGACGAATCTTGCAGCCCTCGGCGGATTTGTTATCGCGAATTATCTCTACCACGCCTCGCCCCCCACCTCTCCGGAAGATACGCCCGGGGTCTTCGCAAATAGCGCATCTATCGCCGGATCGTTTCTCAATACCACCACTGTGGCGAACATCACTACTCACTCCAAGGCAATCTCTGAGCCCTACGGAGGGCGCAAAGCCTGGGCCGGGACTTCCGTCTACCTGGGAGACGGAGCGGCACAGCTTCTACAGGACATTATCCCATTCTACAAAGAACATGCCAATCGTCTCATGGAGATAGCGAAAACGACCAACGAGACTGTGGAGCCGTTCTTCATCTATCAGCCCATCACCGCAAACATCCTAGAGGCGATGCAAAAGAATGGCGGGAATGCGTTGGGGCTGACGCCGGAGAAGGGCCCGTTGGTGCACATACAGGTGACGACACACTGGGAGACATCGCATCTCGATTGTGCTGTGAAACAGAGTGCCGCAGACCTCATTGCCCAGATCCGGACTCTTGCAGAGGAGAGGGGCTTGTTCGCGGGTTACACTTACATGAACTACGCTGAGAAGAACCAAGACGTGTACGCTGGATATGGACAAGAGAACCACGAGCGGTTGAGGAATGTTGCGGCGGCTTACGACCCCGATGGACTTTTCAAAAACCTTTGGCGAGGTTATTTTAAAGTTTGATGTCAATGAATACATGAGAATTGTCGTAGCGCCCTGCTCTCCAACACTATTCTTAGACCTGTTAACAATGCAACTGTATGAACGCTGCGTTATACCCGTCTTAAGAGTCTAAACATTTTAATAATATTCCGAGTCTGGGCTCCAGTTCAATGTTTTGAAAATTCTCCCTTCCCTATGCTGTACCCAGGGCGACAGAACTCTTTTAAAGAGAAAAGAAGAAGAAGAAATGGGCTCATATTAGGTCACGATGGTGTTCTTTGAGCACCTCCATCGGGCCTGGACCTTGACGAATGAAGCTCCATGCCGCTAAAGCCACTGACCCGCCGCCTGCCAGCAGACACCTACAGCCATTCAGTACTGAAACATGAATACATGGCAAACCTGAGGAATTGCAGTCTTCCTTGCATCGCAACATAGCATGAGAACAACTTTCTATTGAAATAACAAAGAACGGTAACTTGTTCCTTTCGTATTTGGGCCTGAGATGCGAGCTTATGGCAGCCTCCATTAGGGAGAGAGACCACATTTTCCATACGGGTCCCACAAGAGGCTCATAGAGCTTTCACAAATTTGGGGGATAGTTTGTCGAATAACAACTTCGACGGGGGCTTGAAGAAATGGTGGAAGTAGTTCAGTCATCCGGTCCAACTTTGATGTGGGAACCCCGTTGGAGATTCAGCCGATCATTGACGAACGAAGGCGTTGGGGTGATAGCAGATGGATACAAGAACAACCCAGGCATTTTCCAGTAATTTGGAAAGCGGTGTCGTCACTCCCTGACTGAATAGCCATTGTCAAGGACAGGCCTGTGCTGTCACTAAGAGCACACTGGGACGATCAAATGTACTACATGTAGTTGCGAAGGCAAATCTTCACGTAGGCTCAAGAACCATGATTTCTCACGTCGATGCGCCTCAATCCTTAACAAACCCGACCCTGTTGATCGCACTCCTGAAATCAGTATCTCGTGACCACACTATAATGCCACTGCGGTCACAAGCCAGGACCTTGCACATAACTCTTGATCGCATCTGAGCAGCGACAACTTTACAGACATCACCCGATGGAAATGGATCATTAAGAAAAACCGCAGTTTCTTTCTACCAGTATCATAATTCTGGAGCAAGTCAATATCCGGCAGTCGATTTGGTTTTTTTCCACTCAGTTTTTTACTGTTAAAGACAGGGCGACTTCTTGCTTCTAAGATCCAAGATATCAGATATTCTATCTGCTTTAGACATGTGACTTCGGCGCGATAGAAGGGAGAGATGATTTGAAAGACATGACTACTCTTTGGATCAAGTGCAATCCAACGAAGTCGAAATGGCTGGTCCGTGCCCCAAGTCGATGCCGGTTTAGGCAAGAGAATGGTGGAACTGGCGCTTGAGCCTCCTGGATGCGCTGCAGGGCCCTGAAGCTTCAGTGGGCCTCGATCCCCGCATCGGACCAACACAGCGCAACGAGGTCACGCTCTACAGGTGGAATAAGAAAGGAATCCAAACCATCCCAACTCGGGCATCGTCTGGTTTCCTTCAGATGCTAAGATCATCGGATGACTAACGACAGAATAGGGGCTGGTGCCTAGTTGCATCGCTTTCGTCGACATGACCTCCTTGCGAACTTCACGATAACCACCCTCCACTTCCTGTTGCCAACCGCTCCATCGCGCTTCTGCCTGGCGGTGTCTGCCTGTTTGAAGCCAGTGCTGCCCGCATCGTCATGTTCGGCCACCAATACTTAAAACGACTGCTCTCACCCGCCTCCCTGTCTCTTGTCCTCATCACCAGCTCAACTGTCGTAGCCAGACAAGCCCCTCCACAAATCATCTTCAACCTCCAATCTTCCTTCCAATCGTTTCGCACAATGACGCCTTCGATCGCCTCGTGGTCATCCCCGCCACAGCGCTCCCGTATCCGTCTCGTTAAAGATCGCAATGACATCGAGGCAATCTACCCCCTCCTGGCCTCCTACGCCCTCACCCCAGACTCCGCATCATCCGTCACAGAGCTCGCAATCGACACCGCCGGCTGGCCGAACGACCGGCGCGGGTGCTTCTTCGGCGACCCCAACGCCCCCCTCAACGAGCCCGCCAAGCCCGTCGACGAGGCGGCTCACGCCCTTCTTGAAGGCCGCGCCCGTGATCTCGGCATGAGTGAGAGGTCGACGCAAACCATGCTAACAGCCCTGGCGTGGAAAAAGGCCCACCTCCTCGGCCAGAACCCCGACAGCCCCAAAGGCTTCGTGCAGCATAACTACCTCTACGCCGAAGCCGCCGCAGTCCTTTTGCTCTCGTACACCAGGAACGTCACCCATCTGCTAGTTGGCAACCTGGAATGGACCCCCCTTCTGAAAGAGTACCTCAAAAAGTCAAACTACGCCCTCATTTCCGCCGACTACCGCGCGCTCCCGCAGCTTGAGACCGTCGAGATCGTCGACCTGTCGTGGAAGGAGGACGAGCGCCATTACTATACCTTCGAAATCCTCGACTATCTGCACTACTTCCACCGCCTACCCAGCTTCAGAAATCTCATCCTGGACGGCACGGGAGAGTACCAGATGGACAAGCTGCTGTTCCCGCCGGGGACGTCCTCCCCCTCCTTCAAGCGCATCCAAGCACGATGCACAGACATCTCCGGCGGTTCCTTGGGAATGCTCCTCAGAGCGCCGAAAGGCCTGGAAGAGTTCACCCTCTCGATGGGAGGGTTGTGGTCCATGGACGGGGGGAGTCCCATCATCCAGCTGAAGACGATCGGCAAGTGCCTCCTCACGCAGAAAGAGACCCTCCGCTTGCTGGACCTCGACCTCGAGAACGGCATTCACGCGCGCGAGCCCGAAGAGGAGGCCGTCATGGAGGACTACAGCCTCGACGAGGAGGGCGCTGAAGAAGTCATCGGGGTGACCGAGGCCACGGTCGAGAAGGACGAGTACTTCCTCCTCGCCGAGGCCGACGCAACCGGCCCGCAGCTCCCGCACCGCATCCCGGACACGAGGAGGTACGGCTACACCATCGGCTCCTTCCACGACTTCGCGGCCCTCACGCATCTGAGCATCAGCCTCCAGGCGCTCATGGGCCCCAATGACGGCTGGGAACCCCCGTATAAGCTGAAGGAAGAGCCCCCTTTCCGGCTTGTCGATGCGCTGCCGCCCAGCTTGGAGTATCTGTGCCTGTACGGCTACCGTAAGGGAGAGAACTTTGCGGTGGATAGCCACGTGAAGGAGATTTTGGAGAAGAAGGCAGAGAGACTGCCGCGGTTGACAGAGATCAAGGGTGTCGAGGAGACGGTTCTCGGCGAAGGGACAAGCCTCGGGGACAGCCCTGAGGAGAAGGATCTGTATCAGGGGAAAGTGCAGAGGATAGAATACGTCAAGTCATGGGAGATGTAGCGTGCTATTAAGTGAAGAATACAAACAGCCCCAGGAGACGCCAAACTCTGTCTGCTCCATCTATAGAAATTCCGTGTCCAAGAACTATCTCTTCGGGAATCACATAGCTCATCTTCAATATCAACACCTCACAAAAGCCACGCAGCAACCGCCCCAAGCAAACCCAGCACACCCCACGAGACCCTCACGCTCACACCCACCACCCCGCCGCTCTCCGGAATCTCGCTCCCCGCCGCCGCCTCCTCCGCCCGCGCGCACACAAACGACACCAGCGGCGGCTGCGGCAAACTCGCGTTCGACGCGTTCGCCTCCCGCGCCATCCACGTCTCGTTGAACCCGAACGCCACAAACATCGGCCAGTACAACCCCGTGTCCTGGTGGTACGCCGTCAGGTTCCCCTTGTCGCCCCAATCCGAGGCCCACTGGAACACGGCCGAGCCGTTCTTGTACGCGATCTCGTCCGGCAGCGGCTGCTCCTCCTCCTCAACAGGCTCCTCCTCGGACGGCTGCGCCGTGTCCCACGGCGCGTACATCGCGTGCTCATCCCGGTCCAGCGAGATCTCGTACCCGTGCACCCAGCTACTCATCGAACACGGGCCGTCGAGCATGGAAATCAGCGGACAGCCGGCGGAGCCCGAAAACACGGGCCTCACGAACCTGTCGAAGAAATGGGACTGGATCGTGGAGGTCAGCCAGGCGACGCAGGCGTCGGACCAGATGGCCTGGCAGTCACCCTCCTCATGCATCTGGCGCTGCTTCTCCGGTGTCCAGTGCAGCGGCGGCGCGATGCTGAAGGCGCAGACTTTCCAGGTGCGGTGGTGCTGGTACGCCATACCGTTACCCAGCGCCGGCGCGACCAGGGCCTCCGGGGGCGTTAGGGAGATGACGCCGCCCGAGACGTAGGTTGATCTGTTGAAGAGCGTGGGGGCCTCCGTCCGCGCGAGGGGGATGTCGGCTTTGACGTCGAGGGAGACGGCCCAGGTGAGCGGCGCGGTGTGCGCGCTGTCGTTGGCGGGGTAGGGCGCGGAGATGTTGGGGCCCTGGAAGGGGAAGTGGCCGGTTGCGTTGGGGCGGGACATGAGGCGGCCCCAGGTCAAGGGCGGGATGCGGTAGGGCGCGCGGGTGGCGTTGGCGGTGATGATGCGCTCTCTGTCGGAGGCTTCGGTGAAGTTGACTTCTCGTGCGTGGGCGATGGTGAGGAGGAGGGGGAGGGAGAGCCACACTGGGAGAATGTTGGGCCGCATGTCTGGGATTGTGTGACCGCTAGGTGAGTTGTGAGAACTCGGACTAGGGCAAAAGGCACGATGATTGGGATGTTTCCGTTGATAAATATTGTCGACACTGCCAGAAAATGATCTCGGTTACTCTGGGTACCGATGTCAATTGAGGACAAGGTCTTATACTCACCTCAACTCTACCATAGTCAGGGCTTGGTCGGGTTCGTGGGCAATTTTCACTGCACCCGCAGGAACTATGTCACCGACTTCCAACGAATGTGGCATAACAAGCTTTAGGCAGAATAAGAAGAAATTGCCAAGTCGTTGCCAACTCGTCTTGGATGCTTGTTCTGTTGTCAGTGAACGTCTGCTTTGGGTAAAAGCAATGTTGCCCAAAAGAGCTTCTTGATACGTGATTGGACGTGGCCACCAGGAGGTTGCCGTGCCGCCTCCAAGCATAGGTTATTGGGCGAACAAGATGCCTTAATAGCAACGCCCCTTTCTGTCGAGACTACCAATCTTGGCAGTCGTCATTTTACCGCTTGGGCGTTTGTGAGGTCACTTCATTCGGATCGGGTGTGCGCCTTTCCTGTTCCAAGCGAGCTTCGGATACTTGAGATATTTCAACTCAACGTCAAGGAGATGGGCAAGCAGTTATGGCTGAAAAGACTCTAAGTCTTGGTACAAGACAGAAATTATCTCAAGCAGAACATATCTTCCCATAAGCATCACGATTATTATTGTTATCCCGCCATAGAAGCTCGGGGTTCCAAGGCTCACAGGAGCCACCGAGAGTCGAGGAGACTAAACACCAGACAAGCAAGAGGAGCTCAAGCTCATTTCAGCTAACCTCCAGTCGCGACGGAAACCGTTCCCGCCTTGCCGAAAAAGACCCCATGCAATCTCCCCCCTGCAGAGCTTAGCAGCTATCCCTGTATCCCGCACCAACAAAGGCCACAATGTAGCCCATCTTGTCGTACGCCTCAATCTGAAAGTGCGCATCGAATTCGCTTCCTTCGATGCTGATCTCGGGCTTCTTCGGGCTATGTTCGAAGAGTCAGTCTACAGGTCACGTCAAAAGGTTCGATGCAGATTTCACGTATTGTGCCGCTGTCAACACTCCCTAAGTCTGACGAAATAGGAAAACTCAAAACCTCATAGCAAGATCGCTTCTATAATATCGAGAGCAGTTGTTAAGTTGCATAATATTATATAACCAACTTCCCGCATCGCGGGGCTTGGTCCCAGTTGAGTCCCGGCAGCCAGCGTGTTGCGCCGATGCGCTCAAAGTGCGAAGATGGTCATCCTATCCTTGCCATTTCCGTCCCAAGACAAGCCTTGATTTGATGGGGAAATCTCCAATGGTTGCCCGACCACACGCCCCATTCCGAGACTTGTCGTAGCCGAGTGTTCGTGACTCGACTCGTGATGGTGGAAGCAGTGGACCCAGAAACTACGTAGTTCGATGATTTGCGGCACTCATTGGCAGGAACCTCTAGAGACGCGGACAACGACCATGGCCGAGGATTTACTAGGTAAGGCTGGAAGGCCCCCCAAATCGGTTTAGTAATGAACTCGTTTCTTGCCGCTGTTCCGACACACGATGTGGTTGTTGATGAAGCCGAAGACTTGTAAAGTTGAAAACCTATTCTACAGCTTCAAAATCCTAGAAGACGCCACTGGCATCTACGTTTAACTGTCTTTGGATCCCAAGTTTGAGGCATAGATTTGCGATAAGGCTCGGCCTGCACCTGCAACACGAGCGCTGCTTAAGCTTCTGGCATGTAAGCCCACTCCGCGGAATCCGCGGGTGTCAAGCACCTCGAGACGGCCCGTACCTGGCCCTAGTCAACCCGTCGGGTGTTCATCAAAAGATCATCTGAATTTAACTTTCCAACTGTCTGTCTAGATCGCCTAGTCCGTGCGTGCAAAGCTTGTCTGCACTTCGCTTCACGTACCGCGAAACCCGAGTGGAGTGTCATCCAAGTGGAAGATCGTTCTAACCTTATTCTTGACTCAACCTACATTCTCATTTGAACAAGTACATTCCAAACGCCCACAACCCACAACCTGGCACCTCTATCTGCGTTCTAGCCTAATCTTTGAGCGAAGACAGCCAAAGCAATCGCAATGGCCGGCAACAGAAGCATGACGAGCACCAGCCCCGGATCCAGCTCCTCCAGCGCCAGCTCGCCGCTCGGCGACAGCAAGCTGAGCGGGAAGCTCGGCGGGACCGCCCGCCGTCGCCTCTCCACCCTCTCCAGCAGCCGCCGCCCGACGTTGGGGATCTCGACGACGAGGCGGTGGCGGTAGACCTCGGCCTTGTGGCGCACGTACAGCGTCTGCAGCTCCGCGTCGTACGACCAGTCCCCGTCGCTGACCTTGGCCTTGATCCCGCCAGAGTAGTGGTACCGCGGTATGAACACCTCCGTCGTCCGCAGCTTGTCCGACTGCTTCTCGCCCACGCGGTCCTGGCTCGTCCACTCGAACTCGTACTTCAGCGTGCGCGGGTCCCAGTCCGATCGCAGAGGCCGGCCGGCGATCTTAACGGCGTACGGCCGGATCACGACGTCGAGGACGCGGCCGCCGCGGTACAGCTCGTCCTTGGCGTGAGGCTCGTTCGCGTAGTCCTGCATAATGTGCCCGGGCACCTCCTCCTCGTTGCCGTTCACGACGGAGAAGTCCTCCCTGTTCCAGCCGTCGCCGTACTCGACGCGGTTGTCGGGGTTGTAGTTCCACAGCGTGAAGCCGACCATGTTGTCCTCCATGGCGGCGATGAGGGCGTGCATGAGCTCGCGCTGCTTGTCGTAGTTGCCCGTGGCGAAGGCCTCCCCGCGGTTGATATCGTAGGGGATGCCGACCTCGCCGATGAGCGCGGGCACGTGGTCGCCGAGAGAGACTTTGCCGTACCTGATGATGTTGCCGAGCTGCGCGCGGTAGTTCTTCCTCAGGGCCCGCGCGCCGAAGTAGAGCGCCTTGAGGATGAACATGCCCCTAGACAGTCCCTGCACGTTGACGCTCATCCACGAGTGGTGTTTGCTGAACAAGACGTTGAGATCGTAAAAGTGAGGCCCGAAGACGAGGTTGTCTGGTCGTTTTGTGTCGATGACCGTTTTTGTGGCGTAGGTCTGCTTCTTTGGAGGCTTGGCTTCGCCCGAGTTGTCGTCTACCCAGGGAGGCATGAATTCGTTTGGTATTGGTTCAATAAAGCAAAATTGGCGTGGAGATTTCCGCGAGACACGGTCTGAGAAGCGTTTTAGGAAGGGGGCGTAGAAGTCGCGGTACCATTCGATCGGGGTCCCCTCGCGTCCGGGACGGTGATCGACCTCGAAATAGTTCTTCTGGAGGACTTTCGGCATCTTCTTGGACGCATCCCAGTCCCATGCTCCGTGAGCACGCCATACGCATTCGCCCAGTCCCAGGTTCTTCCCTTTTGACGATAACCAAGCGGACCGGCCTTTCGGGTCCACCAGAGATCGATGAGAGATCCGCGTGGGAAAGGGCCATGACTTGACATAGTAGTCCACCTCCTGTGCGTAGCCGCTAGCCAATGCGAGAGCCTGCGTCAGTGATGGGTAATGGCCGATGTGAAGATCTGTGTCGTAGTTCCAGCCGTCGAAGCCATGCAGGTTGATCAAGCCACGATGTGGCTCGTTCATCGGTTCGAAGCCGATGCAGGCTTCGAGGTCAGCCACTTCATCCGCCAACCGCCCAAAAGCCTCAATCAACGCGTCTTGCAAGAACTCCCTCACAGAAACCGTCTCGTCCTTGCCTGATTTGCCCTGCCGGCTGCACACCAGCTTCGGCGCGAAAACATCTCCCGCCCAGAGCAGCGTCGCCATCGTCGACGCAGCCAGCTTCTGGTACCCCGACGGCCACACGAACGGGCCACTCGGCTCCTTCTCGTTGATTGGCGCAGTCGCGCGGCGCAGCTCATCTTGCCCGTGGACATATGCGGCCCCCGTGTCGGTGAAGGCCTCGACATCCAGGCCGGCGACCTCAAAGGTCCATCCGGGTGCGCCGCTGCCGCCGCTGAATCTGCTCCAGACGTCCTGGTGGGCGCAGACGAAGCACTTGATGCCGTACGCGGGCATCATCTCGATGAGTTTGCGCAGGTAATCGATGTACTCCAGGTCCAGGTCCGTCCGGGGGTCCGGGCCGGCGTGGCCGATGGATTCCCATGTGACCAGCAGCCGGATCAGCGGCAGACCCCACGCGCGCAGCCGGCGGAAGTGCAGCGGTGCATCCTCGAGGGGGAACGGCCGGCCGACGAATGTAACGGTGCGGTGCTCGAAGAAGCCCTCGGTGAGGTGGGACAGGCCGTTCGGCCTGGTGGGCAGCTTGCTGGCCCCGGATATGTTGAGGCCGTGCAGCGACAGGGTCCGACCGTAGCCGTCGACGAAGAGGCCATCTTTTAGGGCGATTTGACCTCCCAGGGCCGCGTCGGAGAGGTCGTTGGCGGCATGGGATGTCGCCGGTTGAAGAGGCGGTGACATGGCTGTGTGATTGTGTTTGTGGAACACGAATCAACTCGTTGGTCCGTTCTGGTGTCTCATTACGCGTATTGATACGTTGCCGGAAAGGGTCCCCTTGTAGTGGATAGGACAGATTGGGACCTAGGTTTTTGACTTAGTCAGCGACTTCAAGCATCAGCCACATCATGGCCGTGCATCATTCGAAGCCATACCTGGATACCTGGATAGTGTGGGTTGGTGGAGCTTAGGGATTGTTGGTTGGGATTCCGTCTCAGAACATAATCTTGCAAACTTCCATGGCGAGGTTGTTTTATAGCCATGTTGAATCTTGCTTTCAAGGTTGCCTGTGACCTTGAACGATGAGGCGCAGACAGTGGAATACCTGTTGGTGTCTTGAAGCTTATTAATAAGAACTTTTTCCATCTCCAAAGAGTGGTTGGAAACTGGGTGACAAAAATTCAGTTCATAAACTTCAGGAAGAAGGCAATCAATCATTGAGTTGCGACTGCAGTTCGCAACTCGTGTTTATGCAAAAGTGCATCTCGGCTGAGTATCCGTCCCTCATGAGAATTTGCGTTCGGATATTGAGCTTGAGGCTCCACTGATCACCGCTGAAGGTTTTCCCCATCACGCCGTCTAGAACGCCAACATCGTCTCCAAGGGTTTTAACTCATATAATGCCCCCGAAGTCATGCAAGACAATGTCTCTCCCTCAATTGTTTGATGCTGCCAACTCATTCCAAGGTATCGGAACAGGGCATAGGGGCCCATGTGATTTTTCGGCGTGCTTGGCGTCTAGGAACAGGGATTGTAAGGCTTACGCTTACGCGTATTCGTAACGCGGGCTAGAAGGGCCAGACTTAGGATCATCAACTTCAGCGCGCAGATGAATTAATCTCAAGCTTCTGATAACGTGTCTTTCAGTTCAAGTCTGGAAAGTGAAGCTATACTGCGCATAGGTCTCGGCCCTCTGGCCTACAACCATTTCAGGATCTTCAACTCCTGCGGATCCCGTTCACAACAGCTAACAGCAGAACAATAGTATGTCATAAATTGGGGATTGACGAAGACTGTGGCATTTTGCAGTGATCTCATGCTTCATAGAATGATTATTGAGCACAAGTCGATTCAATTCATCGAGCGCCTAAATCCATTTAGTGGATCACAGATTGTCCAGGATGCCAAGGATCTTGAGTTGGACGCAGAATCAAGATCCATGATTCGTGGGACTTCAGCACGCCGAATGCATTATTTCCCTACTCCATAGATGAGGGCGGAGTTCTGGCATCTCCCCGATTCCGACTCAGGTCTTGGTGGGTTTTGGCCGCCCGTAGCCAAATCGGCGTCGGCACCCAATCACTCACCGACTTGAATCACCTCAATAATGTCTTTGATCTCAATCTCATTGGGGAAATGGGGTTGTTGGATGGGAAAATATCCCTGCCATCTGACACGTGTGGACGAGTCTGATAGCGCAAAAGTTCGGCCAATCTCTGGCTCAAACAAGTCGGCAAAAATAGTGCTTGACATGCAGACAAAACCGACAGACTGGAACGCGTCGTCGTCCAATGCTAGAAGAGGCCCGAAACCAGAGCGGCCTTTGGTATGAGACAAGCAGCGACCGTTTCAGTCGACCCGGTTGGCGTTGCCGGTGGGAGCAGCACGTTGGGGTTCGAACGTCTAGTGGGGTTTGGACGCCTCGTGTCAACCCAAGTTAGCGGGATTATCGGAGAATACCCGACGAGACAGGGAGGACAGCTCCGTGCCGGGCAGCCGGACAGCTCCTTCACATAATCATACGGGCGCAAGGACGGTGTCCGAGATAAATTGGTGTTTTATTTTACTCGCGCTTTGAGGCTTGCGATCGAAGCCAAGATCCTTGAACTTTGTACATATGGAATGTGAATCAGCAATACTTGGCGAGAGGTGATCGCAGCTCGACCTGCGTATGAGTGCAAGCTGAATTCATCAATCATTAATTGATGGTGCTTTGAGTGAGATGTCTCGTGATCAATTGGCAGTCATCTTATAGATGTTCACGACGCTGCAAGTTGCCATGATCTTGGAGTCCTTGATCTGGGCTGTAATATGATGCTCTGTTTTGCGTGCGCGCCAAGCAGATTCACTAGTGATGCACCAATGTGACGGTTTCACCTTGAATCATGCGGCAACAGTCGTTCTGCTGATCTCCAACGGCGAACACAGCCTCTCCCGTATGGATTTGCTTCAGTGGAGGCCAGATGAACACCCACCAAACTAGCAGTCAGATAGAGTTCAGTCCCTTGCCAGGTCCGAGGCATCCAGCTCTTTCTATTACCGCTATTGGGGTATGTAGACGGGAACATGAGTCGTAGAGTACAGGTTTTAGACGGGTCTTGGACAAGCCGAGCGCGTCGCATGCTCGGGAACCCACCAAGCTCATCTAGTTGACCACCTTACGGTCGCAAGGGATCAGTGAACCAGTAATCCCATAAAACGGAATCCTTCCCTCGACGGTGTATTTCCCATTAGCTTTCTCTCATACTTTCGTTTTGCCCTATTTCATACTTTCGGGCGTACTTTAAACGCCAATCCTTAAGGCACAGGCTTCTCCGCATAATCCACTCCAACCAATCATCCGCCATAATGAAGTTTCTTGTCTTGATTTCGGTCTTCGTAGCAATGGTTGCTGCAATTCCGCCCCAGACCAACAGGCCGAAGGAAGCCAGAACACCGGAAGAACAGGTACGTGAACACTTGGGTAATCCTTTTTTGGCGAATAAGCGTTGCTCACTATGCTATTAGGCAGTAAGTTCGAACCCAAAGTAACGAATAATGTCAATCGGGTTAACGTGATGTCGCAGTTGCATGAACTGCTCGCCAGAGACGGATGCTGCTGTAAGATATCCCACATTTTGTCAGTCTTCATGATGGGAGTTTGGCTGACAGATAACCAGGGTTCTTGGCCGGAACCAAGGCCAGCGACTGCCTTTGCTCTTGTGACGGCGCATTCAACACAAACCCTTGCACGACCGCTCAGTGTGGTCCTCGTTGTTGAAAGTAGTCTGAAAATCATAGCGACGTCTTCGATCGATGCAATTAGCAAGCGCTCCAGGTGGGCAGAAATGCGACTATCGAATAGACCACTGGAGATTTATGGCCTGTTCGAGCACCTAAATAACACTTCCATGAGCATTTTTGCGTTCCATCACTTATTCGTCCGAGATACGTTGTGATTTGTCTATTCGGCTATGGTTGTTGCAAGATTAATATTGTGATAAATCTTGGCTTTCCCGACGCTTTCTTAGGGAGTTTTGCCCTCCGGGCGAATAACCCACTTATGCTAACCATTTCGACTACACACTTCAATCATGCAGCTAATCGCACGTCGCTACGTAAATTAATCACACACTCATTTGTTGCGCGCGAAGTCGTCATTTGCAGGTGAAGTCGTTAAATACGCGTATTTAGGTAATTGATCAGGTAGTGGCGCGCTGGCTTGCGCTGGCCTATGAGATTACGCAAACCACCGAAGAGTGGGGTCCGCCCGGATAGCAAAACTCACCTTCGAAAGCTCTGGAATGCAGTTAGGCCCATGACAACATTACGAAATGCGGCTTGCCACTAGACTCTCGCAGGATCGATTTGACGATCTCGAAAGTTTAAATACAGTCCAGATATGTGACTAGCTCTAGGCACGGACTCAACTGAAGCCAATGTCAATTTAGTTCCCACTGCTAGTGGGTGCCAACGCAAATAACTCAAGTGGAGTATTGTGTAAGTCTTCTTGGTACATTCGGCTTGCTCCCAATAACGGTATGAAAAGCTCCGATCGCCCCAGCTAAGGCCTCATGTTTGATAGGTTAGTATACTTGCTTGGTGGTTAGAGATCTTCTCCTCGATGTGATCTGACTGGAGCTGCCGCAGCAAGATATTTACAAAATTCGACAGATATTGTAAAAGCCAGTTGAAAACCCAAGGCTTTGAGGGAGACTTGCATTGGAGCTACAAAGTCTCAAGACATGAACAAGCACATATTTCGTATTTTTCACACCACAGTTATTTGCGAAAATGGCAGACTGCGTTTGCCGGGAACTTCAGTGAGTATTGAAACTGACATCCTACGTAATCAGGGCAATCAGTCATGCAGACGGTCCCTCTCTGAATATCCCCCGGGCTTTGTGACGACCACTCCACCGAATCCCAACCTCCTTCTCATGCATTCCAGGTGTCCATACACCAGGTGACTGATTCAAGCTGTGTGAGTCTCGCTTGATAGGTCGTCGTGTCGTTCAGTCGCTTAGCAGTTGCCGAGAGACTTCAGCTGCCAATCAGACGGGTGGGTCTGGGTGCTGACGAAGCCCAGGCCACAGGTGGTGGTGGCGGTGACGAAGTAGTTGCGGCCATTGACGGCGACAGGTCCCTGGCCTCCCTTGGGAATGCAAGCGGTGCCGAGCTGGAACGAGTTGCCGTCGAGGATCTCAACTCTGCAGTTGGCGAAAACGAGAGCGGCCTGAGCGGCGACAGCGAGGAAGAAGGTGGTCTTCATGTCTACACCAGAGTGTCAGGCTCTCCTGTTGTGGGGTATGTAAAGTAGAGGGGTTCTTACTGATGGTTTTGGGGGTTGGAAGTCGTTGAATTGACTGGAACTTTGGTGGTTTGTGTGAAGGGATTGCTTGCGGGTTGAGGGCTGAGTGATGATTTGAAAAGATTCAATTTCAAGGGTTATACCTCTGAATATATAGTTTTTGGGCGTGACAAAGGGGAAGTGAAAGCCCCGATGAACTCCCCTTATGTCAAGCAAACACGTAATCGACCGTGAAAAAATGCAACTTTCATGATGGGCAGCCTCCACTAAGGAAAAAGATTTAACTACCTTCCGAGACGCGCCACGTATCCCTAGACAACATACTGGTCCACTGGTGAGGAGATCAAGTGCAAATGTAAGGCATGGTTTTCTTGATGTATCATAAAGTGTCGTACGAGGTTGACTCTGGAGAAGTGATCTGTTACATCTGGCAGGGCAGAAAATCAGAGTCAGGTTTGGTGGATTGACACACAGTAGAAGACACAGAGTTCCTCGGATGAAAAACAGGTATTTGTGTCCTTTGTTGTTATGTGAGCTGCGGCGATTATAAGATGGCCCTCGTTTTCATCGTTGGTCTCTGTGTCAAAACTGAGCCAACAATATCACTTGCACTCATTTGGTAGATTTGACATCCGTCAAGTCGACTGTAATACGAGAGTCAACACAGTTGAGACTCATGCTAGGGGTGACTTTAAGGTTGCGCGTGCTGGATAGATCTTCCTGAAATAGTTAGCCTTTAGAATATGGCTCTCTTGAATCCCTGAACCGATCCGGCTGTACCCGTCATGCCCTGGTCCTACCTAAGCTTTGCGGAGGATTTGCGGAGTGAATTCGACGCCTGACTATGCTAGGATACATTCACATAAGTTCTTCAACGTTCCCCTCATGGCCCCTGACTAGACAACCTTTCCACCAATGTCTGCAGGACGAAGCGATCACTCTACCGAAACTCTAATTCTGTTCTTGAGTTGGACCATTTGTGATTAATGACCATTCTAAGGGCGCCGTGTAAGAATTGAAGTTGGGTATTTGGACCCGCTTGAATTTCACGTAGGAAACTAGACTGTGTCGCCACGGCCTGGACATCACGGCGCTTAACCGACGTGGCAAAAATGCATGAGTTTGGAGTTGAGAAATGACTCTGAGATGAATCAACAAGAATCGATTCATCGATAACGGCTAACTGATAGCATTACCTGTGTAGAACTAGGTCCTCGCTCAAACGTGGAGTCTCACTGTCTCACAGGGGGTAGGACGATTCAGTTTGTGCCTCGGAGATCCAACATTGAAGTTGTGAAGTTATCTAGCAACCATGAAGCGCTGTTGTCCAGCGGGTGACTAACCGACTGAATGCCCTGCTAGAAACCTCAATCGTTCGTAGTCGAGAACATCAGGCGTGGTGCTGCTGACGACGACTATTTTCCCGCAGAAGTGACAGGTGATATCCCACCGGGTTGGAGTGGGCTACCATATAACATACTTCCATTCTTGTCTTAGTGTTCAACAAGCCCTCTTTGCTCCAGCATCTCACATTTCAGCGAAAGAAAAAACATCCTGACCCTCTTTTGACAGACTGCGACTCCACATGACATGTGCCGAACTACAGCTATATCCGGCGGGATGATTTGGCATCAAGCCTGCGGCCAGACCAAGTCATCTACTACCTTCTGGGCACAGCCACGGCCAGAGATCTCGCGAAAGACCCAATGACATGCTGCCCGTCATCCTGCAGAAACTGCACCAGCTCAATGGCAGGGCTTCAAAAACATCACCTAAGGATCAGTTCTGGTGATTCACCTGGAACTGCGTACACATAATATTGCTAGGAAAAGGCAGGCTCAGGAATGATGCCGAACCGCAGGAAGCGTAAATGTACAAGGTAGTGAATCAGTGTAACCAGTTTACCAAATTCCAGTGAGCTTCTCTTGCAGGTTCATGGGGTATCCGAGTCAGTTGGACCGTTTTTCGACAAACCTTAGTACACTCGTGAGTGGTAAGCAATTTTACTTGCTATCTCCCGTGCAACTGAAACCTCTGTAATTTCACTACCCAACGCGTTTGGAAATAGCGAAAGAGGTGATTTTTGGAAGGAAAGGGTAACATGGCATGAAAGTACCAGCTTTCTTCTCAGGCATCACCTGAAGAAAGCGAACGACCTGATTCACCAGACAATCAATCTTGGTACGATTTAGATGCCATTTCTAGAAGCGTGTGTATTAAGTGGAGAATGGAATCAGAATTATGACTAGTGAGCCTCAATTTGTCGTGGAGGGAATACTTTCAATAACGATTCCGGCCAAGGGAAAATGACCTCTTCCGGACTATGACCCTGAAAGAAACACAATCCGAGAATTCCGCGTCTGGTGTACAGTTGAGGTATCTTGTCGTCGTCAGAGCCTGCCCAGCTTACGTCTAGACATACCTGTCGATCTAAGTCATTCTCATCATCATTGTCTAACCAGGATGTGAAAACGTATCCCTGACAGTCCTTTTCTTGGCGCCTGTTTGACCATCTTTGATCCGATAAGAAGATGGCGCATTGCCGCCGTGGGCGGGGTCCGCTGCAGAGTCGTCCAAGTCTCACCTCGTGTCCTTCGGCAACAGCCCTTGCTACCTCTTTAGCCATGGCCTCCATATGCCTCCTTGCAAACGTAATTTCCTCACCGTTGAAACCACTACGTAACAATGTCTTGATACCGTCCGCAAGAGGCTTGTTCCAGGAAGACTTGAAATTTTCGGCAAGCTGAGCTAGTTGGTCAACTTCTTCGCTTGAGAATCGCGTATTCTTGAACATGGGATACGCCTGATCCGAGGGTTCCCATATATCCTCGGTGTCGATAATTCTGCCAAGCTCCCATAGATATCCTTCAGTCTTTATCCCAGCTTCTTGAAGTGAAACCGAGTGGAATCTGCAACCCTTACGATAGGTGAGGTCCCGATAGAGAGGCGCCGCGAACGATGGTAGGCATAGCTCTTCCAAATACTCGAACACAGTCATCCCTGACACTCGGTCTGGGCCTGGGCCTGACCGGCTATTGTTGAGAATTTCGCCATTGATGAGACACAGGGCTAGTATTGATAAATTCCGACTGGCGCCCTTTCGAATTAGCTTTTCCGTATCGAGATAAAGAGGGTACTGGCAGCAGTTGGCTGTTATGGCGAGAATATCCCATGGTTGTCCTAGTTCCCTCTTACTCAGATCTGAAATGATTCTAGGAAACATAAAACCGTCTCTGGGGAGGAGGATCGTGTACTTTCCGGCTTTGCTGAGGATGTTCTCAATGACGCTGTTCTCGGCTTCGTTTTGGTGGCGCTTGATCTTACTGTATTCCTCGCAAAAGAAAGTGACCGCATCCATGAACTCAACAGACGTGATGGGTAGTTCTCCTTCTATCTCATCTGAGGTAAACTCATCCATCAAATATTTAAACCCCTCTGCCTCCGCTGAAAGAGGCATGAGAAGCTCCATTTTGACTCCCGCACGATAGTTCTCCTGAAAAGTCCAACCTCTGGTCCACCAGCGATCATTGGTAATTGATCGGAGCAACTCGGGCGCTTGCGGTGCTTTTGTGCGCATATGACTAGTCATAGACCTACGTCCGGCCTTGAATCGCTTCTTCATGATGTTGGCCAGTAATACGAGCTCGTGGCGGGATTTAATTGGTCTTGACAATAACGCGACAGGATGAGAGCTTTCACTGTAAATCAGATCCATGGCCTGCAAAGCGCGGGCCTTCCGGGCACACCGCCCACAAGTACATGTCTCCTTCTTACAGGTGTCTTGGTCAATGCAGTGGCGATCAATCCAGAGAAGGTCCACGTTGATGGTGTTCATGTACCGAATAATCCGATCGAAAACGGTTGCTCGGACTGGAGACGGGCGAAATTCGTTGTCTAAGCTTCCTTGGACATGGTAAGATCCAAGAGCGTCGTTTTCATACTCAGAGGCATCCCATGTGTATGATAAGGCGATGTAGTCGTTTCTTTCGGAAGTGTCGATCTGATGTCGCGACATGCGCACTATTTTCGAGTTGCTGGCGCCTTCAACTGCATTGCAGGCAGAAGCTCGTTGTTGCTTGGATAAATGAAGACAGTCCAATCTGTTGAGAATGCTGATATCCTTCTCCTGGGCTGATTCGCACTTCTGGATGTCTGAGAGCAGCTTGGGAATTGATTTTGAATGTTTGCGAGAAATCTGTCTCAACGACTCCAAGTCGCTATCCATTCTGTGTACCAAGAAGTTGCGGGCTCTGGTGTCTCCCTTTGTAGGAGCAAGAATGTACTGGAATGTGAACATTCCACTCTGTCAACTGAACTCATCGCTTTTATTACAACGGCATGATGTTTATTACAAATGATTTATCAGCCTCTTGCATGAAGTTGCATCTTGGCGGCTTTTTTAGCCATTTCGTCTTGGTAGGCGATGACGAAACCCCGCAGAGATGCAAACGAAGCCACTCAATCAGTTGCTGTACAGGGTCGAGGGTGGGCCGCATAATGCACTTGATAATTGGCCACTTTTGGTATGCTGATGGGCTTGCATTGTTTAGGTACACCTGCAGGAGAGCTTTCCGTCGTGGCTTATTGTGCCCGATTCATTCAGTGATGTACCTTAAAGTTGCATTGCCGCAACCCATTTGCGTCATGGAGGACGAGACTGATGATGACACGGGATATCCTTACAGCACTGTTTTATGCCCATTCTTGTCAACCTAGGATTCCGAAAAATATGTCAGAATTGGAACTTCAGGACTTACAAAATCTACAGGACGGGAGCAAGTTGATAGCCTAGCAAGCTGGGCACGGCTCACGACTGAGGTGCCAAAGACGCATCCGCCGGCTGCGAAGCATGAACTATAGCAAAAGCCCATTCTTATGTTTTCTAATTCCAGAAGCTTGCATGATGCTTTAAACAACCGAAATAAAATACATCCACATTCGTGTGTTAAAATGACTCCCGAACTATCCACAATTGGGGCAATATTCACTCTGGTCTCAGCGATGATGCTTAATGTATTTCCACGCGGTCTACTGACATTTCCGGCTGTTTCCTTGGGCTGGTTCCACATCTTGCTTCACGATGGAAGAAAAAGCTCTTCAGTGGGCATTTCAAAGAAGAGCTACGCGGTAGGCCGACATCATCACGGTGGGGATGCCTGGGAGCTCCAGGTTGGTTCCTGCTAGTTTGAAATTATACTCTGAGTGTCCTCCAGAATTTAATGCGGCTAGGGAAGTTCTTAACTACACCTTCAACCTTCAATGTTCGCAGGCACGCGCAACTGCTTTGCACTAATCGGCCCAGGCAGTAGCATTGAGTCATCGCCTCTGTGCCGCTCTCGCCTCTTTATTTGCTGGCAGTCATATGAGATTCTTCAAAACGCCAATTTAACAAAACTCGCAGTGGTCTGCCCTTAAGTCCGTGATATCAAGCCACGTGCTGCTGCCTGGAGTCGAGTCCGAGGGATCGGTCCGGCCAGGGATGGGCCCGGGAAAGTGGGGCGCGGGCCGGGGAAGTTTAGGCAGGCCGGCTAGTGCGGCGCGGGTGAGCCAATCAGAGCGAAGTTCTGCCTGAACGCCATCTCGTGTCTGTGAAGCCATTCCCAACATCGGATGTCGAAAGGAGCACCTGCAGTGTATTTAAGAAGGAGTAGTAGTTCTGCTTGAATTGGTTTCAAACTCATTCCGCATCACCTCAATTCCCATTCTCATTACATTCCCACAACACCAAGTTTTCAGCTTTGATCATATGCCCATTGAACTCGGAAGTACCAACTTATCAATCGTCAAGATGCGTACTCCAATGCCCCCACCCAAGCGTCAGCGCGTCGCCCATCAGCCCGCCTTCCAGAGCACCGCTGCCGAAATGAAAGCACCCCTTACTATCGAGAACTTTCACGATGGCGAAACCGTTCACCAGGTAACTTAAACTGCCCCAGAGCCATCTTACAGCACTAACACTATCCCTCTCAAAGCGATGCATCATCATCAAAGGACGCTACTACAGCTCTACTCCATGGAACGACTTCGTTACGGTCTCATCGTCAGACGGGACCATCAAGACATTTCCGCCTCAAACCTGGCCACTCGCCGCCTCCCGCTTCACAGCCATCGCTCTTCTGTCCCCCGGCAAAAACATCCTCACAATCACCCGCTCCTCCACCGACACCGAGACCCCCGCTCCCTCAACTCTCACCCTCAACTATATCCCTCTGCTCCAGACGCCTCCCCTTCACCTCGCGATCATGGTAGCCAAAGACTCCCCTCTCCTCATCGACTGCCCACCCTCCAAATACGGCCCCATTTCAACGGCGCATTCATCTCTAGAAGCCGCCGTCGCGAAGATACGCATTGCCGCGTACATGTGGCAAGCCTTCACCGCCGAGGACATGCGCATGAAGGATCTCGGCCGACGCTCCTTCCGCCTCGAGGAAGAGTTCGCCGCTGATACGACCAGCCAGGTCTTCTCGACCATCGACGACCCGACGGCGATAATGCGGTCAACTGCAAAGGTGCACATCATCCGCTCCAGCAAGACCGTCGCCGAGCTCCGCGACGCGGACGTCGCGCAGCAGAACCAGGCGGGGCGGAACAGAGATAAGCTGTTCGACTACTTCCTCGACGCGCTGGCATCCCACGGCGCGCCGTTCGAGGAGTCCTCGCGACCCGTAGTCGCGGGCATGATTCTCGACTCGCACTTCTCCACGAAGCAGAACATGATCCTAGGGCACGCCGCGCTAGGATGCCATAACCCGCAAGGTGTCTCGCTCGGCATGATGGGCAGCCACCTTGCGTACTCCTTCCCGCGCTTCCTCGAGGAGGTGACGGAGTGCCTGCGAGACACACGCGCCCCGGGACGGACTGTGGGCAACGACAACAACGAGTGCGACTCGTTCTGGGAGGCGTGCTGCGTCGGGCAGGGTGCGTTCCTCCACGAGGTCGGGCACGCGTTCGGGGCGCCGCATACGACTGGGATCATGGCTCGGGGGTACTCGCGGCACTGGGCGCGGAACTTCTTGGTGATGACGGCGCGGGCGACGCATACACGCGAGGAACAGATTTTCGTCGACGGCGACAATACTAAGAACGATGCTCGGTGGGATCTGAAGGACGCGCTTTCGTTCCGGATGCTTCCTCACTTTTGGATGCCTGGAGACAAAAGGATCAAGGCAGCAGAGGCCAGGACAAGCGCCCCTGTTGTGTCCCTGGTCAATCCCGAGAAGGAGGATGTTGGCATCGAGATTTTCTGCGTGGCCGGGATTGCTGCGATCGAGTTCAACGAGGAGACGGAGGAGGAGCCGAGCGTGGCGGAGCCGTACAAAAAGGTGTTCTTCGGCCGCAAGGAGTTGGAGAACCGGTTCGATCCGGACGAGGAGTTGAAGCTCTGTGTGCTGGGGATGAATGGCAAGACCAAGACGGTGAAGAACGTGTGGAAAGTGTTCGCCTCGTCGGAGTACGTCCGCATCCCCGGGTCGGACGTTGTGCTACGCAAGAGGTCTGTGGTGACCAAGGACCTGGAGGAGTCGGACGAGGGCAAAGACAAGTTTTGGAGCTGGGCGACATTGCTTACGAAGAAGAACGCCAACGGCAAGGTCCTGCGTGCGTCGAGTATTGATGTCCGGACGGGATGCATCCTCGACGGCGCGTACGTCAAGTTCCCCGACGGCACCAAAATCAACTGCGGCCCGAGGATCAACAGGTGGGGGGGTGGCATTCACGAGTTCGGCGGGCACGCGTCCGAGGATGTGGGTTGGCCTAAAGGCGAGGAGATTGTGAAGGTTGAAGTTGCAAGGGAAAGCAACATACTGTATGGGATGAGAATCCATTTCGAGAATGGGAAGGCCGGGGGTGCGCTGTCAGGGAATGAGGATGACCCGTATCAGACGCAGGAGGAGACTTTGATTCTGGGTAAGTGGACTGAGGAGACCGAGTTCGAAACTGATGCTGACGAGAAAACAGAAGTGGACGATCACGAGAAAATCGTTGGGTTCTACGGGCGCAGTTGGTGGGGACATCACTTTGATGGGCTTGTCGAGTTTGGCATCATTACTGCGCCGAAGGATGTGCAGTTGCCGGACCAGGTCTACAAGATGAAGGAGTTGCAGAATACCGACGGCGGTCAAAGTGTGAGTACTCCAGATTCTGGCTTTTGGCGGAACTTCATACTGACAAATTTCAGGCTGAAGATCTGAGAGGAGATCAGGACGAGGATGATCACGATCACGAGGAGACTCAGACCGAGAATGAAGACATGGATTATTGATAGTCGGCGGTGGGACATGGGATCACCTCAACGCGTAGAAGTTAATCAGAAATACGCGATGCTCTAACCTGTCTCCTGGATGTATAGTACTGAGAAGTTCCTTCCGTTTCACGCTTAGTACCATAGGGGCCATCTTGAAAAGATGTCTAAGTTACTTGTCGAAGAAGCAGTCAAGCTCCACTTCATTCAAAGGAAACGATCGTCTTCCACAAGGGATGGTGCGGAGGTTTAAACGTCAGGCAGCATGGTCCTCATCAATGGTCATGTATATGAGACGATGAACGCATTGGAGAAGAAGACGGGATTTCTTCAGAAGTCGATATGTCTTTTGATGAGATTCGATGGTCGATTCACCCCTATGAGATGGCAGACCACATTAGCCCCCGTGGCTCCATTGAAGCACAAATCAAAGAAGCATATGATCGAAACTAGTACGCAGCAAAAAACATGAGCGTCATCACAAATGCTTCAAAGTGGGCGGCTAGCCGAGATCACCAACCAGCAATTAGAAGCTGCTAACGAAGCAAGAGAAACACAAGATTCTGTTTATGTTTCTTGCATATTAATGAAATCGTACTAGCCATCCCGTAAGACCTTGATCTTGACAAACAGGCAAGCGATCGTCTCCATGTGCGACAAGACCATACCATAGACTCCCTGTAAATGTTTCAATTTAAGATCCGCATTCCGATCGCTTTTAGCGCTCAGTCGTCGTGCAATTTGTAATTCTGGCAAAGCAATCTGCTCAGAGGACTATCTGATCATGTTCGCCTGCCTTCATCAATCGCGCTGCACTTTTCCAACATGCTATATCGCAAATAACTCTACCGCGGAATATCTTCGGCGGGAATCAGGATGAAATCAGCTGTCGTACTGGCAGTTTTCGTTCCCTTCGTCATTGCCCAAACACCCTCCAACCCACCACCAGGAGTCAATGTGGGAATTGGGTTCAAATTGACCATCCAAGATCTGTTTACGCTTTCTTCAACCGGTGCAGAATCTACGAGACGTTTCCTCACGCCATCGCCATCTACTCTACCTCTCGAACCAACTTCTTCAAACACTAGCCTAGAACAATCAAGCGCCGTAACTGTTTCTAGTCCCGACTTTTCCGCCACTCCCACATCCTCGTCATCATTACTGTCGCCTATTTCAACTTTTCCATCATTTTCCGGCCAGACTTCAGTCCTTGCAACATCATCCGCCGTTGTATTCTCTCCCTCAAGCAGTTCGTCAAGAGTCAGTGATGGTTCTCTATCGCCAACACTATCCAGTACCCTCCCTACGACCTCGGTCGGCAACAGCGGCGGAAATACAAGCCCTCGCAGCCAAACGAGCATTGCAAGCAGTACGTGGGACGGCGCGATTAGTCCGTTGCCAAGCAGCACTATCGTCAGCTCAGATATTTCAACAATACGGAGTTCTTCTTTGTCGTTCTTCTTCGGGAACACCACATCAGCGTCGACAAGCGACGCAGCTGCTGCTTCGACAACGCCAATCAGCACGACCATCCCGAGCTCTGGCAGTAGTAGCGCATCTCCCAGCCCAGCCTCGGCCATAGTTTCCAGCAGTACAACCACCACCACAAGCCAAGGTACTACATCAGCAACGATGCCTTCGACCACTTCAATCTTTAGCAGCTCAAGTCTCTCGACTGATCTCAACCCGACTATCCCTGTTACTTCGACTTCCTCTACTTTGTCCAGCCAGCAAAGCTCTTCTTCTGTGTCAGTCCCAATCACCTCATCGAGCTCGATGAGTCTGAGTCCGATAGTATTTTCGTCTTCTTCACCTTCGTCTGTCATTTCAACGCCGTCTATCTCCACCGACACATCGAGCACCTCAACCGTCTCTGACGGAACCGGTACTTCCACCAGTTCCACCAGTTCCAGCGCTGTAGACACTCCGTCTGCTTTCAGCTCGTCTGGTACTTCTAGGTCTAGCAGTACTTCTGAGTCTTCCAGTGCTTCTGGCAGCCCTAGCATTTCCGATACTTCCATCAGCACTAGCATCTCTAGTACTGATGACAACTCTAGTACATCTAGTAGTGCCAGCATCTCAATTAGTAGCAGTACTTCCAGCAATAGTGTGAGTAGTCCATCTCAACCAAGATGCCCCTGCTAACATCATCCTAGATCTCATCGACTTCCACAACCACATCCATCACCTCCACCTCATCTACACCACCCAGAGCAAGCGGTCCCTGCGGCTCTTACGATCCCGGGCCATATTCCATGCTAGCCGTTGTCCCGACAGACCCCATCGTAAACGGGAATTTCGCCCAGCTCCAACAGGCTTTCGGGTCTGGCTATCGCGTTGTATTTAATGCCAACGCTCTCAATGCCCAAGCCTTCACGGTCCAGCCTGACTGCTCACTAACAACCTCGGATGGAGGATTGCTCGCCATGGTCGGTGGCCAGGCCAGTCTCCATTATCAGTACTTTTTCACCTCGGTGGCTGCAGCATCGGCTTTAATAAACGTGAACTGGGATCCCGACATCTGCACCCTCAACGCGGACAATACGCTCTCCTGCGTCGCCGGAGGAAGCAGCATTTTCCAAGTTACACAGGGCGATCCAACGCTCCAAATTGGCGATGCTAATTACGGAGAGGCGGTCACAATCTCCATGGTTCACGTCTAAAGGTTCATGACATATAGGTGACGAACCTCAATGCTAAAAGAGAGCATTTGCTGGGAGGAAGCAAAGATCAACATGGACTGTCCAGCGCTGACAGTGAGTCATGGATGACGGAAGGAGAATGGGTTCTTTGAGGGAGACGAAGACCCGAAGAGGGAATGGAGAGCAACAAGACGGGACAATGGAGCATGGGCCATCTTGTTGTCCCATGGGAGCGCTTGGAATAGCTCTAGTACGTGTCAACAAAGCCAGAGGAAGCTCAGATGGGATGGCAGGCTGCATAGTTCATCTGAAACCGGGGGCTGCACGAAAGAGCCACCATGTTTGCTGCTTTTGCCTTCATGTAACGAGAGACTCTACGAAACTCTCTAGTCGGTTGTTAGGGTTTATGATGCTAGCGGTCAGCACGTACTTCCATAGTTGGCGCTCAGGGGTAGGAATTACGGTCGTGTGAGGGTAAAGCTGGGATACTGTCATGCTCTGCGACCTACATGACTAATGAACCCACCTAAAGACCATTGCACAACTTTGTCCGCCCTAGCAAATGGGCTTTGAAAAGACGAACGAAAAAAAAAAGAGGAGGTAGTCGTTTTAAAGACGAGCCTCCTTGGGGGCATCAAGAACTATCCCAAATTCCAGGGGCCCCACCGTCTCCACCGTCGGGCACTTGTCGTCCTCCGAACTTGCACTGCATGATCTGCATGACGAGAATCGTAACACCCACTGCAACAGCTCTGATTCGTCAGTAGACGTTCCAATGGAGATGTAGTGGGTCTTCCCGCGTCACATCGTAGGCGGGAGTTGTGCGACAGGGACTCCGGCGGCCTATTCCGAGATGGGTTTACACGATGCCTTGGATAAGGAAACTTGACGAACTTCAACAACTTCTCTTTTTTTATTTGGCGGGTATGGATTAGATAATACGGACGGACTTTTTGACCTTGGCGCTTTCTTTTGTTTCCCTTCTCCTTCATCATTATAAATACTCATTTCAAACTTGGAGTTCGTCTTTTATTCTCATGCTGGTTCATTACATCAAGATTTACCATCTTTGACGCTCATTCTGCACAAGTCTCTCATTTCTCGGCTGGCCAATATGGAATCTCTCGAGCCCCCGAAACACTTCCTCAGCACCTGGGCAAAGTCATCTCTGCTCAGGAAGATGGACGTCTGGACATCGCTATGTCTGGGCATCATCCTCCTCAGCGTCTTCGCCGTCGTACCCCACATGCGCAAGCCCTCCCGCAAGCTCCCATGGATCAATCCCCCAGAGTCACTGGACTTGTTCAACAAAGAACGGAAAAAAGGCTTCCTGCTCAATGCCAGAGGGTTGATGGAGATTGGGCGGAGGAAGTATCCAGGCCAGCCCTACAGGTTCATGACGGACGTCGGCGAGACGGTCGTCATCCCGCCGGAGTTTGTCCACGACATTCGCAACGACCCCGGGTTGAGCTTCATGGACGCTTTCGCGGACAACTTCCACCCGCAACTATCTGGCTTCGACGGCTTCGCGGTCGGTACCAGGCCCGATCAGCTGTTCCAGGTGGTCATCAAGAAGTGTATCACCAAGTTGTTGAGTAGGTCGCGCTCCAACTCCACGTCAACTCTTTGCAGTCTAATTACCCCACACCCCACATTGTCGCAACTCGTTCCTCCACATGCGGCAACCTCGCAACGGCAACACTAACACTCCTCCGACAACCTCAGACCAGATCACCGAGCCGCTGTCATCCGAAGCCAAGTTCGCCGTCGACCTCCGCTTCGGCACATCCACAGGTAAGCTTTCCGCACCACACCACATCACGTCACATTGCCACCACCACTTACACCCATCCTCCAACACGCAGAATGGCGCGAATTCAACATCAAAGCCGACGTCCTCGACATCATCTCCCGCCTCTCCTCCCGCGTCTTCCTCGGCGACGAGGTATGCCGCAACGAGGCCTGGCTCGAGGTCACAAAGTCCTACACCGTCAACGGCTTCCTCGGCGCCGAGACGATGCGCATGTACCCCGGCTGGCTGCGACCCATCGCCCAGTGGTTTGTCCCGCAGTGCAAAGTCCTTCGTCAGCAGGTCGCCGACTCGAGGCGTATTATCGAGCCTGTCCTCCAGAAGCGCAGGGACCTGCGGGCGCGGGCGCGGGCCGAGGGCAGGCCGGTCCCGCGGTTCAACGACGGGCTGGACTGGTTCGAGGAGGAGAGTCGCGGGGCTGAGTATGATGCCGCCGGGGCGCAGTTGGGGCTTTCTGCTGTAGCGATACACACGACTACGGATCTGCTCGTGGAGACGATGTTAAGGATTGCCGAGCATCCTGAGTTGTTTGATGCGATAAGGAAGGAGATTGTGGAGGTTCTCAGCGCTGAGGGCTGGAAGAAGACGGCGCTATTTAATATGAAGTTGACGGACAGTGTCTTGAAAGAGGCGCAACGACTCAAGCCTGTCACCTCAGGTCAGTTACCGGTTGTTATCCTAGAGCCAAAGTAACTCCGAACTAACATCCCAACAGCCATCATGTCCCGCGTCGCAACACGTCCAGTCACCCTCCCCAACGGCCTACAGCTCCAAACAGGGGAGCGATGCGTCGCCGACATAGGCAGGATGCTCGACCCCACAGTCTACGAGAACCCCGAACAGTTCGACGGCTACCGCTTCGTCCGCATGCGAGGAACCCCGGGACTGGATGCCCAGGCCCACCTCGTGAGCACCTCGCCCGAGCACATCGGCTTCGGACACGGGAAACACGCTTGCCCTGGCCGCTTCTTTGCGGGGAACGAGCTGAAGATCGCGTTGGCCCACATGATTATGAAGTACGACTGGCAGCTTACGCCCGGGTACAAGCACCGCTGGGAGGAGTACGGCTTTGGATGGTCGTCGGACGGGATGGCCAAGTTGCTGATGAGGAGGAGGGAAAGTCCCGAGATGGACATTGACAACTTTTGATTGCTCACAGCGAAGCTGTTGCTATCGAATGCCAAGCTGAGTTTGGTTCAAGAAATTGTGATGTGGGAATTGGGCATGGCTGTTGCTGCATGAAACCTAGCATTTGCAGATGAGTTTCGAATTCTTAGACATGAAGATCGTTCCTTTGAAATAAATATCCCAATTATAATGACCATCTTCACTTCAAGAAGTACGTCCTCAGCAGATGATCACAGTTCCAAAGCCATGCTATTGATCAAACGCAAATGCTTTCTTTTATCTATCCCATCTACCCAAGTAGCAAAACACCTCACTCTCTCATCACAACTTCAACCCCTCCATCAACCCCTCCAACACCCTCCACTCCTCACTCCCCTCCCAACTCTCCTTGCCCCTGCTCATCACGCTCCTCACCGCG